>JAPQWS010000157.1:0-600000 GCA_028651295.1 Catharanthus roseus
AAATATTTGGCTCTTATTCGAAGAAAGCGGTGAGCGTGGACCACATTAATGCTAGTGATATTTATGGCGAAAAAAAGTTTCATTTTTTTGTCCATCATTACGGACAAGATATTGAGGTGAAACATTTTCACGGTGATCTACGCATATTGAAGAACGCACGAGATAATTTTTCACGAGTTTTGAGTCAACTTTTTTTGGCGAGATCGATAATTCTTTGATGTAATGTAAATTAAAGCGGCTTGAGTAACACGGCGTCAATTTTTGAGGTGTCAATTTAAAGTCGAGTTTTATTGGTTCATATCGATGCTGCGGGTGTCCAGTTACTAAATATTTGGCTCTTATTCGAAGAAAACGGTGAGCGTGGACCACATTAATGCAGTGATATTTATGGCGAAAAAAAGTTTCTTTTTTTTGTCCATCATTTCACGGACAAGATATTGAGGTGAAACATTTTACGGTGATCTACGCATATTGAAGAGCGTACGAGATAATTTTTCACGAGTTTTGAGTCGACTTTTTTGGCGAATCGATAATTCTTTGATGTAATGTAAATTAAAGCGGCTTGAGTAACACGGCGTCAATTTTTGAGGTGTCAATTTACGTCGAGTTTTATTGGTTCATATCGATGCTCTGGTGTCCGTTACTAAATATTTGGCTCTTATTCGAAGAAAACAGTGAGCGTGGACCACATTAATGCCGTGATATTTATGGCGAAAAAAGTTTCATTTTTTTGTCCATCATTACGGACAAGATATTGAGGTGAAACATTTCACGGTGATCTCGCATATTGAAGAAGCATACGAGATGATTTTTCACGAGTTTTGAATCAACTTTTTTTGGCGAATCGATAATTCTTTGATGTAATGTAAATTAAAGCGGCTTGAGTAACACGGCGTCAATTTTTGAGGTGTCAATTTAAAGTCGAGTTTTATTGGTTCATATCGATGCTCACGGTGTCAGTTACTAAATATTTGGCTCTTATTGAAGAAAAGCGGTGGCGTGGACCACATTAATGCCGTGATATTTATGGCGAAAAAAGTTTCATTTTTTGTCCATCATTACGGACAAGATATTGAGGTGAAACATTTCACGGTGATCTCGCATATTGAAGAAGCATGCAGATAATTTTTCCACGAGTTTTTGAGTCAACTTTTTTGGTCGAATCGATAATTCTTTGATGTAATGTAAATTAAAGCGGCTTGAGTAAACACGGCGTCAATTTTTGAGGTGTCAATTTAAGTCGGTTTTATTGGTTCATATCGATGCTCTGGTGTCAGTTACTAAATATTTGGCTCTTATTCGAAGAAAGCGGTGAGCGTGGACCACATTAATGCTAGTGATATTTATGGCGAAAAAAAAGTTTCTTTTTTTGTCCATCTTTACGGACAAGATATTGAGGTGAAACATTTTCACAGTGATCTACGCATAATGAAGACGCATACGAGATAATTTTTCACGAGTTTTGAGTCAACTTTTTTGGCAGAATCGATAATTCTTTGATGTAATGTAAATTAAAGCGGCTTGAGTAACACGGCGTCAATTTTTGAGGTGTCAATTTACGTCGAGTTTTATTGGTTCATATCGATGCTCACGGTGTCAGTTACTAAATATTTGGCTCTTATTCGAAGAAAAGCGGTGGCGTGGACCACATTAATGCAGTGATATTTATGGCGAAAAAAAGTTTCATTTTTTTGTCCATCATTACGGACAAGATATTGAGGTGAAACATTTCACGGTGATCTCGCATATTGAAGAGCGCATGAGATGATTTTTCACGAGTTTTGAATCAACTTTTTTTGGCGAATCGATAATTCTTTGATGTAATGTAAATTAAAGCGGCTTGAGTAACACGGCGTCAATTTTTGAGGTGTCAATTTAAAGTCGAGTTTTATTGGTTCATATCGATGCTCTGGTGTCAGTTACTAAATATTTGGCTCTTATTCGAAGAAAAGCGGTGAGCGTGGACCACATTAATGCAGTGATATTTATGGCGAAAAAAAGTTTCTTTTTTTTGTCCATCTTTACGGACAAGATATTGAGGTGAAACATTTTCACGGTGATCTACGCATAATGAAGAGCATACGAGATAATTTTTCCACGAGTTTTGAGTCAACTTTTTTTGGCAGAATCGATAATTCTTTGATGTAATGTAAATTAAAGCGGCTTGAGTAACACGGCGTCAATTTTTGAGGTGTCAATTTAAAGTCGAGTTTTATTGGTTCATATCGATGCTCTGGTGTCCAGTTACTAAATATTTGGCTCTTATTCGAAGAAAAGCGGTGAGCGTGGACCACATTAATGCAGTGATATTTATGGCGAAAAAAAGTTTCATTTTTTTTGTCCATCTTTACGGACAAGATATTGAGGTGAAACATTTTCACGACTGATCTACGCATATTGAAGAACGCATACGAGATAATTTTTCACGAGTTTTGAGTCAACTTTTTTTGGCAGAATCGATAATTCTTTGATGTAATGTAAATTAAAGCGGCTTGAGTAACACGGCGTCAATTTTTGAGGTGTCAATTTAAAGTCGAGTTTTATTGGTTCATATCGATGCTCAGGGTGTCCAGTTACTAAATATTTGGCTCTTATTCGAAGAAAAGCGGTGAGCGTGGACCACATTAATGCAGTGATATTTATGGCGAAAAAAAGTTTCATTTTTTTGTCCATCATTACGGACAAGATATTGAGGTGAAACATTTCACGGTGATCTCGCATATTGAAGAAGCATACGAGATAATTTTTCACGAGTTTTGAGTCAACTTTTTTTGGCGAATCGATAATTCTTTGATGTAATGTAAATTAAAGCGGCTTGAGTAACACGGCGTCAATTTTTGAGGTGTCAATTTACGTCGAGTTTTATTGGTTCATATCGATGCTCACGGTGTCAGTTACTAAATATTTGGCTCTTATTCGAAGAAAACGGTGGCGTGGACCACATTAATGCTAGTGATATTTATGGCGAAAAAAAGTTTCATTTTTTTGTCCATCATTACGGACAAGATATTGAGGTGAAACATTTTCACGGTGATCTACGCATATTGAAGAAACGCATACGAGATGATTTTTCACGAGTTTTTGAATCAACTTTTTTTTGGCGAATCGATAATTCTTTGATGTAATGTAAATTAAAGCGGCTTGAGTAACACGGCGTCAATTTTTCGAGGTGTCAATTTAAAGTCGAGTTTTATTGGTTCATATCGATGCTCACGGTGTCCAGTTACTAAATATTTGGCTCTTATTCGAAGAAAGCGGTGGCGTGGACCACATTAATGCAGTGATATTTATGGCGAAAAAAAGTTTCATTTTTTTGTCCATCATTACGGACAAGATATTGAGGTGAAACATTTTCACGGTGATCTACGCATATTGAAGAACGCTACGAGATAATTTTTCACGAGTTTTGAGTCAACTTTTTTTGGTAGAATCGATAATTCTTTGATGTAATGTAAATTAAGCGGCTCGAGTAACACGGCGTCAATTTTTGAGGTGTCAATTTACGTCGAGTTTTATTGGTTCATATCGATGCTCGTGGTGTCAGTTACTAAATATTTGGCTCTTATTCGAAGAAAAGCGGTGAGCGTGGACCACATTAATGCTAGTGATATTTATGGCGAAAAAAAGTTTCATTTTTTTGTCCATCATTACGGACAAGATATTGAGGTGAAACATTTTCACGGTGATCTCGCATATTGAAGAGCATACGAGATAATTTTTCACGAGTTTTGAGTCAACTTTTTTTGGCGAATCGATAATTCTTTGATGTAATGTAAATTAAAGCGGCTTGAGTAACACGGCGTCAATTTTTGAGGTGTCAATTTAAGTCGAGTTTTATTGGTTCATATCGATGCTCCGGTGTCCAGTTACTAAATATTTGGCTCTTATTCGAAGAAAAGCGGTGAGCGTGGACCACATTAATGCAGTGATATTTATGGCGAAAAAAAGTTTCATTTTTTTGTCCATCATTACGGACAAGATATTGAGGTGAAACATTTTCACGGTGATCTCGCATATTGAAGAGCACACGAGATGATTTTTCACGAGTTTTGAGTCAACTTTTTTGGCAGAATCGATAATTCTTTGATGTAATGTAAATTAAGCGGCTTGAGTAACACGGCGTCAATTTTTCGAGGTGTCAATTTAAGTCGAGTTTTATTGGTTCATATCGATGCTCGCGGTGTCAGTTACTAAATATTTGGCTCTTATTCGAAGAAAAGCGGTGGCGTGGACCACATTAATGCCGTGATATTTATGGCGAAAAAAAGTTTCATTTTTTTGTCCATCATTACGGACAAGATATTGAGGTGAAACATTTTCACGGTGATCTCGCATATTGAAGAGCATACGAGATAATTTTTCACGAGTTTTGAGTCAACTTTTTTGGCGAATCGATAATTCTTTGATGTAATGTAAATTAAAGCGGCTTGAGTAACACGGCGTCAATTTTTGAGGTGTCAATTTAAGTCGAGTTTTATTGGTTCATATCGATGCTACGGTGTCCAGTTACTAAATATTTGGCTCTTATTCGAAGAAAAGCGGTGAGCGTGGACCACATTAATGCAGTGATATTTATGGCGAAAAAAAGTTTCATTTTTTTGTCCATCATTACGGACAAGATATTGAGGTGAAACATTTTCACGGTGATCTCGCATATTGAAGAGCATACGAGATGATTTTTCACGAGTTTTTGAGTCAACTTTTTTGGCAGAATCGATAATTCTTTGATGTAATGTAAATTAAGCGGCTTGAGTAACACGGCGTCAATTTTTGAGGTGTCAATTTAAAGTCGATTTTATTGGTTCATATCGATGCTCTGGGTGTCCAGTTACTAAATATTTGGCTCTTATTCGAAGAAAAGCGGTGAGCGTGGACCACATTAATGCAGTGATATTTATGGCGAAAAAAAGTTTCATTTTTTTGTCCATCATTACGGACAAGATATTGAGGTGAAACATTTTCACGGTGATCTCGCATATTGAAGAGCATACGAGATAATTTTTCACGAGTTTTGAGTCAACTTTTTTTAGTCGAATCGATAATTCTTTGATGTAATGTAAATTAAGCGGCTTGAGTAACACGGCGTCAATTTTTGAGGTGTCAATTTACGTCGATTTTATTGGTTCATATCGATGCTACGGTGTCAGTTACTAAATATTTGGCTCTTATTCGAAGAAAAGCGGTGGCGTGGACCACATTAATGCCGTGATATTTATGGCGAAAAAAGTTTCATTTTTTTGTCCATCATTACGGACAAGATATTGAGGTGAAACATTTTCACGGTGATCTCGCATATTGAAGAGCATACGAGATGATTTTTCACGAGTTTTGAGTCGACTTTTTTGGCAGAATCGATAATTCTTTGATGTAATGTAAATTAAAGCGGCTTGAGTAACACGGCGTCAATTTTTGAGGTGTCAATTTACGTCGAGTTTTATTGGTTCATATCGATGCTCACGGTGTCAGTTACTAAATATTTGGCTCTTATTCGAAGAAAAGCGGTGGCGTGGACCACATTAATGCAGTGATATTTATGGCGAAAAAAAGTTTCATTTTTTTGTCCATCATTACGGACAAGATATTGAGGTGAAACATTTCACGGTGATCTACGCATATTGAAGAGCATACGAGATAATTTTTCACGAGTTTTTGAGTCAACTTTTTTGGCAGAATCGATAATTCTTTGATGTAATGTAAATTAAGCGGCTTGAGTAACACGGCGTCAATTTTTGAGGTGTCAATTTAAAGTCGAGTTTTATTGGTTCATATCGATGCTCACGGTGTCAGTTACTAAATATTTGGCTCTTATTCGAAGAAAAGCGGTGAGCGTGGACCACATTAATGCAGTGATATTTATGGCGAAAAAAAGTTTCATTTTTTTGTCCATCATTACGGACAAGATATTGAGGTGAAACATTTTCACGGTGATCTCGCATATTGAAGAAGCATACGAGATAATTTTTCCACGAGTTTTGAGTCAACTTTTTTTGGCAGAATCGATAATTCTTTGATGTAATGTAAATTAAAGCGGCTTGAGTAACACGGCGTCAATTTTTGAGGTGTCAATTTAAAGTCGAGTTTTATTGGTTCATATCGATGCTCACGGTGTCAGATTACTAAATATTTGGCTCTTATTCGAAGAAAACGGTGGCGTGGACCACATTAATGCAGTGATATTTATGGCGAAAAAAAGTTTCATTTTTTTGTCCATCATTACGGACAAGATATTGAGGTGAAACATTTTCACGGGTGATCTCGCATATTGAAGAAAGCGCACGAGATAATTTTTCACGAGTTTTTGAGTCAACTTTTTTTGGCAGAATCGATAATTCTTTGATGTAATGTAAATTAAAGCGGCTTGAGTAACACGGCGTCAATTTTTGAGGTGTCAATTTAAAGTCGAGTTTTATTGGTTCATATCGATGCTCTGGTGTCAGTTACTAAATATTTGGCTCTTATTCGAAGAAAAGCGGTGAGCGTGGACCACATTAATGCTAGTGATATTTATGGCGAAAAAAGTTTCATTTTTTTGTCCATCATTACGGACAAGATATTGAGGTGAAACATTTTCACGGTGATCTCGCATATTGAAGAGCATACGAGATGATTTTTCACGAGTTTTGAGTCAACTTTTTTTGGCAGAATCGATAATTCTTTGATGTAATGTAAATTAAAGCGGCTTGAGTAACACGGCGTCAATTTTTGAGGTGTCAATTTAAAGTCGAGTTTTATTGGTTCATATCGATGCTCCGGTGTCAGATTACTAAATATTTGGCTCTTATTCGAAGAAAAGCGGTGAGCGTGGACCACATTAATGCACGTGATATTTATGGCGAAAAAAGTTTCATTTTTTTGTCCATCATTACGGACAAGATATTGAGGTGAAACATTTTCACGGTGATCTCGCATAATGAAGAGCATACGAGATAATTTTTCACGAGTTTTGAGTCAACTTTTTTGGCGAATCGATAATTCTTTGATGTAATGTAAATTAAAGCGGCTTGAGTAACACGGCGTCAATTTTTGAGGTGTCAATTTAAAGTCGAGTTTTATTGGTTCATATCGATGCTCTGGTGTCAGATTACTAAATATTTGGCTCTTATTCGAAGAAAAGCGGTGGCGTGGACCACATTAATGCCGTGATATTTATGGCGAAAAAAGTTTCATTTTTTTGTCCATCATTACGGACAAGATATTGAGGTGAAACATTTTACGACTGATCTACGCATATTGAAGAGCATACGAGATAATTTTTCACGAGTTTTGAGTCAACTTTTTTGGCGAATCGATAATTCTTTGATGTAATGTAAATTAAAGCGGCTTGAGTAACACGGCGTCAATTTTTGAGGTGTCAATTTAAAGTCGAGTTTTATTGGTTCATATCGATGCTCTGGTGTCCGTTACTAAATATTTGGCTCTTATTCGAAGAAAACAGTGAGCGTGGACCACATTAATGCCGTGATATTTATGGCGAAAAAAGTTTCATTTTTTTGTCCATCATTACGGACAAGATATTGAGGTGAAACATTTTCACGGTGATCTACGCATATTGAAGAGCGCACTGAGATAATTTTTCACGAGTTTTGAGTCAACTTTTTTTGGTAGAATCGATAATTCTTTGATGTAATGTAAATTAAAGCGGCTCGAGTAACACGGCGTCAATTTTTGAGGTGTCAATTTCAGTCGAGTTTTATTGGTTCATATCGATGCTCTGGTGTCCAGTTACTAAATATTTGGCTCTTATTCGAAGAAAACGGTGAGCGTGGACCACATTAATGCTAGTGATATTTATGGCGAAAAAAAAGTTTCTTTTTTTGTCCATCTTTACGGACAAGATATTGAGGTGAAACATTTTACGGCTGATCTCGCATAATGAAGAGCGCACGAGATAATTTTTCACGAGTTTTTGAGTCAACTTTTTTTGGCAGAATCGATAATTCTTTGATGTAATGTAAATTAAAGCGGCTTGAGTAACACGGCGTCAATTTTTGAGGTGTCAATTTAAAGTCGAGTTTTATTGGTTCATATCGATGCTCCGGTGTCAGTTACTAAATATTTGGCTCTTATTCGAAGAAAACGGTGAGCGTGGACCACATTAATGCAGTGATATTTATGGCGAAAAAAATGTTTCATTTTTTTGTCCATCATTACGGACAAGATATTGAGGTGAAACATTTTACAGTGATCTACGCATATTGAAGAACGCACGAGATGATTTTTCACGAGTTTTGAGTCAACTTTTTTGGCGAATCGATAATTCTTTGATGTAATGTAAATTAAAGCGGCTCGAGTAACACGGCGTCAATTTTTGAGGTGTCAATTTACGTCGAGTTTTATTGGTTCATATCGATGCTCACGGTGTCAGTTACTAAATATTTGGCTCTTATTCGAAGAAAAGCGGTGAGCGTGGACCACATTAATGCCGTGATATTTATGGCGAAAAAAAGTTTCATTTTTTTGTCCATCATTACGGACAAGATATTGAGGTGAAACATTTCACGAGTGATCTACGCATATTGAAGAGCGCACGAGATGATTTTTCACGAGTTTTGAGTCAACTTTTTTGGCCGAATCGATAATTCTTTGATGTAATGTAAATTAAACGGCTTGAGTAACACGGCGTCAATTTTTCGAGGTGTCAATTTCAGTCGAGTTTTATTGGTTCATATCGATGCTCCGGTGTCAGATTACTAAATATTTGGCTCTTATTCGAAGAAAACGGTGAGCGTGGACCACATTAATGCCGTGATATTTATGGCGAAAAAAGTTTCTTTTTTTTGTCCATCTTTACGGACAAGATATTGAGGTGAAACATTTTCACGGCTGATCTACGCATATTGAAGAGCATACGAGATAATTTTTCACGAGTTTTTGAGTCAACTTTTTTTGGCAGAATCGATAATTCTTTGATGTAATGTAAATTAAAGCGGCTTCGAGTAACACGGCGTCAATTTTTGAGGTGTCAATTTATGTCGAGTTTTATTGGTTCATATCGATGCTCAGGGTGTCAGTTACTAAATATTTGGCTCTTATTCGAAGAAAAGCGGTGGCGTGGACCACATTAATGCTTGTGATATTTATGGCGAAAAAAGTTTCATTTTTTTGTCCATCATTACGGACAAGATATTGAGGTGAAACATTTTACGGCTGATCTACGCATATTGAAGAGCATACGAGATGATTTTTCACGAGTTTTTGAGTCAACTTTTTTTGGTCGAATCGATAATTCTTTGATGTAATGTAAATTAAAGCGGCTTGAGTAACACGGCGTCAATTTTTGAGGTGTCAATTTAAAGTCGGTTTTATTGGTTCATATCGATGCTCTGGTGTCAGTTACTAAATATTTGGCTCTTATTCGAAGAAAAGCGGTGAGCGTGGACCACATTAATGCAGTGATATTTATGGCGAAAAAAAGTTTCATTTTTTTGTCCATCATTACGGACAAGATATTGAGGTGAAACATTTTCACGGTGATCTACGCATATTGAAGAGCGCACGAGATAATTTTTCACGAGTTTTGAGTCAACTTTTTTTTGGCGAATCGATAATTCTTTGATGTAATGTAAATTAAAGCGGCTTCGAGTAACACGGCGTCAATTTTTGAGGTGTCAATTTTAGTCGAGTTTTATTGGTTCATATCGATGCTCTGGGTGTCAGTTACTAAATATTTGGCTCTTATTCGAAGAAAACGGTGAGCGTGGACCACATTAATGCCAGTGATATTTATGGCGAAAAAAAGTTTCTTTTTTTGTCCATCTTTACGGACAAGATATTGAGGTGAAACATTTTACGGTGATCTCGCATATTGAAGAACGCACTGAGATAATTTTTCACGAGTTTTCGAGTCAACTTTTTTTTGGCCGAATAGATAATTCTTTGATGTAATGTAAATTAAAGCGGCTTCGAGTAACACGGCGTCAATTTTTGAGGTGTCAATTTTGTCGGTTTTATTGGTTCATATCGATGCTCTGGTGTCAGATTACTAAATATTTGGCTCTTATTCGAAGAAAACGGTGAGCGTGGACCACATTAATGCTTAGTGATATTTATGGCGAAAAAAGTTTCACTTTTTTTTGTCCATCATTACGGACAAGATATTGAGGTGAAACATTTTACGGTGATCTACGCATATTGAAGAACGCACGAGATGATTTTTCACGAGTTTTGAGTCAACTTTTTTTGGCCGAATCGATAATTCTTTGATGTAATGTAAATTAAAGCGGCTTGAGTAACACGACGTCAATTTTTGAGGTGTCAATTTAGATCAGTTTTATTGGTTCATATCGATGCTACGGGTGTCAGATTACTAAATATTTGGCTCTTATTCGAAGAAAAGCGGTGAGCGTGGACCACATTAATGCTAGTGATATTTATGGCGAAAAAAAGTTTCATTTTTTTGTCCATCATTACGGACAAGATATTGAGGTGAAACATTTTCACGGTGATCTACGCATATTGAAGAACGCACGAGATGATTTTTCCACGAGTTTTGAGTCAACTTTTTTTGGCCGAATCGATAATTCTTTGATGTAATGTAAATTAAACGGCTTGAGTAACACGGCGTCAATTTTTGAGGTGTCAATTTAAAGTCGAGTTTTATTGGTTCATATCGATGCTCCGGTGTCAGTTACTAAATATTTGGCTCTTATTCGAAGAAAACGGTGAGCGTGGACCACATTAATGCACGTGATATTTATGGCGAAAAAAAGTTTCATTTTTTTGTCCATCATTACGGACAAGATATTGAGGTGAAACATTTTCACGGTGATCTACGCATATTGAAGAGCGCACGAGATAATTTTTCACGAGTTTTTGAGTCAACTTTTTTTGGCAGAATCGATAATTCTTTGATGTAGTGTAAATTAAAGCGGCTTGAGTAAAACGGCGTCAATTTTTGAGGTGTCAATTTAAAGTCGGTTTTATTGGTTCATATCGATGCTCGCGGTGTCCGTTACTAAATATTTGGCTCTTATTCGAAGAAAACAGTGAGCGTGGACCACACTTAATGCCGTGATATTTATGGCGAAAAAAGTTTCATTTTTTTGTCCATCATTACGGACAAGATATTGAGGTGAAACATTTTCACGGCTGATCTACGCATATTGAAGAACGCACGAGATGATTTTTCACGAGTTTTTGAGTCAACTTTTTTGGCAGAATCGATAATTCTTTGATGTAATGTAAATTAAAGCGGCTTGAGTAACACGACGTCAATTTTTCGAGGTGTCAACTTCGTGAGTTTTATTGGTTCATATCGATGCTCACGGTGTCAGTTACTAAATATTTGGCTCTTATTCGAAGAAAACGGTGAGCGTGGACCACATTAATGCAGTGATATTTATGGCGAAAAAAAGTTTCTTTTTTTTGTCCATCTTTACGGACAAGATATTGAGGTGAAACATTTTCACGGCTGATCTACGCATATTGAAGAACGCACGAGATAATTTTTCACGAGTTTTTGAGTCAACTTTTTTGGCAGAATAGATAATTCTTTGATGTAATGTAAATTAAAGCGGCTTCAAGTAACACGGCGTCAATTTTTGAGGTGTCAATTTTGTCGGTTTATTGGTTCATATCGATGCTCACGGTGTCAGTTACTAAATATTTGGCTCTTATTCGAAGAAAACGGTGAGCGTGGACCACATTAATCTTTGTGATATTTATGGTGAAAAAAAGTTTCACTTTTTTTGTCCATCATTACGGACAAGATATTGAGGTGAAACATTTTATGGCTGATCTACGCATATTGAAGAAGCGCACGAGATGATTTTTCACGAGTTTTGAGTCAAGCTTTTTTTGGCCGAATCGATAATTCTTTGATGTAATGTAAATTAAACGGCTTGAGTAACACGGCGTCAATTTTTGAGGTGTCAATTTACGTCGAGTTTTATTGGTTCATATCGATGCTCACGGTGTCAGTTACTAAATATTTGGCTCTTATTCGAAGAAAAGCGGTGAGCGTGGACCACATTAATGCAGTGATATTTATGGCGAAAAAAAGTTTCATTTTTTTGTCCATCATTACGGACAAGATATTGAGGTGAAACATTTTCACGGTGATCTCGCATATTGAAGAACGCACGAGATAATTTTTCACGAGTTTTTGAGTCAACTTTTTTCTTGGCCGAATCGATAATTCTTTGATGTAATGTAAATTAAAGCGGCTTCAAGTAACACGACGTCAATTTTTGAGGTGTCAATTTTGTCGAGTTTTATTGGTTCATATCGATGCTACGGTGTCAGATTTACTAAATATTTGGCTCTTATTCGAAGAAAAGCGGTGGCGTGGACCACATTAATGCAGTGATATTTATGGCGAAAAAAAGTTTCTTTTTTTTGTCCATCTTTACGGACAAGATATTGAGGTGAAACATTTTACGGCTGATCTACGCATATTGAAGAACGCACGAGATAATTTTTCACGAGTTTTGAGTCAACTTTTTTGGCAGAATCGATAATTCTTTGATGTAATGTAAATTAAACGGCTTCGAGTAACACGGCGTCAATTTTTGAGGTGTCAATTTTAGTCGGTTTTATTGGTTCATATCGATGCTACGGTGTCAGTTACTAAATATTTGGCTCTTATTCGAAGAAAACGGTGAGCGTGGACCACATTAATGCTTTGTGATATTTATGGCGAAAAAAAGTTTCACTTTTTTTGTCCATCATTACGGACAAGATATTGAGGTGAAACATTTTCACGGCTGATCTACGCATATTGAAGAACGCACGAGATGATTTTTCACGAGTTTTGAGTCAACTTTTTTGGCCGAATCGATAATTCTTTGATGTAATGTAAATTAAAGCGGCTTGAGTAACACGACGTCAATTTTTGAGGTGTCAATTTACGTCAGTTTTATTGGTTCATATCGATGCTCACGGGTGTCAGATTACTAAATATTTGGCTCTTATTCGAAGAAAACGGTGAGCGTGGACCACATTAATGCAGTGATATTTATGGCGAAAAAAAGTTTCATTTTTTTGTCCATCATTACGGACAAGATATTGAGGTGAAACATTTTCACGGCTGATCTACGCATATTGAAGAACGCATGAGATGATTTTTCACGAGTTTTTGAGTCAACTTTTTTTTGGCCGAATCGATAATTCTTTGATGTAATGTAAATTAAAGCGGCTTCGAGTAACACGGCGTCAATTTTTGAGGTGTCAATTTACGTCGGTTTTATTGGTTCATATCGATGCTCTGGTGTCAGTTACTAAATATTTGGCTCTTATTCGAAGAAAAGCGGTGAGCGTGGACCACATTAATGCAGTGATATTTATGGCGAAAAAAAGTTTCTTTTTTTTGTCCATCTTTACGGACAAGATATTGAGGTGAAACATTTTCACGGTGATCTACGCATAATGAAGAACGCACGAGATAATTTTTCACGAGTTTTGAGTCAACTATTTTTGGCAGAATCGATAATTCTTTGATGTAATGTAAATTAAAGCGGCTCGAGTAACACGGCGTCAATTTTTGAGGTGTCAATTTCGTCAGTTTTATTGGTTCATATCGATGCTCTGGTGTCCGTTACTAAATATTTGGCTCTTATTCGAAGAAAAGCGGTGAGCGTGGACCACATTAATGCTAGTGATATTTATGGCGAAAAAAAGTTTCATTTTTTTGTCCATCATTACGGACAAGATATTGAGGTGAAACATTTTCACGGCTGATCTACGCATATTGAAGAACGCACGAGATGATTTTTCACGAGTTTTTGAGTCAACTTTTTTGGCCGAATCGATAATTCTTTGATGTAATGTAAATTAAACGGCTTCGAGTAACACGACGTCAATTTTTGAGGTGTCAATTTCGTCAGTTTTATTGGTTCATATCGATGCTCTGGTGTCCGTTACTAAATATTTGGCTCTTATTCGAAGAAAACAGTGAGCGTGGACCACATTAATGCCGTGATATTTATGGCGAAAAAAAGTTTCATTTTTTTGTCCATCATTACGGACAAGATATTGAGGTGAAACATTTTCACGGCTGATCTACGCATATTGAAGAACGCACGAGATAATTTTTCACGAGTTTTTGAGTCAACTTTTTTTGGCGAATCGATAATTCTTTGATGTAATGTAAATTAAACGGCTTGAGTAACACGACGTCAATTTTTGAGGGTGTCAATTTACGTCGAGTTTTATTGGTTCATATCGATGCTGCGGTGTCAGTTACTAAATATTTGGCTCTTATTCGAAGAAAACGGTGAGCGTGGACCACATTAATGCCGTGATATTTATGGCGAAAAAAGTTTCTTTTTTTTGTCCATCTTTACGGACAAGATATTGAGGTGAAACATTTTACGGTGATCTACGCATATTGAAGAACGCACGAGATAATTTTTCACGAGTTTTGAGTCAACTTTTTTTGGCAGAATCGATAATTCTTTGATGTAATGTAAATTAAACGGCTTCGAGTAACACGGCGTCAATTTTTGAGGTGTCAATTTACGTCGAGTTTTATTGGTTCATATCGATGCTCACGGTGTCAGATTACTAAATATTTGGCTCTTATTCGAAGAAAACAGTGAGCGTGGACCACATTAATGCCGTGATATTTATGGCGAAAAAAGTTTCATTTTTTTGTCCATCATTACGGACAAGATATTGAGGTGAAACATTTTACGACTGATCAACGCATATTGAAGAACGCACGAGATGATTTTTCACGAGTTTTTGAGTCAACTTTTTTTGGCCGAATCGATAATTCTTTGATGTAATGTAAATTAAACGGCTCGAGTAACACGACGTCAATTTTTGAGGTGTCAATTTCAGTCGGTTTTATTGGTTCATATCGATGCTCACGGTGTCAGATTACTAAATATTTGGCTCTTATTCGAAGAAAACGGTGAGCGTGGACCACATTAATGCTAGTGATATTTATGGCGAAAAAAAGTTTCATTTTTTTGTCCATCATTACGGACAAGATATTGAGGTGAAACATTTCTACGGCTGATCTACGCATATTGAAGAACGCACGAGATGATTTTTCACGAGTTTTGAGTCAACTTTTTTTTGGCCGAATCGATAATTCTTTGATGTAATGTAAATTAAACGGCTTCGAGTAACACGGCGTCAATTTTTGAGGTGTCAATTTCGTCGGTTTTATTGGTTCATATCGATGCTCTGGTGTCCGTTACTAAATATTTTGCTCTTATTCGAAGAAAACAGTGAGCGTGGACCACATTAATGCCGTGATATTTATGGCGAAAAAAGTTTCTTTTTTTTTGTCCATCGTTACGGACAAGATATTGAGGTGAAACATTTTACGACTGATCTACGCATATTGAAGAACGCACAGATAATTTTTCACGAGTTTTCGAGTCAACTTTTTTTCGGCTGAATCGATAATTCTTTGATGTAATGTAAATTAAACGTCTTTGAGTAAAACGGCGTCAATTTTTGAGGTGTCAATTTCGTCAGTTTTATTGGTTCATATCGATGCTCTGGTGTCCGTTACTAAATATTTGGCTCTTATTCGAAGAAAACAGTGAGCGTGGACCACATTAATGCCGTGATATTTATGGCGAAAAAAGTTTCTTTTTTTTGTCCATCTTTACGGACAAGATATTGAGGTGAAACAATTTACGACTGATCAACGCATATTGAAGAACGCACAGATAATTTTTCACGAGTTTTCGAGTCAACTTTTTTTCGGCAGAATCGATAATTCTTTGATGTAATGTAAATTAAACGGCTTCGAGTAAAACGACGTCAATTTTTGAGGTGTCAATATCGTCAGTTTTATTGGTTCATATCGATCCTCTGGTGTCTGTTACTAAATATTTGGCTCTTATTCTAAGAAAACAGTGAGCGTGGACCACATTAATTCCGTGATATTTATGGCGAAAAAAGTTTCTTTTTTTTGTCCATCTTTACGGACAAGATATTGAGGTGAAACATTTTCACGGTGATCTACGCATATTGAAGAACGCACAGATAATTTTTCACGAGTTTTCGAGTCAACTTTTTTTCGGCAGAATCGATAATTCTTTGATTTAGTGTAAATTAAACGGCTTCGAGTAAAACGGCGTCAATTTTTGAGGTGTCAATTTCGTCAGTTTTATTGGTTCATATCGATGCTCTGGTGTCTGTTACTAAATATTTGGCTCTTATTCGAAGAAAACAGTGAGCGTGGACCACATTAATGCCGTGATATTTATGGCGAAAAAAGTTTCTTTTTTTTGTCCATCTTTACGGACAAGATATTGAGGTGAAACATTTTACGACTGATCTACGCATATTGAAGAACGCACAGATAATTTTTCACGAGTTTTCGAGTCAACTTTTTTTCGGCCGAATCGATAATTCTTTGATGTAATGTAAATTACACGGCTTCGAGTAACACGACGTCAATTTTTCAGGTGTCAATTTCGTCAGTTTTATTGGTTCATATCGATGCTCACGGTGTCAGATTACTAAATATTTGGCTCTTATTCGAAGAAAACGGTGAGCGTGGACCACATTAATGCCAGTGATATTTATGGCGAAAAAAAGTTTCATTTTTTTGTCCATCATTACGGACAAGATATTGAGGTGAAACATTTTCACGGCTGATCTACGCATATTGAAGAACGCACGAGATGATTTTTCACGAGTTTTTGAGTCAACTTTTTTTTGGCCGAATCGATAATTCTTTGATGTAATGTAAATTAAACGGCTTCGAGTAACACGGCGTCAATTTTTGAGGTGTCAATTTACGTCAGTTTTATTGGTTCATATCGATGCTCCGGTGTCAGTTACTAAATATTTGGCTCTTATTCGAAGAAAACGGTGAGCGTGGACCACATTAATGCTAGTGATATTTATGGCGAAAAAAAGTTTCTCTTTTTTTGTCCATCTTTACGGACAAGATATTGAGGTGAAACATTTCACGGCTGATCTACGCATATTGAAGAACGCACGAGATAATTTTTCACGAGTTTTGAGTCGACTTTTTTTGGCCGAATCGATAATTCTTAGATGTAATGTAAATTAAACGGCTTCGAGTAACACGACGTCAATTTTTCAGGTGTCAATTTTGTCAGTTTTATTGGTTCATATCGATGCTCTGGTGTCCGTTACTAAATATTTGGCTCTTATTCGAAGAAAACAGTGAGCGTGGACCACATTAATGCTTTGTGATATTTATGGCGAAAAAAAGTTTCATTTTTTTTGTCCATCATTACGGACAAGATATTGAGGTGAAACATTTTACGACTGATCTACGCATATTGAAGAACGCACGAGATGATTTTTCCACGAGTTTTCGAGTCAACTTTTTTTGGCCGAATCGATAATTCTTTGATGTAATGTAAATTAAAGCGGCTCGAGTAACACGACGTCAATTTTTGAGGTGTCAATTTCAGTCGAGTTTTATTGGTTCATATCGATGCTCGCGGTGTCCGTTACTAAATATTTGGCTCTTATTCGAAGAAAACGGTGAGCGTGGACCACACTTAATGCGAGTGATATTTATGGCGAAAAAAAGTTTCATTTTTTTGTCCATCATTACGGACAAGATATTGAGGTGAAACATTTTACGGTGATCTACGCATATTGAAGAACGCACGAGATGATTTTTCACGAGTTTTGAGTCAACTTTTTTTTGGCGAATCGATAATTCTTTGATGTAATGTAAATTAAAGCGGCTTCGAGTAACACGACGTCAATTTTTCAGGGTGTCAACTTCGTGAGTTTTATTGGTTCATATCGATGCTCACGGTGTCAGTTACTAAATATTTGGCTCTTATTCGAAGAAAAGCGGTGAGCGTGGACCACATTAATGCAGTGATATTTATGGCGAAAAAAAGTTTCTTTTTTTTGTCCATCTTTACGGACAAGATATTGAGGTGAAACATTTTCACGGCTGATCTACGCATAATGAAGAACGCACAGATAATTTTTCACGAGTTTTCGAGTCAACTTTTTTTCGGCAGAATCGATAATTCTTTGATTTAGTGTAAATTAAACGGCTTCGAGTAAAACGGCGTCAATTTTTGAGGTGTCAATTTCGTCAGTTTTATTGGTTCATATCGATGCTCTGGTGTCCGTTACTAAATATTTGGCTCTTATTCGAAGAAAACAGTGAGCGTGGACCACATTAATGCCGTGATATTTATGGCGAAAAAAGTTTCTTTTTTTTTGTCCATCTTTACGGACAAGATATTGAGGTGAAACATTTTACGACTGATCTACGCATAATGAAGAACGCACGAGATAATTTTTCACGAGTTTTGAGTCAACTTTTTTTTGGCCGAATCGATAATTCTTTGATGTAATGTAAATTAAACGGCTTCGAGTAACACGACGTCAATTTTTGAGGTGTCAATTTCGTCAATTTTATTGGTTCATATCGATGCTCTGGTGTCCGTTACTAAATATTTGGCTCTTATTCGAAGAAAACAGTGAGCGTGGACCACATTAATACCATGATATTTATGGCGAAAAAAGTTTCTTTTATTGTCCATCTTTACGGACAAGATATTGAGGTGAAACATTTTACGGTGATCTACGCATATTGAAGAACGCACGAGATAATTTTTCACGAGTTTTTGAGTCAACTTTTTTTGGCCGAATAGATAATTCTTTGATGTAATGTAAATTAAACGGCTTCAAGTAACACGACGTCAATTTTTGAGGTGTCAATTTTGTAAGTTTTATTGGTTCATATCGATGCTCTGGTGTCAGTTACTAAATATTTGGCTCTTATTCGAAGAAAAGCGGTGAGCGTGGACCACATTAATGCTTGTGATATTTATGGCGAAAAAAAGTTTCACTTTTTTTGTCCATCATTACGGACAAGATATTGAGGTGAAACATTTTACGGCTGATCTACGCATATTGAAGAACGCACGAGATGATTTTTCACGAGTTTTCGAGTCAACTTTTTTTGGCCGAATCGATAATTCTTTGATGTAATGTAAATTAAACGGCTCGAGTAACACGACGTCAATTTTTGAGGTGTCAATTTCGTCGGTTTTATTGGTTCATATCGATGCTCCGGTGTCAGATTACTAAATATTTGGCTCTTATTCGAAGAAAACGGTGAGCGTGGACCACATTAATGCCGTGATATTTATGGCGAAAAAAAGTTTCATTTTTTTGTCCATCTTTACGGAAAAGATATTGAGGTGAAACATTTTACGACTGATCAACGCATATTGAAGAACGCACAGATAATTTTTCACGAGTTTTTGAGTGAACTTTTTTTCGGCCGAATCGATAATTCTTTGATGTAATGTAAATTACACGGCTTCGAGTAACACGACGTCAATTTTTCAGGTGTCAATTTCGTCAGTTTTATTGGTTCATATCGATGCTCTGGGTGTCCGTTACTAAATATTTGGCTCTTATTCGAAGAAAACGGTGAGCGTGGACCACATTAATGCTAGTGATATTTATGGCGAAAAAAAGTTTCTTTTTTTGTCCATCTTTACGGACAAGATATTGAGGTGAAACATTTTACGGCTGATCTACGCATAATGAAGAACGCACGAGATAATTTTTCACGAGTTTTGAGTCAACTTTTTTTGGCCGAATCGATAATTCTTTGATGTAATGTAAATTAAACGGCTTGAGTAACACGGCGTCAATTTTTGAGGTGTCAATTTCAGTCGGTTTTATTGGTTCATATCGATGCTCTGGTGTCCGTTACTAAATATTTTGCTCTTATTCGAAGAAAACAGTGAGCGTGGACCACATTAATGCCGTGATATTTATGGCGAAAAAAGTTTCTTTTTTTCGTCCATCTTTACGGAAAAGATATTGAGGTGAAACATTTTACGACTGATCAACGCATATTGAAGAACGCACGAGATAATTTTTCACGAGTTTTCGAGTCAACTTTTTTTGGCCGAATCGATAATTCTTTGATGTAATGTAAATTAAAGCGGCTTGAGTAACACGACGTCAATTTTTGAGGTGTCAATTTCAGTCGAGTTTTATTGGTTCATATCGATGCTCCGGTGTCAGTTACTAAATATTTGGCTCTTATTCGAAGAAAACGGTGAGCGTGGACCACATTAATGCAGTGATATTTATGGCGAAAAAAAGTTTCTTTTTTTTGTCCATCATTACGGACAAGATATTGAGGTGAAACATTTTACGACTGATCTACGCATAATGAAGAACGCACAGATAATTTTTCACGAGTTTTCGAGTCAACTTTTTTTGGCCGAATCGATAATTCTTTGATGTAATGTAAATTAAACGGCTTGAGTAACACGGCGTCAATTTTTGAGGTGTCAATTTACGTCGGTTTTATTGGTTCATATCGATGCTCCGGTGTCAGATTACTAAATATTTGGCTCTTATTCGAAGAAAACGGTGAGCGTGGACCACATTAATGCAGTGATATTTATGGCGAAAAAAGTTTCTCTTTTTTTGTCCATCTTTACGGACAAGATATTGAGGTGAAACATTTTACGGCTGATCTACGCATATTGAAGAACGCACGAGATAATTTTTCACGAGTTTTGAGTCAACTTTTTTTGGCAGAATCGATAATTCTTTGATGTAATGTAAATTAAACGGCTTCGAGTAACACGACGTCAATTTTTGAGGTGTCAATTTTGTCGAGTTTTATTGGTTCATATCGATGCTCTGGGTGTCAGTTACTAAATATTTGGCTCTTATTCGAAGAAAACGGTGAGCGTGGACCACATTAATGCTAGTGATATTTATGGCGAAAAAAGTTTCATTTTTTTGTCCATCATTACGGACAAGATATTGAGGTGAAACATTTTACGACTGATCTACGCATATTGAAGAACGCACAGATGATTTTTCACGAGTTTTGAGTCAACTTTTTTTGGCCGAATCGATAATTCTTTGATGTAATGTAAATTAAACGGCTTGAGTAACACGGCGTCAATTTTTGAGGTGTCAATTTCGTCGAGTTTTATTGGTTCATATCGATGCTCCGGTGTCAGTTACTAAATATTTGGCTCTTATTCGAAGAAAACGGTGAGCGTGGACCACATTAATGCTAGTGATATTTATGGCGAAAAAAAGTTTCATTTTTTTGTCCATCATTACGGACAAGATATTGAGGTGAAACATTTTACGGCTGATCTACGCATATTGAAGAACGCACGAGATAATTTTTCACGAGTTTTGAGTCAACTTTTTTTGGCAGAATCGATAATTCTTTGATGTAATGTAAATTAAACGGCTTCGAGTAACACGGCGTCAATTTTTTGAGGTGTCAATTTAGTCGAGTTTTATTGGTTCATATCGATGCTCACGGTGTCAGTTACTAAATATTTGGCTCTTATTCGAAGAAAAGCGGTGAGCGTGGACCACATTAATGCAGTGATATTTATGGCGAAAAAAAGTTTCTTTTTTTGTCCATCTTTACGGACAAGATATTGAGGTGAAACATTTTACGGCTGATCTACGCATAATGAAGAACGCACGAGATAATTTTTCACGAGTTTTGAGTCAACTTTTTTTGGCCGAATCGATAATTCTTTGATGTAATGTAAATTAAACGGCTTGAGTAACACGACGTCAATTTTTGAGGTGTCAATTTCGTCGAGTTTTATTGGTTCATATCGATGCTCGCGGTGTCAGTTACTAAATATTTGGCTCTTATTCGAAGAAAACGGTGAGCGTGGACCACATTAATGCGCAGTGATATTTATGGCGAAAAAAAGTTTCATTTTTTTGTCCATCATTTACGGACAAGATATTGAGGTGAAACATTTTACGACTGATCTACGCATATTGAAGAACGCACAGATAATTTTTCACGAGTTTTCGAGTCAACTTTTTTTGGCGAATCGATAATTCTTTGATGTAATGTAAATTAAAGCGGCTTCGAGTAACACGACGTCAATTTTTGAGGTGTCAATTTAAAGTCGGTTTTATTGGTTCATATCGATGCTCGCGGTGTCAGTTACTAAATATTTGGCTCTTATTCGAAGAAAAGCGGTGAGCGTGGACCACATTAATGCCGTGATATTTATGGCGAAAAAAAGTTTCATTTTTTTGTCCATCATTACGGACAAGATATTGAGGTGAAACATTTTCACGGCTGATCTACGCATATTGAAGAACGCACGAGATGATTTTTCACGAGTTTTTGAGTCAACTTTTTTTGGCCGAATCGATAATTCTTTGATGTAATGTAAATTAAACGGCTCGAGTAACACGACGTCAATTTTTGAGGTGTCAATTTACGTCGATTTTATTGGTTCATATCGATGCTCTGGTGTCCGTTACTAAATATTTGGCTCTTATTCGAAGAAAACAGTGAGCGTGGACCACATTAATGCCGTGATATTTATGGCGAAAAAAGTTTCTTTTTTTTGTCCATCTTTACGGACAAGATATTGAGGTGAAACATTTTACGACTGATCTACGCATATTGAAGAACGCACAGATAATTTTTCACGAGTTTTCGAGTCAACTTTTTTTGGCAGAATAGATAATTCTTTGATGTAATGTAAATTAAACGGCTTCGAGTAACACGACGTCAATTTTTGAGGTGTCAATTTCGTCAGTTTTATTGGTTCATATCGATGCTCTGGTGTCCGTTACTAAATATTTGGCTCTTATTCGAAGAAAACAGTGAGCGTGGACCACATTAATCTCCGTGATATTTATGGCGAAAAAAGTTTCTTTTTTTTTGTCCATCGTTACGGACAAGATATTGAGGTGAAACATTTTACGACTGATCTACGCATATTGAAGAACGCACAGATAATTTTTCACGAGTTTTCGAGTCGACTTTTTTTTGGCCGAATCGATAATTCCTTGATGTAATGTAAATTAAACGTCTTGAGTAAAACGACGTCAATTTTTGAGGTGTCAATTTCGTCAGTTTTATTGGTTCATATCGATGCTCTGGTGTCCGTTACTAAATATTTGGCTCTTATTCGAAGAAAACAGTGAGCGTGGACCACATTAATGCCGTGATATTTATGGCGAAAAAAGTTTCTTTTTTTTTGTCCATCATTACGGACAAGATATTGAGGTGAAACATTTTCACGACTGATCTACGCATATTGAAGAACGCACGAGATGATTTTTCACGAGTTTTTCGAGTCAACTTTTTTTTGGTCGAATCGATAATTCTTTGATGTAATGTAAATTAAACGGCTTGAGTAACACGACGTCAATTTTTGAGGTGTCAATTTCGTCGAGTTTTATTGGTTCATATCGATGCTCACGGTGTCAGTTACTAAATATTTGGCTCTTATTCGAAGAAAACGGTGAGCGTGGACCACATTAATGCAGTGATATTTATGGCGAAAAAAAGTTTCATTTTTTTGTCCATCATTACGGACAAGATATTGAGGTGAAACATTTTCACGGCTGATCTACGCATATTGAAGAGCGCACGAGATGATTTTTCACGAGTTTTTCGAGTCAACTTTTTTTTGGCCGAATCGATAATTCTTTGATGTAATGTAAATTAAACGGCTTCGAGTAACACGACGTCAATTTTTGAGGTGTCAATTTACGTCGGTTTTATTGGTTCATATCGATGCTCACGGTGTCAGTTACTAAATATTTGGCTCTTATTCGAAGAAAACGGTGAGCGTGGACCACATTAATGCTGTGATATTTATGGCGAAAAAAGTTTCATTTTTTTGTCCATCTTTACGGACAAGATATTGAGGTGAAACATTTTCACGGCTGATCTACGCATATTGAAGAACGCACGAGATAATTTTTCACGAGTTTTGAGTCAACTTTTTTTGGCAGAATCGATAATTCTTTGATGTAATGTAAATTAAACGGCTTCGAGTAACACGACGTCAATTTTTGAGGTGTCAATTTCGTCGAGTTTTATTGGTTCATATCGATGCTCACGGTGTCAGATTACTAAATATTTGGCTCTTATTCGAAGAAAACGGTGAGCGTGGACCACATTAATGCCGTGATATTTATGGCGAAAAAAAGTTTCATTTTTTTTGTCCATCATTACGGACAAGATATTGAGGTGAAACATTTTACGGTCGATCTACGCATATTGAAGAACGCACGAGATGATTTTTCACGAGTTTTCGAGTCAACTTTTTTTGGTCGAATCGATAATTCTTTGATGTAATGTAAATTAAACGGCTCGAGTAACACGACGTCAATTTTTGAGGTGTCAATTTCGTCGGTTTTATTGGTTCATATCGATGCTCACGGTGTCAGTTACTAAATATTTGGCTCTTATTCGAAGAAAACGGTGAGCGTGGACCACATTAATGCAGTGATATTTATGGCGAAAAAAGTTTCATTTTTTTGTCCCATCATTACGGACAAGATATTGAGGTGAAACATTTTCACGGTGATCAACGCATATTGAAGAACGCACAGATAATTTTTCACGAGTTTTTGAGTGAACTTTTTTTCGGCCGAATCGATAATTCTTTGATGTAATGTAAATTACACGGCTTCGAGTAACACGACGTCAATTTTTCAGGTGTCAATTTTCGTCGAGTTTTATTGGTTCATATCGATGCTCACGGTGTCAGTTACTAAATATTTTGCTCTTATTCGAAGAAAACAGTGAGCGTGGACCACATTAATGCCGTGATATTTATGGCGAAAAAAGTTTCACTTTTTTTTGTCCATCATTACGGACAAGATATTGAGGTGAAACATTTTACGACTGATCTACGCATATTGAAGAACGCACGAGATGAATTTTTCACGAGTTTTCGAGTCAACTTTTTTTGGCCGAATCGATAATTCTTTGATGTAATGTAAATTAAACGGCTTCGAGTAACACGGCGTCAATTTTTGAGGTGTCAATTTTCGTCGGTTTTATTGGTTCATATCGATGCTACGGTGTCAGTTACTAAATATTTGGCTCTTATTCGAAGAAAACGGTGAGCGTGGACCACATTAATGCTAGTGATATTTATGGCGAAAAAAAGTTTCACTTTTTTTTGTCCATCATTACGGACAAGATATTGAGGTGAAACATTTTACGGCTGATCTACGCATATTGAAGAACGCACGAGATGATTTTTCACGAGTTTTCGAGTCAACTTTTTTTGGCCGAATCGATAATTCTTTGATGTAATGTAAATTAAACGGCTTCGAGTAACACGACGTCAATTTTTGAGGTGTCAATTTACGTCGGTTTTATTGGTTCATATCGATGCTGCGGGTGTCAGTTACTAAATATTTGGCTCTTATTCGAAGAAAACGGTGAGCGTGGACCACATTAATGCCGTGATATTTATGGCGAAAAAAGTTTCATTTTTTTGTCCATCATTACGGACAAGATATTGAGGTGAAACATTTTACGACTGATCTACGCATATTGAAGAACGCACGAGATGATTTTTCACGAGTTTTGAGTCAACTTTTTTTTGGCCGAATCGATAATTCTTTGATGTAGTGTAAATTAAACGGCTTCGAGTAAAACGGCGTCAATTTTTGAGGTGTCAATTTCGTCAGTTTTATTGGATCATATCGATGCTCTGGTGTCCGTTACTAAATATTTGGCTCTTATTCGAAGAAAACAGTGAGCGTGGACCACATTAATGCCGTGATATTTATGGCGAAAAAAGTTTCTCTTTTTTGTCCATCTTTACGGACAAGATATTGAGGTGAAACATTTTACGACTGATCTACGCATATTGAAGAACGCACAGATAATTTTTCACGAGTTTTGAGTCAACTTTTTTTGGCCGAATCGATAATTCTTTGATGTAATGTAAATTAAACGGCTTCGAGTAACACGACGTCAATTTTTGAGGTGTCAATTTCGTCAGTTTTATTGGTTCATATCGATGCTCTGGTGTCCGTTACTAAATATTTGGCTCTTATTCGAAGAAAACAGTGAGCGTGGACCACATTAATGCCGTGATATTTATGGCGAAAAAAGTTTCACTTTTTTTGTCCATCATTACGGACAAGATATTGAGGTGAAACATTTTACGACTGATCTACGCATATTGAAGAACGCACAGATGATTTTTCACGAGTTTTCGAGTCAACTTTTTTTTGGCCGAATCGATAATTCTTTGATGTAATGTAAATTAAACGGCTTCGAGTAACACGACGTCAATTTTTGAGGTGTCAATTTCGTCAGTTTTATTGGTTCATATCGATGCTCTGGTGTCCGTTACTAAATATTTGGCTCTTATTCGAAGAAAACAGTGAGCGTGGACCACATTAATGCCGTGATATTTATGGCGAAAAAAGTTTCATTTTTTTGTCCATCATTACGGACAAGATATTGAGGTGAAACATTTTACGACTGATCTACGCATATTGAAGAACGCACAGATGATTTTTCACGAGTTTTCGAGTCAACTTTTTTTTGGCCGAATCGATAATTCTTTGATGTAATGTAAATTAAACGGCTTCGAGTAACACGACGTCAATTTTTCAGGTGTCAATTTCGTCAGTTTTATTGGTTCATATCGATGCTCTGGTGTCCGTTACTAAATATTTGGCTCTTATTCGAAGAAAACAGTGAGCGTGGACCACATTAATGCCGTGATATTTATGGCGAAAAAAGTTTCTTTTTTTGTCCATCTTTACGGACAAGATATTGAGGTGAAACATTTTACGACTGATCTACGCATAATGAAGAACGCACAGATAATTTTTCACGAGTTTTGAGTCAACTTTTTTGGCCGAATCGATAATTCTTTGATGTAATGTAAATTAAACGGCTTCGAGTAACACGACGTCAATTTTTGAGGTGTCAATTTCGTCAGTTTTATTGGTTCATATCGATGCTCTGGTGTCCGTTACTAAATATTTGGCTCTTATTCGAAGAAAACAGTGAGCGTGGACCACATTAATGCCGTGATATTTATGGCGAAAAAAGTTTCATTTTTTTGTCCATCATTACGGACAAGATATTGAGGTGAAACATTTTACGACTGATCTACGCATATTGAAGAACGCACAGATGATTTTTCACGAGTTTTTGAGTCAACTTTTTTTTGGCCGAATCGATAATTCTTTGATGTAATGTAAATTAAACGGCTTCGAGTAACACGACGTCAATTTTTGAGGTGTCAATTTCGTCAATTTTATTGGTTCATATCGATGCTCTGGTGTCCGTTACTAAATATTTGGCTCTTATTCGAAGAAAACAGTGAGCGTGGACCACATTAATGCCGTGATATTTATGGCGAAAAAAGTTTCTCTTTTTTGTCCATCTTTACGGACAAGATATTGAGGTGAAACATTTTACGACTGATCTACGCATATTGAAGAACGCACAGATAATTTTTCACGAGTTTTCGAGTCAACTTTTTTTTGGCCGAATCGATAATTCTTTGATGTAATGTAAATTAAACGGCTTCGAGTAACACGACGTCAATTTTTGAGGTGTCAATTTTGTAAGTTTTATTGGTTCATATCGATGCTCTGGTGTCCGTTACTAAATATTTGGCTCTTATTCGAAGAAAACAGTGAGCGTGGACCACATTAATGCCGTGATATTTATGGCGAAAAAAGTTTCATTTTTTTGTCCATCATTACGGACAAGATATTGAGGTGAAACATTTTACGACTGATCTACGCATATTGAAGAACGCACAGATAATTTTTCACGAGTTTTCGAGTCAACTTTTTTTGGCCGAATCGATAATTCTTTGATGTAATGTAAATTAAACGGCTTCAAGTAACACGACGTCAATTTTTGAGGTGTCAATTTTGTCAGTTTTATTGGTTCATATCGATGCTCTGGTGTCCGTTACTAAATATTTGGCTCTTATTCGAAGAAAACAGTGAGCGTGGACCACATTAATGCTGTGATATTTATGGCGAAAAAAGTTTCACTTTTTTTGTCCATCATTACGGACAAGATATTGAGGTGAAACATTTTACGACTGATCTACGCATATTGAAGAACGCACAGATGATTTTTCACGAGTTTTCGAGTCAACTTTTTTTTTGGCCGAATCGATAATTCTTTGATGTAATGTAAATTAAACGGCTTCGAGTAACACGACGTCAATTTTTGAGGTGTCAATTTCGTCAGTTTTATTGGTTCATATCGATGCTCTGGTGTCCGTTACTAAATATTTGGCTCTTATTCGAAGAAAACAGTGAGCGTGGACCACATTAATGCAGTGATATTTATGGCGAAAAAAAGTTTCATTTTTTTTGTCCATCATTACGGACAAGATATTGAGGTGAAACATTTTACGACTGATCTACGCATATTGAAGAACGCACAGATAATTTTTCACGAGTTTTCGAGTCAACTTTTTTTCGGCCGAATCGATAATTCTTTGATGTAATGTAAATTACACGGCTTCGAGTAACACGACGTCAATTTTTCAGGTGTCAATTTCGTCAGTTTTATTGGTTCATATCGATGCTCTGGTGTCCGTTACTAAATATTTTGCTCTTATTCGAAGAAAACAGTGAGCGTGGACCACATTAATGCCGTGATATTTATGGCGAAAAAAGTTTCTTTTTTTTTGTCCATCGTTACGGACAAGATATTGAGGTGAAACATTTTACGACTGATCTACGCATATTGAAGAACGCACAGATAATTTTTCACGAGTTTTCGAGTCAACTTTTTTTGGCCGAATCGATAATTCTTTGATGTAATGTAAATTAAACGGCTTCGAGTAAAACGACGTCAATTTTTGAGGTGTCAATTTCGTCAGTTTTATTGGTTCATATCGATGCTCCGGTGTCAGTTACTAAATATTTGGCTCTTATTCGAAGAAAACAGTGAGCGTGGACCACATTAATGCCGTGATATTTATGGCGAAAAAAGTTTCTTTTTTTTTGTCCATCTTTACGGACAAGATATTGAGGTGAAACATTTTACGACTGATCAACGCATATTGAAGAACGCACAGATAATTTTTCACGAGTTTTCGAGTCAACTTTTTTTGGCCGAATCGATAATTCTTTGATGTAATGTAAATTAAACGGCTTCGAGTAACACGACGTCAATTTTTCAGGTGTCAATTTTCGTCGGTTTTATTGGTTCATATCGATGCTCCGGTGTCAGTTACTAAATATTTGGCTCTTATTCGAAGAAAACGGTGAGCGTGGACCACATTAATGCTAGTGATATTTATGGCGAAAAAAGTTTCACTTTTTTTTTGTCCATCATTACGGACAAGATATTGAGGTGAAACATTTTACGGCTGATCTACGCATATTGAAGAACGCACAGATGATTTTTCACGAGTTTTCGAGTCAACTTTTTTTGGCCGAATCGATAATTCTTTGATGTAATGTAAATTACACGGCTTCGAGTAACACGACGTCAATTTTTCAGGTGTCAATTTCGTCAGTTTTATTGGTTCATATCGATGCTCTGGTGTCCGTTACTAAATATTTGGCTCTTATTCGAAGAAAACAGTGAGCGTGGACCACATTAATGCCGTGATATTTATGGCGAAAAAAGTTTCTTTTTTTTTGTCCATCGTTACGGACAAGATATTGAGGTGAAACATTTTACGACTGATCTACGCATATTGAAGAACGCACAGATAATTTTTCACGAGTTTTCGAGTCAACTTTTTTTCGGCCGAATCGATAATTCTTTGATGTAATGTAAATTAAACGGCTTCGAGTAACACGACGTCAATTTTTGAGGTGTCAATTTCGTCAGTTTTATTGGTTCATATCGATGCTCTGGTGTCTGTTACTAAATATTTGGCTCTTATTCGAAGAAAACAGTGAGCGTGGACCACATTAATGCCGTGATATTTATGGCGAAAAAAGTTTCACTTTTTTTGTCCATCATTACGGACAAGATATTGAGGTGAAACATTTTACGACTGATCTACGCATATTGAAGAACGCACAGATGAATTTTCACGAGTTTTCGAGTCAACTTTTTTGGCCGAATCGATAATTCTTTGATGTAATGTAAATTAAACGGCTTCGAGTAACACGACGTCAATTTTTGAGGTGTCAATTTCGTCAGTTTTATTGGTTCATATCGATGCTCTGGTGTCCGTTACTAAATATTTGGCTCTTATTCGAAGAAAACAGTGAGCGTGGACCACATTAATGCTGTGATATTTATGGCGAAAAAAGTTTCACTTTTTTTGTCCATCATTACGGACAAGATATTGAGGTGAAACATTTTACGACTGATCTACGCATATTGAAGAACGCACAGATGATTTTTCACGAGTTTTCGAGTCAACTTTTTTTTGGCCGAATCGATAATTCTTTGATGTAATGTAAATTAAACGGCTTCGAGTAAAACGACGTCAATTTTTGAGGTGTCAATTTCGTCAGTTTTATTGGTTCATATCGATGCTCTGGTGTCCGTTACTAAATATTTGGCTCTTATTCGAAGAAAACAGTGAGCGTGGACCACACTTAATGCCGTGATATTTATGGCGAAAAAAGTTTCATTTTTTTGTCCATCATTACGGACAAGATATTGAGGTGAAACATTTTACGACTGATCTACGCATATTGAAGAACGCACAGATGATTTTTCACGAGTTTTCGAGTCAACTTTTTTTTGGCCGAATCGATAATTCTTTGATGTAATGTAAATTAAACGGCTTCGAGTAACACGACGTCAATTTTTGAGGTGTCAATTTCGTCAGTTTTATTGGTTCATATCGATGCTCTGGTGTCTGTTACTAAATATTTGGCTCTTATTCGAAGAAAACAGTGAGCGTGGACCACATTAATGCCGTGATATTTATGGCGAAAAAAGTTTCTTTTTTTTTGTCCATCTTTACGGACAAGATATTGAGGTGAAACATTTTACGACTGATCTACGCATAATGAAGAACGCACAGATAATTTTTCACGAGTTTTCGAGTCAACTTTTTTTTTGGCCGAATCGATAATTCTTTGATGTAATGTAAATTAAACGGCTTCGAGTAACACGACGTCAATTTTTGAGGTGTCAATTTCGTCAGTTTTATTGGTCATATCGATGCTCACGGTGTCAGTTACTAAATATTTGGCTCTTATTCGAAGAAAACGGTGAGCGTGGACCACATTAATGCCCAGTGATATTTATGGCGAAAAAAGTTTCTTTTTTTTGTCCATCTTTACGGACAAGATATTGAGGTGAAACATTTTACGACTGATCTACGCATATTGAAGAACGCACAGATAATTTTTCACGAGTTTTCGAGTCAACTTTTTTTTGGCCGAATCGATAATTCTTTGATGTAATGTAAATTAAACGGCTTCGAGTAACACGACGTCAATTTTTGAGGTGTCAATTTTCGTCGGTTTTATTGGTTCATATCGATGCTCACGGTGTCAGTTACTAAATATTTGGCTCTTATTCGAAGAAAACAGTGAGCGTGGACCACATTAATGCCGTGATATTTATGGCGAAAAAAGTTTCACTTTTTTTGTCCATCATTACGGACAAGATATTGAGGTGAAACATTTTACGACTGATCTACGCATATTGAAGAACGCACAGATGATTTTTCACGAGTTTTCGAGTCAACTTTTTTTTGGCCGAATCGATAATTCTTTGATGTAATGTAAATTAAACGGCTTCGAGTAACACGACGTCAATTTTTGAGGTGTCAATTTCGTCAGTTTTATTGGTTCATATCGATGCTCACGGTGTCAGTTACTAAATATTTGGCTCTTATTCGAAGAAAACGGTGAGCGTGGACCACATTAATGCAGTGATATTTATGGCGAAAAAAAGTTTCATTTTTTTTGTCCATCATTACGGACAAGATATTGAGGTGAAACATTTTACGGCTGATCTACGCATATTGAAGAACGCACAGATAATTTTTCACGAGTTTTCGAGTCAACTTTTTTCTTCGGCCGAATCGATAATTCTTTGATGTAATGTAAATTACACGGCTTCGAGTAACACGACGTCAATTTTTGAGGTGTCAATTTTGTCGAGTTTTATTGGTTCATATCGATGCTCACGGTGTCAGTTACTAAATATTTGGCTCTTATTCGAAGAAAACAGTGAGCGTGGACCACATTAATGCTGTGATATTTATGGCGAAAAAAGTTTCACTTTTTTTGTCCATCATTACGGACAAGATATTGAGGTGAAACATTTTACGACTGATCTACGCATATTGAAGAACGCACAGATAATTTTTCACGAGTTTTCGAGTCAACTTTTTTTCGGCCGAATCGATAATTCTTTGATGTAGTGTAAATTAAACGGCTTCGAGTAAAACGACGTCAATTTTTGAGGTGTCAATTTCGTCAGTTTTATTGGTTCATATCGATGCTCTGGTGTCCGTTACTAAATATTTGGCTCTTATTCGAAGAAAACAGTGAGCGTGGACCACACTTAATGCCGTGATATTTATGGCGAAAAAAGTTTCATTTTTTTTGTCCATCATTACGGACAAGATATTGAGGTGAAACATTTTACGACTGATCTACGCATATTGAAGAACGCACAGATAATTTTTCACGAGTTTTCGAGTCAACTTTTTTTTGGCCGAATCGATAATTCTTTGATGTAATGTAAATTAAACGGCTTCGAGTAACACGACGTCAATTTTTGAGGTGTCAATTTCGTCAGTTTTATTGGTTCATATCGATGCTCTGGTGTCCGTTACTAAATATTTGGCTCTTATTCGAAGAAAACAGTGAGCGTGGACCACATTAATGCCGTGATATTTATGGCGAAAAAAGTTTCTTTTTTTTGTCCATCTTTACGGACAAGATATTGAGGTGAAACATTTTACGACTGATCTACGCATAATGAAGAACGCACAGATAATTTTTCACGAGTTTTCGAGTCAACTTTTTTTCGGCCGAATCGATAATTCTTTGATGTAATGTAAATTAAACGGCTTCGAGTAACACGACGTCAATTTTTGAGGTGTCAATTTCGTCAGTTTTATTGGTTCATATCGATGCTCTGGTGTCCGTTACTAAATATTTGGCTCTTATTCGAAGAAAACAGTGAGCGTGGACCACATTAATGCCGTGATATTTATGGCGAAAAAAGTTTCTTTTTTTTGTCCATCTTTACGGACAAGATATTGAGGTGAAACATTTTACGACTGATCTACGCATATTGAAGAACGCACAGATAATTTTTCACGAGTTTTCGAGTCAACTTTTTTTCGGCCGAATCGATAATTCTTTGATGTAATGTAAATTAAACGGCTTCGAGTAACACGACGTCAATTTTTGAGGTGTCAATTTCGTCAGTTTTATTGGTTCATATCGATGCTCTGGTGTCCGTTACTAAATATTTGGCTCTTATTCGAAGAAAACAGTGAGCGTGGACCACATTAATGCCGTGATATTTATGGCGAAAAAAGTTTCATTTTTTTGTCCATCATTACGGACAAGATATTGAGGTGAAACATTTTACGACTGATCTACGCATATTGAAGAACGCACAGATGATTTTTCACGAGTTTTCGAGTCAACTTTTTTTTGGCCGAATCGATAATTCTTTGATGTAATGTAAATTAAACGGCTTCGAGTAACACGACGTCAATTTTTCAGGTGTCAATTTCGTCAGTTTTATTGGTTCATATCGATGCTCTGGTGTCCGTTACTAAATATTTGGCTCTTATTCGAAGAAAACAGTGAGCGTGGACCACATTAATGCCGTGATATTTATGGCGAAAAAAGTTTCTTTTTTTTTGTCCATCGTTACGGACAAGATATTGAGGTGAAACATTTTACGACTGATCTACGCATATTGAAGAACGCACAGATAATTTTTCACGAGTTTTCGAGTCAACTTTTTCTTGGCCGAATCGATAATTCTTTGATGTAATGTAAATTAAACGGCTTCAAGTAACACGACGTCAATTTTTGAGGTGTCAATTTTGTCAGTTTTATTGGTTCATATCGATGCTCTGGTGTCCGTTACTAAATATTTGGCTCTTATTCGAAGAAAACAGTGAGCGTGGACCACATTAATGCCGTGATATTTATGGCGAAAAAAGTTTCACTTTTTTTGTCCATCATTATGATGCTAGATTACTTTAAATCAAATACTTTCCGAAGTCATAAATGACGAAGATTCTTTCTTATTGAGGAATTTTTCAGTCTTTACGATCTCAAAGCATTTAAACCTGACAGTCTTCACCATAAAGCATGGCTAGCTTTCCTAGACAAATGGAATAAGTTGATGATATAGTCCACCTTTCTTCTATTCATCTGCTTATATTAGTAGAAGAGAAAAGCACCCTCGAAGTTTAGATCCTCATTCCCGCTCGGATCCCAGTATCATAAGTCATATCGTTTCAAATTTTTCAGGAAAACTGGTCTTCGGGTATCTAGGCATGGTTTATGCCATGATCAGTATAGGTGTTATTGGATTTCTTGTTTGGGCTCATCATATGTTTACTGTGGGCTTAGACGTTGATACCCGGGCCTATTTCACCGCAGCTACCATGATCATAGCTGTCCCCACCGGAATCAAGATCTTTAGTTGGATCGCTACCATGTGCGGGGAGAGGGGGGTTCCATATAATACAAAACACCCATGTTATATGCTGTAGGGTTCATCTTTTTGTTTACCATAGGGGGACTAACTGGAGTACTTTTGGCAAATTCTAGACTAGACATTGCTCTACATGATACTTATTTTGTGATTGCACATTTCCATTATGTACTTTCTATGGGAGCCGTTTTTAGTTTATTTGCAAGATTTTTCACTATTAGGTAGGTAAAATCTTTGGTCGGACATACCTTGAAACTTTAGGTCAGATCCATTTTTGGATAACTTTTTTCAGGGTTAATCTGACCTTCTTCGCATGCATTTCTTAGGGCTTTCGGGTATGACACGTCGCATTCCAGATTATCCAGATGCTTACGTTAGATGGAATGGCCTTAGCAGTTTCGGCTCTTATACATCCGTAGTTGGGATTTGTCATTTCTTCATGGTCGTAACAATCACTTCAAGCAGTGGAAAGAACAAAAGATGTGCTCCAAGTCCTTGTGCTCTTGAACAAAATCCAACCACACCGGAATGGATGGTACAAAGTCCTCCAGCTTTTCATACTTTTGGAGAACTTCCAGCTCTCAAGGAGACGAAAAGATATGTGAAGTAAAAGAAGAAAAGGTCACCGATTGCTACTAAGAACCTAACAGAACTTATTCTATGCTGACAGACTTCCTTCTTTAGTTTCTGGTTCATTTTCTCTAGTAGTTGTCCCTGTCTCTTATGATCCAGCTGTAGTTTCTTTACTTTCCTTTTCCCTGCTACCAACAACATTATCGAGTATAAAGCTTGTGTACTGGGGATGGAAATAGCTTTCGATCATGGAATACGCTGCCTGGATATGTATGGAGATTGCGCCCTAATCATCAGACAAATACAAGGGAAGTATAGGACCCGTGATTCGAAGCTATAGCCGTGCAATAAGCATCTGGAGTCCGTGGTATCCCGATTCTCATATGTTGAGTTCCACTACCTATAACGAGAGAAAAAAAGTTTTGCTGATGCTATAGCCCTAGCCTGTGGATATGCAATCGGACGCTGATTTGCATTAATAGTGCAAAAGAGAGAAATACCAGCTTACTATTGTGTGATGGATCTAACGGCAGAAGAAGAAGGTTTTCCGTGGTACTCATACATATAGACAATCGAACATATGGGAAATACCCACCGAATACTACACCCAACCCAGGAGAAGGGTCTAAGAAAGATAGCTGCTCGATATATCGTACTGGTAAGTTGTATAAGAGGCACCACAGCAGGCACATTGACTGGCTTGCTCCCAAACATAGAATAAAGATTAGATTCCTGATTATTGAATCGTGCAAAGGAACTGGCCCCTTCTCTGACAGACGTAATAGAATAGCTTGGAATGATTACTTGCTTCGGGTCAGCAGATAAATCACTCAAGGAAAAGCCGCTTACTCACACGCTACGACAAAAGCCACATATAGATGTACTTTTGAACGAGCTTCGTTTGCTCTCTATAGTTTGACGCGAGTCATTTGTGCAGCCTCAATAGGTAGAGCAAGAGGAATGGGGTTCGGGTGAGCAATGAATCTACTCGCGCTCACTTACTCTAGTGGTAGTTCAAGCTCGCCTCTAGTACCCCCGACTGCTACTGCTTGAGTAAGCCCTCTCTCCCGAGACATCCATTTTGACAACCGACAAATGTAGGCTTTGAATTGCACTTATACTGGCTACAAAATGGGGAAATTCACCTATTGGCATTTTTCTTTGTTTCCGTACCGTGATTTGCGCAACCTAAGCCCTTATTAGGCCTTTTGTACTAGCTTACCACCTGAACTACAGCTAGAAGCCGAACCGATTACCAACCGTAAGCTTAAGGTTTGATCTACGGTGCCTCTCGTTGGACTGGCTGTAGTGACTTACCTCACTAACTAAACTAATGGAACCTTGGGCGAGTACTAGAAGCCGAAAAGGAAATTTTCATAAAACCTTCTTATCTTAGGGGAAAATGAGTCTTTCAATAAGATGAGCAGCCACCCAACTACGTGAACAACTCTCCTCACAAGCATTTTTGCCAGCAGAAGCTAAGCTAGCCTTCCTTCCTTTTCGAAATCCCATCCGTTTCTATTACCAGTTTAGACTGGTAGGACTCTAAGAGAGACATTGATTTCCCGGACGGGACTACTTAAATGTCTTCCCCTATCTATAGAAGCAGTTCTATTCTATACCTTCTCCTTTTCGGTGCCATCTCTTATTTCCCCTTAGATGTCACTTCCTCTACTCATATGAGAAAGCGACGGGATAGGGTCAGGTTGAAAGGGCTACAGCATGGGAATGAGTTTCAGTCCTAAAAAAAGAAGATCTTCAAGGTTGAAACCTTTACTGCTCGCGGCAACCCCACAGCAGCGTAAAGAGACTACTCACCCCCGAAAGAAAGGTGGGCCGCTGAAGGGTGAATTATCAACAAGGAGATTATGAAGATATCCAAAAGAGGTGTCGCTTTAATAAAATTCTACTTGTCGGTATTATTCGATTAATCGTAAACTCCTCTCGCTTCTTCCAGCTGCGTGACAACTTGCTACTCCACCATGGAGATGAGCAGAGGTCGTGGCCCCTCTGTTATGGGAGAGTAGCCTACTCTGTACTTTTCGGCGAGTGGTCTTCACATTCTCTCCTGTGCAAGTGGCCTTCCTGGCCCCAACTTGACATTAGGAAATGTTGAATTGTGTGCCACTTCTGCAGATGTAGGGCCACCTGGTATGGTCTCAGGTACTTCTTCAGTTGAAGGGTATAATGGGCCTGAATCCCCTTCACGCCCACCCGTTGGGGAAAGTTAACATCAAGCCCATTCTCTTAAGGCAGCAAACCCAAGACAGCCAATTGAATCAATCTGGCCTATCTGGCCCCAGCCCCCATTGGAATTTCACTTCAGAGAAACCTTCGTCCTTCCAGCCGGTGCCAGGAATCTCAGTTACGCAAGGACTGTCCTTGCTTCATCTGGCACTTCTCCGGCTGCATTCTCGGGTAATTTTCCATCTCCTCAGTCTCTTTCATTTTTTGAACCTGTGTGGGACAATGGGAGAGTGAAGGTGATCCCCCCTAAGGGCATTTCTAAGGAGGGTAAAGGAGATTGGGAGAACACTCTAGTGGGCCATTTTCTTGGCCAGAAGCCACATTAGTCAGCGGTTAACACATTGGCGCGTAAACTGTGGGAGAATGATAAGCTGGAAGAGGTGCTATCCTCCGAAAATTCCAATTTTGCTTTCTGTTTCGGGACAAAGGAGGCCATGGAATAGGTGCTGGACCGTGGTTAATTGTGAGTGACTTTAATGTTGTAAGATCACCTTCTGAATGTATGGGATTGCTTCCAACTCTCTTACCAACCAATGCGGGAATTCAATGATGCAATTTCGAATTGTGGTTTTCTTGATGTTCTTTTTACAGGAAGCTTATTTACTTGGTTCAGAAGTTCGCTGTGGCCCTTATGGAGGAGGTTAGATAGAATTTTGGTAAACTCTTCCTGGAATTCCCTCTTTCATTCCACGGCTCTAGAACACTTAAATCGAGCTGGGTCAGATGCATCGCCTCCCCGAACCCAAGCATCTTTGGAAGAAGATCTCAGTTTGCATAAGGATTAGGAAAAACTTTTTCAGGTCGAGTAACCCGCCCTTCTTTGGAAGAAAAAGGTGGAACCTATAAGAATGAGTCTGGATAACCCTTCCCACCTCATGTTCATATGAAGTTTTTTCCTCAGTTGTCGAATCAGTTCTATTAGAATCACTCCCCAAGACTGGAAAAGGTACTACGGGCTACCAACAAGATTGACGATTCTACAGAATCGAAGGACACTAGAATAAGGAGATAGTCCAGCTGAACTAGGATCTAGACTCCTTCCGAGAGGCAAGTTCCGCTACAGACGGTCACTAAATCGCACCTTCTCTACTGGCACTGTTCTCTAGCCCTGTGCTAAAAAAAAGGCTTTTAGTTGGAATCATTTCCCTAGTTCCATGACCATCCCCCGTGGAATAATCAATTTCTTCCTATGTTGAAGTGGTTCGTGCCATCTTTCCCTTCCCCCTGGCATCGGCTTTGATAGCCCCTACTCTTCTCTTGTCCGCAACCCTCGAAAGAGAAAACTCGTCGAATGGAGGATCGGAATTGTACTTTCGGACAATCTCCGCTCTAGATGGGGAATGAACTCAAGAGATAAAGGTCTCCTTTTTTAGTTGGAATAAGTGGAAGGGGGGCAAGGCAATCGTCCTTCATTCAGAAAGTCTTTTCTTTCTCGCAATACACAGAGGGGAGAGCATGCCCTGTCTCAGGCAGTATATCAGTCGTTAACGATCTTACCAGGACACATTTAATTTAAACTAGAATCCCAACTGTACTACTTGTGAGTAAGGGACTCTTTGAAGCAAGAAGACAGATACGCCTTAGCCTAGGAGCCCAGAGAAAGATAGCTATAATATATTCTATTAAGATAAGAGAAGAGGAGTGAAAGGCAGGCATCCTTCTTTTTTCTTTTTCCTTGGAAGTCGCCATCCTAGTGGTATCCTTCGATACTTCAAATAGCTATCCTAATGGCCCGTCGCTATACGGTGTAGCTAACCGCCCGTTTCGAGGATGTCTTAGGTAAGGCGTCCGAAGGAATGGAACTTTGAATCTCTCTTACCAAAGTGGAATACGAACCAAAGCAGCACCCCGCCCCTTCGTCTACGCCTTCAGTCTCGCCTTTTGCTTTAGCTCATTCTCTTGTTTATTATGTCTTCCTTTTAAGTAAATGAGCTCTCTATCCCTCTTAGAAGAGCCACCAGGGCTAACTATTTACGTTACGCGGGAGATACTTTGAGAATTCTCAGAAAGTGAGTGAATCCAGTGGGCAACAAGGAGAAAGGCGTAAAAAGGTCAAGCTCGAAAACCGGAGTTCGAGTGGCCTGGTGCTTTAAGTTCAATACATTGCACGCTCCTCGGTATCTTGCCTTGCCTCCTGATACCATTTCTTGGCTTCACTTAACAGAAAGATCTCACAATATCTTCAGTGATGTGCAGTCTTCTCTAGCTATTTACAATATGCCTCTCTTAGGACCTATGGAAAGATGCCTCCGCGAAGACGTTTTAGCATCCACAGCAGGCGGTTAAATAATATAAACCGATGCAGCTCTAAGACCGTGGGAAATTCAGTCAGGAATTCTTTGTCTTCTAATGCCTAGTTTAAGTGATGGCTACTCCATGACTCCGCGTCTTCGTTCATAACGAGGCACTCTAATCTCTAGTGTAACATAAGGCACTTATGTAAGTTTTAAGAACATCCTTTTTCTTTTCTACCATGTCGGAGACATCAATTTGAAAACACCCTCTTTTTTTTAGATATCCTCTCGCTGGAGAGAATGATCAAACTCTAAGAAGAATCCTGTAAATTCAAGTTCCTTTCTTGGCCCGGCCCGAGAAAACTTCCTTTACTGACTTCCATATTCCATAAACCAGGGACCGACTCAAAAGTTAAGTAGGAAGGAAGGCACCTTTGTCCTCTGTTAATAACAGATGGTGGAGTACAGCACTAGAAGATGATGATCAGGAAACATAAGTTCACCTGGGCTCAGAACTGCGTCGCCTGCTTTACTGTATTAATACAATAAATATAATAAATTCCTAGTTGAATAGGAATATAAGAGGACACGGCCAAAAAATGACTACTGGGGTATCTAATCCCATTCGCTCCGTTAGCTTTCGTCTCTCAGTGTCAGTGTCGGCGTAAAGGCGCAACACTCAAATCTTTCAAGAGAAAGAAAGTCCCCTTCAGAAATGAATCAGAAGCGTAGAAATCAAACTCTTCGGGTGCGTCTGCGCTAAGTCTTTGTCTGAAGGTAGAGGTATGGCCATGTCCACTTCCAAATAAATCTCAATCTAACTTCAAAGAGTAGTTTTCTTTCTGGTCTGACGGCCTCTTCTTTGTCTAATCATTATACTTGTAGCAAGAAAGGGGCTTTGGAAAGATAGTTCGCCAGGTCTGTCTATTTGTATACATTGGCAAGAGAAGCCTAGGTACCCATTCACCAGAGTGAGGAAGCCATTGGCTATGGTAGGAGATTTACGAACATCAAGGTCGTTCTCTTTGTTGGACTCCGTAGGCAAAAACAAAATAAAATAGAACTTACGGAAATCCACCAGCAGGATCTGCACATACTAGAAAAACTGATTGGATGGAAATTACCTCAATGTTTTGATTGTTAGTTGTGGAGGCGCTGCTTTGTACGCTTCGCCCTCTAATGGTATCCATGCCACGAACTCCTCTGCTAGCGATCGGGATGCTAGCCCCTTCTGTGTTCTGAAAACTGTTCAGAACTGATCCTGACTATCTGGTAATCGATCATATTTCGGAGAGAGGAGGCTAGATACTATATCACCGTTCTAGGGTTTAGGGTTTTATTTTTCTTTAATCAGATAAAGGACAGCCACCAAGAGAAGGTTAACATAACCTTTTATAGCTGTCAATATCAAAAATCCTAATTGTCATCTAATGACAGTTTAATCTCGTCCGTCTATTCCTATAATCATCCAACGGTTGGATGAGTAATATTAAGTAATTGATTTCATTTATTCGATTAAATAAAAATAATTACTTATTAACTTACTAGAAAATACAATATGGAATCTAATTCCTCTTTTGTATACGTTCAACGAATCTGGATACAATCTAGATTCATTGAACGTGGACATTATGCTCACAAGATCGTCTATACGTGTGACCTTGTAGGTTCACTTAACGTTGGCAGTGAATGAAAAATGTCCTAGACATTTATTCACAAAACATAAGCGCCCTCTAGCAAGACATTATGCTTATCCAAGTTAAATAAATGTAATAATAACCTAGTATCAGATTTAATATTTAGTCTTTTTGTCGCAAGATATCCTAATTAAGTATAAGGCATGGACCAAGTCATCCTTATAAAACTTAATTAACCATTTACTTGATCACCAGGCAGACTGTTCCAACAAATAATATTAATAACACCTTATTAATACTTATTTGAGCATGGCCATGCATATTTTCCAGTCTTCCTTATCAAGTGGCCCATGGATATCTCTCTCTAAAAAGAGAGGGACAAATCCCTTTCACTATCTCTAATATTCAAGCCATGACAAGAAAATAAGCCAACAATAGTCATAATGATCACCTAATTAAAAGTGATGTTTGACTATGTCAAAACATATTTTTCCCCATGCAAGAAACATTATAAACATTAGGTCAAAGGACACCAAATATAAAACTGAGAGGAAATACTTATAACTTAAACCCATGCAATATTTCTTCTTCACTTTGGGTCATGTCCAATACAATATTCTCAATATGTATTTATGAATTGATTTTACATCTCATATTCATTATCAGTAAAACTTGACCATCAATCAACTTCACACTAGTTTACAAGATGTAATAAACTAGGGACAAACAAGAATAGTATTTTATTAGCTATAAAGGTTTTACTATCAAGTCATATACTTGATGACCAAGAGCATAAAATACAATTCAAAAAATACATGCTTCATAAATCATAAATGTGAGTCAATTGGTCTTAGGGCATATACTAACAATCTCCCACTTGCCCTACCACCAACTTGACATGACTCCCAAACCCATTGACCTAGTATGACTCTCATGCTTAAGTTGTGGGAGTGGCTTTGTCAATAGATCTGTGACATTGTCATTGGTGTCTACTTTGCAAATTGTAACATCTCCACGCTCAATAATTTCTCGAATGAGATGGAAACGCCTGTGAATATGTTTGGATCATTGATGAGATCTAGGTTCCTTAGCTTGTGCAGTGGCTCTTGTATTATCACAATATAGGTCTACTGAGTTCACAATGCTAGGAATTACACCTAGTTCTGTGATGAACTTTCTGATCCAAACTGCCTCCTTGGCTGCATCAAAAGCAGCCACATACTCAGCCTCTGTAGTAGAATCGACCACGGTATCTTGCTTTGAACTCTTCCAGCTCACAGCACCTCCATTCAAACAAAACACAAATCCATATTACGATCTAAAATCATCTACATCAGTTTGAAAGCTAGCATCCGTGTAACCATTAACAACAAGCTCTCCTTCCTGACCTCCGTAGATCAAAAACATCTCTTTAGTCCTTCTTAAGTACTTGAGAATGTTTTTTACCGCAGTCCAATGCGGTTCACAAGGATTTGACTGGAACATGCTAGTCATGCTTAATTCATACGAGACATCTGGGCAAGTGCATAACTTGGCGTACATGATAGATCCAATTGCGGAAGCGTAAGGAATCTTACTCATGCCTTCTATATCCTCTCTTGTGGTAGGACTTTGAGACTTACTGAGTTTAACGCCATGTGACATTGACAAGAATCCTCTCTTAGAATCTTGCATACTGAACCTTTTCAGTACCTTGTCAATATATCCACTCTGACTTAGGCTAATAAGGTTTTTAGATCTATCTCGATAGATCCTAATGCCTAGAATATAGGCTACTTCGCCTAAATCTTTCATTGAAAAACACTTCCCCAACTAAGTTTTCACACTTTGCAAAGTGGGGATGTCATTCCCAATTAACAAGATGTCATCGACATAGAGTACTAAGAAGACTACTGCATTTTCTGTAACCCTTTTGTAGACACAAGGTTCATCATCATTCTTGATGAAATTGAATTCTTTAATTGCTTCATCAAAACGAAGATTCCAACTTCGAGATGCTTGCTTCAAGCCATAAATGGATCTTTGAAGTTTACACACTTTACTAGAATTCGAAGAATGAATAAAACCTTCAGGTTGTGTCATATACACATCCTCCAGTAGATTTCATTAAGAAAGGTAGTTTTAACATCCATTTGCCATATTTCATAATCATAAAATGCTGCAATGGCAAGTAGAATTCTAATTGACTTAAGCATTACAACTGGAGAAAAGGTTTCATCATAGTCTATGCCATGAGTTTGTCTATACCCTTTTTCTACGAATCGTGCTTTGTAAGTGTGCACATTGCCATCCATGTCAGTTTTCTTTTTGAAAACCCAATTACACCATATGGTCTTGCAGCCTTCAGGTGGATCAATCAAAGTCCAAACTTGATTATCATGCATGGATTGTATTTCTGATTTCGTAGCCTCTAGCCATTTGCTAGATTCAAGACTATGAATAGCATCTTGGTAAGAATTAGGTTCACCTTGACCAATAAGATCAATATTATGATCCTCAGTCACAAGAAATCCATATCTATGTGGTATATGAGAAATCCTACCAGACCTACTTGGTCCTTGTGTCAAAGGTTCAGACTCAGTATTAATACGTGAGTCCAACTGAGTATCCATACTAGGTTCAGAAATGGTCTGCTGTCCTTGAGCTTCTTCAAGATGGATTCTACTCCCACTAACTTTTTTGGAAACGAATTCCCTTTCAAGGAAAATTCCGTTCCGAGCAACAAACACTTTATTTTCAGATGGAAGATAAAAGTAGTATCCTTTAGTTTCCTTAGGATATCCCACAAACAGACACTTATCAAATTTGGGTGCTAGTTTTTCAGATAATGATCACTTCACATAAGCATCACATCTCCAAATTTTGAGAAATGCTAAACTAGGTTGTTTCCCAGTCCATATCTCATATGGTGTCTTCTGAATAGCTTTAGATGGAACTCTATTTAATATGAATGCAGCAGTTTCTAGAGCATAACCCCAAAAAGAAATTGGAAGATCTGTTTGACTCATCATAGATCGAACCATATCCAATAGAGTTCAATTTCTGTGTTCAGACACACCATTCCATTGTGGAGTTCCTGGTGGAGTTAATTGTGATAATATCTCACAATTTTTTAGATGTTCGTCAAACTCTTGGCCTAAGTATTCACCACCTTGATCTGATCGAAGTAGTTTGATACTCCTTCCAAGTTGATTCTGTACTTCATTTTGAAATTCCTTAAACTTTTGAAAGGAATCAGATTTATGTTTCATTAGATAGACATAACCATATCTACTGAAATCATCTGTGAATGTAATGAAATACTAAAAACCTCCTCTGGCTTGTGTGTTCATTGGCCCACATACATCAGTATGTATAAGTTCCAATAAATCGGTAGCCCTTTCACTTTGCCCTGTAAATGGACTTTTAGTCATTTTGCCAAATAAACAAGAATCACATTTTTAATAAGACTCAAGGTCGAATGAAGATAAAAGTCCATCTTAATGGAGGTTGGATATGCGTTTCTCATTTATATGGCCCAAACGACAATGCCAGAAGTAAGTTTGATTTAAATCATTAGATTTAAATTTCTTTGTATTTATGTTATAGATGGGCTTACTAATGGAATCATGTAGGTTAAAAATGTAAAGTCCATTACATAAAGAGGCATCCCCATAGAAAATACCATTTTTATAAATAGAACTTTTACCATTCTTAGTATTAAACTCAAAACCATCAATATCCAAACAAGAAACTGAAATGATGTTCCTACTCATAGCAGGAACATAATAACAATCTTTAAGTTCAATTATAAGCCCAGTAAGCAAAAGTAAATCAAATGTCCCTACAGCTACAACAGCAACTTTTGCTCCATTTGCAACTCGTAGGTCCACCTCTCCCTTTGCCAAAGATCTACTCCTTTTGAGTCCCTGCACATTTACACAAATGTGGGCTCCACATCCGGTATCTAATACCCATGAAGTAGGAGTAGACATATTAATTTCTATAACGAAAATACCTGAAGCGGCAGTCTCACTGGCCTTTTGCTTCTTCTTTCCTTCTAAGTAGAGCTTGAAATTCCTCTTCCAATGACCAGGTTCATTGCAGTGGAAGCAAGTCCCTTCCTTTGGTGGTTTAACCTTCGGCTTGGGCTTCTGCTTGCCTTTACCCTTTTTGGCCATATCCTTTCCCTTTCCCTTGTTCTTCTTGAACTGTCCCTTCTGAACCATCAGAACATTAGGAGTAGACTTCCTAATGTTTTGTTCAGCCTGCTTGAGCATCCCGTGCAGTTCATTTATGGATTTTTCCATATTATGCATATTGAAGTTCATGACAAACTGATCATAGTCAGATGTCAAAGAGGCCAAGATCGTATCAGTAGCCAAGTCATGACTTACAGGTGCTCTAAGTTTTTCAAGCTGATCAAAATACCCTTTCATCTTAAGGACATGAGCACTAACTGAAGTGCTAGGGATCATTTTGTAGCTATTCAACGCCTTAGTGGTAAGATATCTCTCTTGACGTGCCTGCTCTTGGAACATTTCCTTGAGCTGTTTTATCATCTCATAAGCTTCAACTTCCTCGAATTGCTTTTGCAACTCAAATTCCATTGTAGCCAACATGAGACATGTCACATCGTTAGAATCATCCTTGTGCTTACTATAAGCATCCTTTTCGTCTCTAGGGGCGTTGTTAGCTGGTTGATTAGGGATAGGGTTCTCAAGTACATATAGTTTTTTTTCTTGTTTAAGGACAATCCTTAAATTTCGTGCCCAATCAAGAAAGTTAGTCCCACTAAGCTTATTCTTTTCAAGCACGGATCGCGACGAGGTGTTTGAATTGTTTGAGGCCATTATCTACATAGAATTTGCAAAGTAAAATTAAATAAGTGAAACATTAAATTTTCCCTGAAATACTCAACACTTGATATAAATCATGGGTATAAAAATTCATTTTATTCTAACCATAAGTAAGCTTTAGCTTAACACCCATAATTAGAGAAAAATGTATTAATGGGATTTACATCTTTATGTACCGGCAAAATCCCATATGATGTCCTAGGCTCAAAACCGTTTTGATAGCCTAGTTAAGCCAAACCATTCCAAGCATATGGAAATCACCATTTTCCATCTTCCCCTACTTAGACAACCATTTATCTCTTGCTTTGGCAATGAGACAAAATGATGATCCAAGCATGGATAAGTGCTTATGATCATGGAAGGAATTTTACGACTTAATTTTTACATGGTTTCAAAAACCTTCTTCCTTTTATTTGTATATTATTTCACAAAACATATATCCAAATATAAAAAAGGAAATAAACTAAACATCACATGCATAATATATACATCAAATAAAACGTGTCATAGCATGGCCCCAATCCTATATTGACTTCCACGAGCCTCATGAAAGTCAAAGGTCAATCTAGGTAAGTCTTCATCTCTATTAGCTTGCCTCCAATGTCTTGGCCTTCTAATCTTGTTACATAGGACAGAAAACATACATAGGAATAGGAAATAGAATTAACCTATTCTAGTAAAGCTTGATAATATTACATAAACGAAAACGACACGCAGACCGTATTTAAAAACATACAACCCATTAACAAAATAAGCCAATCAATCACAAGAGGTAAAGAAACATGCAAAAACCAACAAAGGGGTTCCGGGGGCGAAGCCCCCAACAGAAAACGGCAGTCCCGCTGACCGGTCAGCGGGCGGGGTCAAGGGGCAGCGCTCTTGTGGGGGTTTGAGAGGGCAGCGGCCCCCGGAGAGAAAAACGATTTTTCCTTTCTAACTCATTGAATGAGTTACTGCCGTCATAAACCCTAAAATCATGCAGCCAGAAATTTTGTTTAACAGTTAAACATTAAATTATGTGATTCTGCATATTAGTTTAACAATTAAATTGCACAGATTATAGACTGTACGCCAAAAAATTTTGCAGTAACAACATTCTGTTTAATTAATCGCATTAATAAGTAAAATAGAATATGATATCTGTGAAATTCAATTTACTTTGATTATTACACTAATCAGAAACCTTACTATAAGGCCGATTGAAAACAACACATGTAATCAAAGCGGTAACAGATAAAATCAGTAAAACTAGTATGTACGAGGCTCTGATACCACTGTTGGACTCCGTAGGCAAAAACAAAATAAAATAAAACTTACGGAAATCCACCAACAGGATCTGCACATACTCGAAAAACCGATTGGATGGAAATTACCTTAATGTTTTGATTGTTCGTTGTGGAGGCGCTGCTTTGTACTCTTCGCCCTCCACTGGTATCCACGCGACAAACTCCACTGCCAGCGATCGGGATGCTAGCCCCTTCTGTATTCTGAAAACTGTTCAGAACTGATCCTGACTATCTGGTAATCAGTCGTATTTCGGAGAGAGGAGGCTAGATACTATATCGCCCTTCCAGGGTTTAGGGGTTTATTTTTCTTTAATCAGATAAAGGACAGCTACCAAGAAAAGGTTGACATAACCTTTTATAGCTGTCAATATCAAAAACCCTAACTGTCATCTAATGACAGTTTAATCTCGTCTGTCTATTCCTATAATCATCCAACGGTTGGATGAGTAATATAATGTAATTGATTTTATTTACTCGATTAAATAAAATTAATTACTTATTAACTTACTAGAAAATACAATATGGAATCTGATTCCCCTTTTATATACGTTCAACGAATCTGGATACAATCTAGATTCATTGAACGTGGATATTATGCTCACAAGATCGTCTATGCGTGTGACCCTGTAGGTTCACTTAACGTTGGCAGTGAATGAAAAATGTCCTAGACATTTATTCACAAAACATAAGCGCCCTCTAGCAAGACATTATGCTTATCCAAGTTAAGTAAATGTAATGATAACCTAGCATCAGATTTAATATTTAATCCTTTTGTCGCACGATATCCTAATTAAGTATAAGGCATGGACCAAGTCATCCTTATAAAACTTAATTAACCATTTACTTGATCACCAGGCAGACTGTTCCAACAGATAATATTAATAACACTTTATTAATACTTATTTGAGCATGGCCATGCATATTTTTTAGTCTTCCTTATCAACGGGCCCATGGATATCTCTCTCTAAAAAGAGAGGGACAAATCCCTTTCACTATCTCCAATATTCAAGCCATGACAAGAAAATAAGCCAACCAATAGTCATAATGATCACCTAATTAAAAGTGATGTTTGACTATGCCAAAACATATTTTCTCCCTATGCAAGAAACATTAGAAACATTAGGTCAAAGGACACCAAATATAAAACTGAAAAGAAATACTTATAACTTAAACCCATGCAATATTTCTTCTTCACTTTTGGTCATTCCAATACAATATTCTCAATACGTATTTATGAATTGATTTTATATCTCATATTCATGATCAGTAAAACTTGACCATCAATCAACTTCACAATAGTTTACAAGATGTAATAAACTAGGGACAAATAAGAATAGTATTTTATTAGCTATAAGGGTTTTACTATCAAGTCACATACTTGATGACCAAGAGCATAAAATACAATTCAAAAAATACATGCTTCATAAATCATAAATGTGAGTCAATTAGTCTTAAGGCATATACTAACACTCTTCAGCTACGGAAAGCACTTCTAATCAATTAACTGTAATTTCCAATTTCGTATATGAGAAGACAAAGTGAAGGATAGCCTTTATTGGGTGGGAATATTTATCAAAGGAAAAGATGGCAAAAGCCTAAGGCTAAAGATGGAGGTGTTCGGGTGCGTAGGTCACAAGTCAACTGAATTTCATCGAAAGGGAGCCTCGCTTTCCTTTCCTCGTACTCTGGTGAAATTCTTCCTTGATATCTATCTTTCTCCCCATAAGCGGAACACTTTTGCAATCTTGCCATTAACAGGGCGTGGCCTTGTCGACTTACATACAAATAGAATTCCGCTTTTCTTACTACTCACTCCAAGTATTCCGCTCGTTCGATCAGGGTGCCCATTTCTTCTTGTTGTCTTGATGATAGTCTGCCTATCCTAAACTCTTCAACATCGTCATGAGGGGGAATTGGTGCTTTACATGCCTTTTCCTATGCCTACGTCATTTCTTTGGCATTGGCTAAAGAAGCGAATGAATCATCTAGTTAGAGTATTGGGTACGTGTATCGATCAGGTCAATGGTCAGTTGCCCCGCTCTCTTTTATGAGTATGAGATTGTAATGCTTATATGCTCAGCGAGAACTAGAAGTTTAAGGACAGCATTTCCTTTCTCTTAGGGTTCTTAGTCTGGGCTTCGATAAACACAGACCTTTTTCGAATGTACGCCTTTCTAGGGAAAAATCAGATATTGATTTCTTTGACCATGAACTGAACACTGCCCCAATGTAGGAGCCAAAAGCAGATTAAGAAAAGTTTACAATAGTCCGGGGGTACAACCTCATCCCCATCCTACTTCCATACTTGAACCAAGGATCTCCCCTGAATTAGAAGCGTAGGGAAGTCTTTGATTCGATTATGATATGAGATGAACACGGACACTTTCAAGGGCTTGATATCTATATGGCCTACTCAGCACAGGGAACTCTTAAAAGTTGCACTTTCTATGTATGTGATTGAATAAATCGTCCTCTATCCCTTGCGGTTCGGGAACACCGCATCTTTTTGAATTCCAGAAGCTACGGAAATAAGACGATAATCTTTCTCATATGAGTTGTATTCAAGGCATATAAAGGTAGTTCGTGTTTTCTTTGTGCCCGTATAAAGGCATATATCTAAAGTGATGTCAACCATGCGTATGGGACACAAAGGGTATTAACAAAGAAAGGATGCTGAAACCTGCTGCATTTTTTAGTCTTTATTACAGCAAAAAAGGTAAATAATAGATTGATTCCAGAGGTCGTAGAAGACCATGCTTAAAGGTCTACATAGTCAAGTATTTTGTTTATGTTCCGAAGTATCCCACATCTTTTGAAAAGAGTGTGACACACCTTGAAAGGATGGTGTGAAATACGACCCATTCCTCCTCGGCTTTGTTTTTATCTCCCCAACCCCAGACGAGGCGAGTTAATTAAGCTTATATAGCGGATGTGGCTTAGCCAGTGAAACCCGGATACTCTTGGACTTGGAGCTCACAAATGCACTGTTTAAGTGAACGAATGCACTGTTGAGGGAGAATGCACCATTTTTTCTTGTCTCTAGAACCCATAGGGCCAATAGAAAGAATTTGTCTTAGTGTCGTAGGGTACTTTAGATAAGATAGCTATTTCAATTCAAAGCAAAGGAAACTTCCTAAGGTGCGAAGCAGGAAGTGCGATAAAGACTCTACAATAAGAGCGGATCCACACTATAAGGCTAAACGAAGCTAAGTCAGGGTGGAGAAAGTCCTACACGCAAGTAGGACTCGGCCGACATGATTAACATACATATATCAAGAGAAGTTGTGTCTTTTGCTTATTTTAGGCCTCTTTCTCTAATCTACTCTTTCTTAGCTTAGTCAAATCAAAGCATTTTTTTTATATTAATAAGGCTTCTGAAGATCAGGTATTGAGAAAGACTTTGAGTTATAATGTCGACATTAGGTTAGTGTGAAGCCTACCTCAAAGTTCTGTCTTTCTTCATTCAAGATTCAAGTAAGTTAGTTGATCGAGAAACCTACGACAAATAGAGCTCTGTGTAGTCCGAAATGGTCTCACGAAGCCAGTCCCAGTAGGTGAAGATCCTTTCTAACTGTTGAAGAAAACTAGAACTCGAGTAAGGAGGGAGATACCGGGATCCTCTTTTCTTTCTCTTGCACTTGTATGGCCTTGCACATACTAAGCAAGCTACCTTAAGAAAAGAACTTTATTCATACTATTGATGTAAATATAGGACATAGGCTCACCTGCCCAATGTCAGAGATAAAATTAGTGTTCCGTGTACTAAGTTACAAGACAAGAAATAATCAATCATCGTATAGAAGCCTTGTTTTGTGAGTGAGTGAAGAAGCTATAAACAACTGGTGGGGCACCTGCAGCAAACCCACTTGAGAATGCCAAGCCTGGTAGGTGATCAGAGTTATATAAAATAAGGGAAAACAAGCTATGCCAACAACCATTATCGTTTTCGGTAGAGAAGACTGCCCGCCAAGGTGGAGATAGGAAAGGTTAAGTAGTAATCCTCGAGATGATTGGTTTTCTTATAGTGAGTGGCCATTAGACTCAGCATACAGACCCCTATTGAAGTGAAAGAATTCAGCTGGAGTGGCACGAGGCCTGTTCCATGAGGCGATTCTTGAAACAGTCAGGAAGGTATCGGTGGTAAGGTGGGGTAAACATCCTCCGCCTCAAAGCCGACCAAAGGCTACCGGTGCTTATTAGTCCCTATAGGTATTCCACTCCAATTCCTTAGTACTCCTTTTCTTAGTGCTCGCTTTAGGTATTCCACTCGCTTAGTGCTTAGGTTTCCTTTGCCTCAGCTCAGTCTCTGCCTTAGGTTGCCTTTTAAGGGCTTATTTCCCAAGGCCTGCCTTGTTGTCTATCTTTGGCAACGTTCGAGTATTTCGTTGTCGAGGTACGAAACTTCAACATTCTAACTATCACGGTGTGTGGAAGCATTAGCAGATCTACGGCCTTCAGACTCACTCCATCCAACCACTATACCAAGGAAAAACTCTGAAGGAATTCACAAAAGCAGGCACAAGGCTATTTTAAGCTATTTCATCACACTTTCTTGCAAACAATCCCATCTGTCTATTAGTGATAGCTCCATCCGATTTTATGAAGTCTTTCTGAATTGTAATCATGAATTGGATTCAAACCAATATTTCTTTGCGACTTTCTTTTTGATGGTGAACTTAGCCTCGTATTAATGCTCAGAAAGTGGTATATTGTTGCCCGCTGCTCTTTCCTGTTGTGGAATCAAGCCACATTCTTTACGCAATTCATTGATTTGATCAGGACCTCTACCCTCAGAGGGAGAACTGATATTGAATGTTGATAAATTGACAAAAGAAGAATCTATTGTCGCCAAATACAAACCCAAACACCATCCAAAAGTAAATGAAGGGTCGGGGAAAAGTTTTCTCCTCCAGGCTGTTAATGTCAGCGAATTGACTAATTCAGGGTATTCTTGTCAGTCAATGGATTGGCATTTTTTTCATTCGGACTGTGCCCCTCAAGTGCTCACTGGACAAGTAGAAGTAGGGCTTTCGAACCTTAGACTAACAACTTCGGATTGCTTTCATAGGCGTGTATGCCACCCAGATCTTGATCATCCTCTCCAAACCGAAGCAAGAATAGTCAGGGAACTAGTCTTAGTATGTAAAAAGCCCGACTTGACCGAGCAAGTATGCAAGAAAAGAAGCTCTACTAGAAAATCTTGGGAGAGAAGCTTGGTTATTGCCCGTGGGGCTTTCCTTTCTATTGATAGGATACCTGTCTTTCTTTCTTTCGACCGATATCCGGTCAATCCTTTGCATTCGTATGGTTGAAAGTTGTCCCTTCAGTTTCTTCACCGAAGATAACATCCGAGTCAGCAGCAAAAGAGGAAGAGTCCTCTATTGGCGAACCCTCATCTTCTTCCTTAGACCTATCCAAGTTGGCTACTGACCGCTTTCCTTTAGCCTTGCAGGCCGAGGGGATACAAGCTTGCTTTTGGCCGAAATTTACCTCACCTTTGACTTTTATCTGTGACCCATCTTTCTTTGTCTGACCGACCGACCGACCGATTCTCTTTTCTTTCGGGTTGGAAATGGAAACCACTTTGAATATTTATGCCAGTAGGTTGACAACCATTGAGCTCGCTCAGTCAGAGGCGAAAACGAATGCAGAAGTCTGAGTCGGCCTTCAAGAAACTAAACAAAGAAGGGGACATGGCAAGGTATCGATTGCATTAGCAAACTAAGAAAAAAAGTAGAGCCAATGGCGTACACTGAGCCGGAACCGGATTGATGCTATCGAATAGGTCGTTGCACAATAGAGTTCTTTGCAGGTACCCCTACCCAAACCGACGATCTGTTGAAAGAAATTAAGACTAAAAACCTTAATAGTTCTCTTCTACTCACTGCATGTACTGAACTTGTACCCTATCGGTCGAGCTTACGTAGGTCGACTGGCTCGTTGTAACTGCTAATCCAATTAGACTGGCTTATTTGGACTAGGTCTGAAAGAGCTGAGCCGATGACGGATCCTAACAAGGCCTGTGAGCATCCTTCGAAAAGATATTCGCCATACTTAACGGTTTGGTGCTGTGCTTCTTGCTATTCGTTGCTCTCATTTGAATCAATTCTTCGCGGAATAGCTAGTTTCGGAGCATGGCGGGTATGCATCATCAAAGGAGATGCTCTTCGGAGCTTAGAATTCAAAAAGTGAAAAACCCGGGAAAATGTTCTATGGTATATCGTAGACTCCCTCTATATAAATACGGTGAATTATCCATGAGGCCTTTTTTTCTTTAGATCCTTGTCCGATCATCTCATCTCTCCCGTTCTGTTCTTCTGCTTCTTGGTGAGACATAGGGATTGGGAACTTTAGGAATAAGAGCAATGGTAGTGGAGTTGACTTTCTTCGGAAGTCTACCAGATTTGAAAAAGATTGAACTGCCTCAACCATGTCAAACTCTTCGCCTTATCGTGTTGAACCGGGTCTAATTGTGCCCTTCTGTCCTTCCTCCAGAAAGAGCCTAATATAGTTATTCCTAGATTTATTATTACACCACGTGTCTTTCCAGCCTTTATATCCATTACATAAAGGGGCATGAATCATTTCCTGAAATTCCAGCATCCCATTATTATATTATCAGGGGGCCGATTGCCAAATTTGCCTACTGTTAGCTTCATACCAGGCTTGTTAAGCATGGCTACCTGATTGGGTAGTTCTTTGTTGTAAAAAATTATGTCCTTCTCATCCCCAAATCACATCCTCTTTCTTTAATCGATTAATGCGGGACTTTACTGAGCAGACAAATGCAATGTTCTTGTTGACCTTGCCCCTCAACTTATCGTCAATTGTAATGACAGATATAGTCACCATTAGAGTTTTTGGATTGTTGGGAATTCTTTTTTTCTCTGCCCCAAATCTAGCAAACAAATCTGTACCCTTTTTCGGATAGACGATATGAAAGAAATAATTTCTTTGAAGGGCGTAATTGGGAGTTAGAATATTGTAAGGCCACGGTAACGTACCGAAGAGATGGAAGAGGCCTCTCAAGGAGGAGAACGAATATTGATTTTGGTTGTAGCGTAGCCCAAGCATAGAGGTAAGCTCAACTCCTAGGGGAAGGAACACAGTGCGCTTTCCGAACGAGTATAAAATAGTTAAATTGAAGGTCTTTTTTTGCTAAGACCGCACCTCAAAAGAATATCCCTCAGATCGGGTGCGAGCGACCCCTACCTAACTAACTGGGGAGTTGTTTACCTTATAACATATGTAATATAAGCTGAAAAGGACGAGAATTGTACTGATAGATAAGGAATTCCACATAGCGAATGGTTAACTACCAGTCTATAAGTCTTCTGTCTACCTCTATCCGAGTGCTTAACGATAGGAGAGATCTTTCACAAAGAAAGAGCATATCCTATTACTTATCAGTAAAAGCGGGATGTTGAGCTTCCTTATAGAGCTCTAAGTCAATGAAGGTATACGCCCGGGCTTCTAGCATCTAATTTGTAGCACCTTCACTCCTTCGCTTGCTTGGGTGAGTGATGGAATGATAAATGGACTGGACTGGTCGCCCTTCTCCAAAGTTTTTTGTAAATAAAGCCTTTCTTTAAAGAGCCATTTCGGTAGGTTATTCATTTAGTCATTAGAGGAAAGGAATAGCAGATCCCGAAAACCCAGACCGTGGAAAGCTACTCTCTCTAAACTAAATGAAAACAGAGCTTATCTTATAGCAGCTCCACCAAGGAAGCTTCCTTTCGGATTAACCAATAGAGTAGAGGGATTTATCGTAACATCAGAATGGAATCGTTAGGACGGGATGATACTTACCTTAGTGGACTTAAAATCCTATTTTTCCTTTGTAGCCCCTGCTCCAGAGCCAAAACGTAAGATTCTAGGACGCAGACGAAAAGGCGTAAGCATAGGCTAGCCCGAAACGTGACTTTCTTATAATTCTAACTTATTTACAAGGAAGGCAGATGGCCTCAATGCTAGGCTTTTTTTTTTTTTCCTCTTTTGCGCTGTGAATTCTTCTGCTTGGTCATGTCCTTGGAATATTGGGTATGGGAAAACTGTCTCGAGAGCCCAGCAAAGGAGCCTTCTTCGCCACCCCTTCGAGAGTCAGCCCCATCGTAAGACTTTCATCAGTCAAATCGCTAAAGGAAGTCTAGGTAAGCAGCTTTCAGGCTAGTTTTTGATCCATGTTCCAAGAAAGTCTATGCTATGCCTATGCCATCGCAGGATACCTCTAATAAAGTGAATTCCGCCTTTAGATCATGAATAAGAAAAGAAGTCGATTCAAACCAAAGGCTTTTTTTGTCTTGCGCTTAGTAAGCCATTATTCGAGAAGATCCAACTTTCGAATCATACTAAAAAGAAAAGGCATCTTATCCCCTAGGTGGCAGAGCAGCCTTCAGAGTTTCAGAGTAGAGATCACTTCACCACTCAATTCCTAATCTATGGTTTACTAAAAGACTCCCGATACCAGATATTACACATTAGATAGATTGGACCACTTAATAAGACCCATTTGGCTTGGCTATTCTAGGCCTTCTTCTATTTGTACTTGCTTCCGTTGGGGACTTGCTATTAGTATTAGAAAAAGAAGTTGTGTGATCGACCTAGACAAGGCAATACCTTCAGATACAGATTCCGGCATCGTAGCATTATAGGAAAAGGAATAGGTAAAGCCCCAAAGACGGAGATACGTTCCTGGTAATGGAAGTCTATATGCAACTGGAGATTCTTGTGATGAATCTGGAAATGGAATCTATATCCCTGATATGGTGAGCGAATATGGCTAGACACCTGAAGCAAGACTCGGTCTTGTTCTAAGTTTAGGTCCCATTGAGGTAAACTCATCGGCTTATGGACTAATTTCTTTGGTTCATTTTACACATTTATATGTAGAATTGCTGTCAAATCTTCGATTTCAACCAACGTTGTGAACCGAGGAGAGAGAGCGTTAGGCACTGCTTGCTTATAAAGCTTTCCCAGGAATAATCTTTATCAAGGAGCTTGTAGCTTTCAATGTGTTCCTTCTTGCAGTGAAGTAAGGAACGATTTCTCTCTCTTTCTCCTTTGCCTTACCGGGAAGTCAGTCTGAAGCTGCCCTCAGCTCTTGTTTAGGTATGATGAGCTATCTGGACATTATATCGAATCTCGTAGTGGACAAGCAACTCTTTGCTTCGAAATAGTCTTGCTTTCGTGTTCGTGATTGATATTGTTTATGCGGGCATTAATAAACCAATCGTGGTTGCTCCAAGCACAATCATCACTGGCTTGTTTTTGTTGAGTTCCTTAGCTCTAGCATGGCCTAAAATTACCCTTGGATTTAGAAGGTCCCCGTGTACGAGCAATTTGTGGATACGAAGGGCAAGTGTTCGGCTCAGAATAAGAAGGAAGTCGTGGGTCTCAGTCAAAGGCCTACTAGAAGGGGAAGAGCCAAAAGCCTGAAAAACTCTAATTACTGCTCCATGAGTTCAGCCTTGAAGTCCTTGAATGAAGTGATCTGTGCACAACTCGAGTCTGCATCCCTTGTACGCCAGCAGAGCTTGTTCTTGTCCGATTCAAGTCCAAAGACTTCTTGACTTTCTTATTTCAGCTCTTTTTGAGACTCCGTTCCTAGTGGACAGCTTTCAAGCAGATTTCAATCAAAGAAGAGAAGAGATTGGAATTACTACTTCCAATAATATATATGAAAGTCGACAGGAAAGACCAAGAGAGTTTTGCCTTCCAAAAAACAGAGGTTGGCTGGAATTTAATTTGACTAGAGAGTCGGTCCCCTTTACTGTGTCAGTCATCCAATGCAGCTTACCACGCTGCATTCCTTCTTTTCATAGAGGAATTTAAAATAAAAGGGGCGCCCCAGTACTTAACCACATTCTTCATAAACAAGCGTGAGGCCTCATCCGCTGTGCAGTCTGCAGATGCCGCCATGAAAGTTGCATACTTTTTAAATATATCAACCACCACCATGATACTTCCAAGCCCATCCACCCTGGCAAGCAATATATGAAATCCATAGTAAGACTTTAACAGTCTAGTGAGGATAGGCAAAGTCTCCTCTTGCCTTCTTATGGTGGTTCTAATTAGTTGTACCGGATAAGACTTCGAACGGTTAATCGTAATAACGCCCATGCAGGCGGTCCTTGCCGTGTGGGGAAGTCTATGGCTCCCTGAAGGTAGGGTTCGGCCTATCATGTCTTTTGGCATGATACATTACCTGTCTAGGGCCAAGGACCCTTGCTGATAGGCTTACGGAAAATGATGAATCCAAGAGCTCCCCAGTTAGTCGATCGAGGGCAACAATTATTATTATTGATATTGAAACCACTCCGATCGATCAATCGCTAATGTATAACCTTTGAAAGGCTTTCATTGGAACTTCATCTTTGGCTTAGAAGGTTTCTGTTATAGTAGCAAAGATACTCTAAAAGAAGGAGGTTTCTGGGAGTGAACTTCACTAGAAAGGCTGTTGTTATGAAGCACTCTAAACGAAATGAACAATCTTTTTAATAATCTATCTATAATAAAATCCGCCCTATCTTGATCAATTTTGCATTGATCAGGGCAGACATTCCAGTTGCTGATTCAAAGAAAAAATGGGGGGGGGGGGGGGGGTAAAATTTTGCTACTCCACCTTGCCGTAAAGCAAAGGGGCATACTTTTCTCACTCCATCTCAATTTATTCGGTATCTTCCTCAGAGTTAAGCTAGCCACTATTAATTAGTGGGCAACTTGCTTCGGCTGCTTGACGGAGTGATCCTTCCGGATGTGTCGTTTTCAATAACGTGATTTCAGACTTCAAGTCTGTCAACAGAGACTTAAGTGAATCTTACCAATCGCCCTTTTGGAGTCCGCATTGTATCCTTGGATGGTCATCTTAGTGTGACTTACTTTACTAGTATGGATTCCCTGGTGCGCTAGAACACGAAGAGGCATTCATTCTATTTATGGCGGGCCCTGGGTCTATCTGCACTCACGGTCACTTGGCCTCTCCAATGTACCCAAAAGGTACAGTGGCCTCTTATGCTTCATGTCACCCAGGAGTAGGTCGTCCTTTGAAAAGAATATGTGGGTGACTGGGAACTCTCTGGTTGCCATACATTCCTCACACTCTTTAGCTTTCTTATGAGGGTTAACTGATTTCGAAGCCAAAGTCAGCAGCCTATCCCGCCTTTCAGCCTCGTTTTCATTGGGTCACTCACTCAATAGCCTGCCAGTGAAAGAAGAAAGAAGGATAAAGAATGCTATTTTGACAGAACCGCTCGTACTTTTCTAAAGAACTCAATTCACACTTCTCCCTCCCATTAGATAGAGAAGGACCTACTTCTTTCACGAAAATTGGAAGTATGCTGGGCCAAACCTCTTAATCGCATTGAAAGCCTTCGTATCTTGCTGTAAGTTCTCGGAGGTGAGAGAGCTAGACCGAGGCTGGTACTCTAGTTCAGCCAGCAAACTCCTGGATGCCAAAGAGATGCTCGAACCAAAGACTGCGATGCCTTTCTTGGTTAGACCAAGCCAACCAGAAAACCTCCATGTTTCAGTTTCTGAGTCTGTCCTGTTTGGTTCCTTTCGAGTTGCATGGTTGTATCTGATTGTTCTACAAAGAGTGAGTGTGTCTGGCACCGAAAGGGGGCGTTGTTAATGAATAAAATACTTTACAATTCATGATCCTTTTTTGGCTTTCCTGCATTAAGTATATGAATGTTGGAACATCCTCTCCACCTTATGAGAGAGATGGGAACAGTAGAAAGCGAGAAATTACTATATTCGCACCTGCAAAAGTTCCTGCAATTTGGATGTCACATTGGCAGATCATCAGCTTCAATAGTATTCGAGAGCGAATATAGTTCAATTGGCTCCAAGCGCAAAAGAGGTCTCCTTGGAAATAATCCTCGCCAAGTCAGATTGTCAATGTTAAATGGTAGTCAGTCCCAAAGGAACTTCACACGTACCGAGTCGATGCTCGTTCTGCCAGTCATTTGAGGAAACTAGCACCAAGTTTGTACTTGTATATTTTCGAGGTCGGTATGTGATTTTTTCTTAAAATAGGGTTTTTACCATAAGCACAGGAAAATATAGCCTGAGCCCCCCGAGAGACTAGGTTTTGGAGTTGTTCCGTAATGAAAGATAGTAAACTACCAAAAGTGACGTATATAAGAATAGTCGGCTGCCCACCAGGCATCGACGTCTGCCGCAGTCACTCGTCAGGATAGCAACCTAGCCCATGCGGGTGCCTATTGGGTGGCCCCCTTTTGTGGAAGCTTCCTCCCTTCCAATTCTATTTTTCTGCCCGGAATGACTCCGCCTATATGGTGGATTTGTTCGTTTAGGCTGAATGGCCCCGAATGCAAGTAGTTTCGTTTCCTCTTTTGTTTGTACATCTTCCTTTTTCCCATTTTTTTGTTGGTCAACAACCAACAAAAGTGTTCTTATCCTTCTTCACTACTCTTACAGGCTTGACGGAGTTAAGCTGTCTAAAGGGAATTTTTTACGGAAATCTATTTATGTTAAACAACTTTTGACGCATCTTTGATTTTGATGAAGTTAGTCTGAACTCCAATTCTAGTGTTTCTATAACTCCGAGTCAATCCACAACGACTATTACTGATTCTAGTATTCCATCGTCCGGCACTCAGGGTTCTTATGCAGCTATTTTTGAGGACTACCCGGCCCTTAACCCGTCTAGTGAACGTATAGTAGAGCTTCACTGCTCAATCCGCGAACAATTAGGAGAATTGATGCCTAACAAGAATTCCCAAGATGTTCTTGTTGCGGCCGAAGCTTTACATGGTGAAAGCAACGAAATTCCTTTTCTGGAGCACCTATTAGAGGATTTAACCAACAACGGAGTAGCAGGTCAAGCCTTTCGAGATGCTATGGATCTAGCGGGGATAGTCGCAAGCAGCCCACTTGAGCAATTTACCATCCTCCCATTGATTCCTATGAAAATAGGAAACTTGTATTTCTCATTCACAAATCCATCTTTGTTTATGCGACTCACTCTCAGTTTAGTCCTACTTTTTCTTCATTTTGTTACTAAAAGTGGAGGAGGAAACTCAGTACCAAATGCTTGGCAATCCTTGGTAGAGCTTCTTTATGATTTAGTGCTGAACTCGGTAAACGAACAAATAGGTGATCTTTCCGGAAACGTTAAACAAAAGTTTTCCCTTCGCAACTCGGTTACTTTTACTTTTATTTCGTAATCCCCAGGGTATGATACCTTATAGCTTCACAGTTACAAGTCATTTTCTCATTACTTTGGGTCTCTCATTTTCCATTTTTATTGGCATTACTATAGTGGGATTTCAAAGAAATGGGCTTCATTTTTTAAGCTTTTTATTACCCGCAGGAGTCCAACTGCCGTTAGCACCCTTTTTAGTACTCCTTGAGCTAATCCCTCATTTTTTTTGCGCATTAAGCTCAGGAATACGTTTATTTGCTAATATGATGGCCGGTCATAGTTCAGTAAAGATTTTAAGTGGGTCCTCTTGGACTACGCTATGTATTAATAATCTTTTATATTTCATAGGAGATCCTGATCCTTTATTTATAGTTCTTGCATTAACCGGTCTAGAATTAGGTGTAGCTATATCACAAGCTCATGTTTCTACGATCTTAATCTCTATTTACTTGAATGATGCTACAAATCTCCATCAAAGTGCTTATTTATTTATAATTGAACAAAAGCAAGGAGCTTTTTAGCTACCGAGCTTACGAGGTGAAAGAGTGAAAACTTTCCTCGGATAAAAAAAAAGATTCCGAGCATGGCTGATCAAAGTCTATGTTGTCTTTACCACGAGTCATTTTCCTTGGCTAACAATAAAATAATAATAATTTGAGTTTTGCACATATCTGTGGTTCTTCAATTTGCTTTCTCCCTCATAGAGGAAATACGTAAGGTGGGTATATAATACTATATTTATCCGCTTATTGGGACTCCTTCTAATGACCTATGCATTCTGTTATCATTTCCAGTTGGACGCCTATTAATCTAATTTGAGGAAAAAACGAACTCTTTCCATTTATTTTAAGGGCTTGGAGCAGATGAAGCCTTCCTTATTTCTTCTCGGTCCGTTTTGGCTCCTGATCTGGAGCTCGCTATTCTTGTCCTCAGATGTGGCTTCTTCTTGGAGTCCTTGCCCTTTCGATACTTTAGGCCCTTGCCCTTGGCTTGGTCTCGACTCCCCCTGGCTAAGTACTTTCAATATAGCAGTAGCAGGCTAACTACCTGTGCCGTCCCTAAATCTTGGACATTTTGGCGCAGGTTGGAGCCCCTTCATGAAATCGAAGAGCCGGTCCTCTTCCGTCATACCCAAAATGTCCAAGGAGAACTACGAAAGATGGCCTTCACATACTCGCATATGGGGCCTGTTTGCTTCAGGTTCGTCAACATGGCGGACCACAACTGGGCAGGGAAACCCTCCATTCTGCTTGAAACTTGTCCACCAAAAAAAAAATCTAATTGCACTTCACCCTCTGCCTTTTTTACGTCTTTTGCCCCGCCACCAGAACTTTGTTGAACTATCAAGATAGATGGCAGCCGTATTGACCGACGCCTCCTCGGACGTAGTCTGAAAGCCGTTCCATATTCCAAAAGTCTTCAATCTTAGCATCTCGGGTGCCAACGAATGCCTTTGATTTCGCTTGATTCGAACCATCTAGGTCTAGCCACTGCTTAAGGCGTTCTTTAGTATGGTGACCTCGCCCTTACTCTCTAAAGCTTTCCACCCCCATATATTATATTAGTAAAGCTCAAAACACTTCCACGACCCCTTGGCCTTTCATCCTAGTCTGCCTAACCAGCCCATCTTTCTCCAGAGAAGCAACCGCTCGCTCGAAATCTCTCCCTTCAGTTGTGTAACAAGGCGATCCACACGATCACGAGTCCGCTCTCGTCGATCCTCTTTGACGGCACTAGCCTACGCGTTCTTCCCACTAGCCATGGCTTGGCCCAACCTTTGGCTCTGATACCACTGGTCACGACGCTAAGTCCTTAAAGCCCACAAACTGCGACACCCTGCTAACGGTCCACTTATAACAGAGTAAGCTAAAAATGTCCCTATATATCTTATTAAGTCCCTGTAATAAAAAAAGAGCGCTAATGCGCATCCCCTTTCTTGCTCATTAGCGCAGCGGCTTTTGCGCAGCTCAATACATTTCTTCTTGCCTTAGTAAAGCAACCTTTCGTGATAAGCGCTCACCTTTTTTTTGTCTGGGTGGAAATTGGCGGGCAGGGCTTGCTTAACCAGATACACGGAATTGGGAACTCTGTTGCATGCAAATCTTTCTATCGGGAAAGCCTCGCTTCTTCAAATGTCTGATTTTTTATAACTCGTTTTGCTCATAAGTAAGTAAGCGTTGGTAGGAGCGGCGGGATGATGATGATTATATAAATCAATAAAGAAAAAAAAAGAAAAAATGGCAAGAGAAATTTTATATCGATGGAGGAAATAACGATGTGGCGGAAAATAGGGCAGGGATTCTCTACAATGACACTGTAGACCAATTGAAAAACGAGATGTTACGTAGCTTTTCGCTCCTTTCCTCTTGCTTCGCTCGAGCTACTTCATACCTATAAGTCGAGCTCAATTACATCGATCCTTTGTTTTGGGTAAAAAATTTCATCGGTTCCAATCCCTACCTATTCTTCTTGGACAGACATATTTGAATTTTATGATACTATTATACATGCAATATGTATTGGGGGTACAAAAGGAATCCATTTTCTTTATAGTCATATCTATTGTGATAAGAAAGCGCTCTTAGCTTAGTTCGGTAGAACGTGGGTCTCCAAAACCCGATGTCGTAGGTTCAAATCCGATAGAGCGTGATTCCGTTCTTATTATGTCTAATTACAATGAAATAACTTCAGTAACTTGAAGAACAAGCTGAACCTTAACGGTCTGTATTCGATACTGGGTCAATCATAACAAACCTATACCTTCCCTATTTACTCGACGAATTAAAGGGATTTTTCGTTAGCACGGCTTTAGCTTCCTCTTCTAGTATAGGTTTGGGAGCCCTCGCCCAAACTAGTATTTTACAGAGAGCGGACATTAATAACTGGCTGTGATGAATTTAGTAGATCCTTTTAGGATTAGTAAGTTTAGAAGATCGAACCTATCCAATTTTTACAGTGCGATGTCGCGGACTAGCTGTACCTACCCTTTCTTTCTTGGGGTCAATATCAGCAATGTAGTTCATCCAACAATAAACCTAATCCGAATTATAGAACTACGACACAATCAAACCCGAACGAACAAAATAAAATGTTGAATTGAATTGTACCAGTCTCTACTGGGGCTTCTTACCCTATATATGACGAGCTGAGCTTTGATTTCAAATTCTTTCTCAAATTAAGAGAAAGCAAGAGAATAGTAAGACTAGGAATTTTCTTATCCCATTCGGGAAGGATCTCATCTCAAAATTATCCATAACTATCTATGTCTCCAGCATGACCACTTTTTAAAATTAGGAGGGAAGTGGGGTAAAGGGCCTCTACTACTCTACTGGAAGGATTCCTCTTTGCCTGATAGGTACTATAACTGGTATTACTGTGATCGGTTCAAATAGGTCTTTTCTTTTACGGTTCATACTCTGGATTGGGTTTATCCCTGTAGTAATTGGATGAACTGGGTTTTACCTGTTTCGATTTAAAATGACAAAAGAACCGGGCAGTAGTAGGAGCCCTAGGGGTCAGGAGCACTCGACCTTTGAGAAATGAATAGATTTTGTTCTCTTTTTACTTGTCAAAACCCGAGGAAGAAGTTTCGAATAGGAGCCGAAAGGCGTGAGTACAGTAGACGCTTGAAAGACTATATGGAACTCAAATATTTCATCCCAGTTTTGAAATAAGCTGTGTCGATACAGCAATTATTACTTTCGGGTCCTTTCCCCAGCCAGTGGCCCCTGTGTGGGAGGCTTGGGGACTTATCATTTGTGGGGAATCAAACTATCACGCGACTTGCATTCTGGTTTTCTAAGGATTCCCTATTGCTAGCATAGCAGGGACTACAGAAAGCATAGTTACACGGAGATTGCCTGCCAGACAGAGGGGTCCAATTAATTACATAATTACACTTTTTTTTATCAACGAGATGGCTATAAAAAATTTTCCTATCTTTTTTTAGCCCTCTCTACGCCTTCAACAATGAGATTTAAAAAGAAGTCGTCTTAGTATTGGATCCGCTCTTCTGTTAGCATGAACATTCATCATATTCTATTCGTCTTCTTTATTCTTAAGAAAACCTTAGTGGGGCACGCCCCAACCATAGTCCAAGCGGGCCCAATGAAAAGAGACCCGCCCTCCCATTCTCTCTCATTTATTCAGCGAAAAAAACTACAAAACGGGGGCCCTTCCGTTCAGAGGTAGTGAATCTACTTTTTTATTTTTTCTGGGAGGATCCTTTGCATGACCAAGTCCAAAGTGGAACATACTTGTATAGTAATATGCATAAAATAGTAATAAATTTTCATTCTTTCCGATTCCAATTGGAAATATTATATCGCAGCCTTTTTGCACAACTTTCAGATTCGCCCTGTTCATTTAAAGCGGAAAGCATTCGTTGGAGATCTTCCAAGGAAGACCCCCGATCTTTTTGTCGTCCTTCAAAGAACCGTTCTCGAATGACTTTTGTTAATTCCCATTCATCTTTGGGATAAAGAGATTTCATTTTTGTGATGATTTGATTCTTGACCGAAAAGTGGTTAATAGCTATATCTCGTAATCGTGCTTGCTCCTCTGCGTTGAACTCATTTAGTGGCTTTCGAATGGAGTCTTCCCTAATGATGTCTTTAAGTTCTTCCTTAGGAAGATGATTTCTTAGAGAAGCCATTTCGTTCTGCTCAAGTTCAACGTTGATAAAATTATTATTGTCTGGAATTCTAATCTGTTGTTCATAGATTATGGGGGGAAGTTCATTTAGATTAGGAAGAGACACTTCCCCCCTTTCTAGCAGCGTTCCTGGTGGGGCTAAGCGAAATTCTAGATCTAATGGTTTGTCTGTGCATTCTCCTATTTGTATTTGCACGAACGTTAAAAAATACATAGACAAACAAACAATACACGTAGACATGCTCCAAGGGATTTCAATCTCAGATACCCATGAATTTCTATAGTGGAAATGCCATAAAGTGCGAATCAAAATCCGTGATACGAAAGTCAAAATTAAGAAAAATAAGAATAGCAAATCGTGGTGAATTCTTAACTAAAAATTGAACCTTAAATTTAAATAATCATATAATAGAAAACACCAACGTAAAAGCTTTTCTTTTACCATACGCACTAAAAGAGTTGGAAAAAGAATACCGAGTGCTGTGAGAATCCAACGTAATACGATAACCATAGGAATAGGAATAGGAGATGAACCGAGCAATTGAAAGGTTATAACTAAAGTCCGTCAGTAATGCTATGTCATTCACAACCCCGGCGTATTTCGGATGCTTGAAGGCCCCTCGCTTAAAAAAAAAATAGGTTGAGCAGCTGTGCATTCTCCAAAGCACAAATCTTTTGCCTAAAGCCACGGACCAATGCAGCACCTGTCAATGAAAACAGAACTTCTGGCTCTATCTACACATCGATATCGTAGAAGGAAAGCCATGCAATTGGTACTCTTCTCTTCCTTTATTGGGGTTTCAATGGAGCAAGGGCTGAGGCCTCGAGACTTCCTTTAGCATCCTCGGCCTAGGTACCTCTCATATGATAGTATAGGTCGTGTGCTAAGCCCAATGACAACGTCAAAGAAAGTGAGATAGGGGAAATCAGATATAGATTCAAGGCCGTCTTCCATACCCAAGAAAAGAATATACTTTGATAGCCTAGCTCGCAAGGCAAACTGACCGACCTCAATAGATAGAATAGGGAAATTGTTTAAGTTACAGATCGACATTGATTAAGTTGGTAAAATCCTTTTCTTCTGGAAGTGAAACTTCATGCAAATTGTGACATTATATATATTCTTTTAAAAAAAAAACCCTTGCCATAGAATGTGCCAATTGTTGGAGATCGTACGCTGTCGTCGATAGAGAACTTCAAAAAATAGGACAAACATGTAAAGGTTAGAAGTGTTATATAGAAATGAAAATATGAATTGTCGTTCCTTCTACTCTTAAATGGAAAGAGAATAAAGTTCATTCAAATATATAAATAAATACATAAATAATATAGGTACAACATCTTTGCATCTTCTAGTATATCTTGGAGAAACTATATTGTGGTAATTAAACAATTCTACTATTATAAAAGAAAACTACGTTCATTTAAGTATCGATAAAAGTTGTAAAAATATCATGAGAACTAACCATGTACGAAATATAAGTCATTTGGGAATGAGACTATTTAAATTACTTTCCATACAAAGGTATTAATACATTTTTGAAAAAGATCACATTAAATTTATGTGCACATAAATACTAATTCTTTTATGAAGTAGAAAATTTAAAATTTTTGTCTAGATTATAAAATCATAGGCATATTGTTTTGCAAAATTGAATACATGCAATCAAGGCTTTAATTGAAAAGAACAAAAGGTACAAAGAAAAGATAAGAAACAACAATGAATCACAGCCATTATAAAAAAGGGTAAAAAGTCCCAAAAACCCTTGAATGCTACATTTTAACTCGAACATCTTAACAAAACTTTAAACGCATGCTTCTCATACACAATATATTCACATACTAAAAAATTCAGAATATAAAATATTTCATACATGCTCATTCCAATTTTTCTTATTAAAATCATTCGCAAAACTTGCAAAGTACCAAATATATTCAAAATCACAAGTTTTTAGATGAACATATGGTCAATAAAATAAGAAGGTTTATACTCCTTACCTTAAAACACCCACAAAATCTCTAATCTTAGACATATTCGAATCGTGCACTTGAATATTAATAGAAAAATCTTAATAAAAAAATCCAACAGAAATTTAGTCAAACGAAACCCCTGATTCAACTTAGCACCGTACTTAAAATTCAAATATAGAAAAAAAAAGCAAGAACAAAGGTCTTTAATCTTACTAAAGCCATAATATTACCTCAATTAGTCGTTTCGAAAACTAGAGCATTAGCCCCTAAACAACCAGAAGGCTTCGTTGCTTCTCCCTCTCTAACAACTTTTAGAAAAGAACATACATCCAGTAAAGAACGATGGTTTAAAGACTGATTCTCCAGTTTTTACAGTTTAATCCTTAGGCTTCATAAGTAACTTAAATTAATCCCTTATATTAAAAGTTTTCTTAAATAAACCTCAAGATATTTTCCTCAATATTATAAAATTACAAATGCAGCCTTAGGATTAGTTACTGTAATCACTAAGCTACTTGGGCTAGGTAATTACAACAGCAAAATTAAAATATAAAAGTTTACTGTAAAAATTATACCAAAAAACTTTAAATATATAATATAAACAAAATGAGTAAATATCCTATTAAAATCCCACCAAATTTAACAATAAAATATTTGATTTAAACAAATATATACGAATAATTAACTAAATGCATACAAATAAAAAATAACTAATTTAATCAACAAAATCATTAAAATGAAAATAACAAGATAAATATACAAGAAAACTAAAAATGTTACCTAAACTAATTGGTTGTAGAAACTGTTCCTGGTTAACGGCTTCAGCAGCATTTCACAATTGGCGAGGGGAGTAGCGACGGTGCGGAAGGTGAAACTTCGGTGGCAGTAATGATTTTCAGGTAAATGAATGGAGAAAAAGAGATAAACAAGAAGAGAGGGAAGTGTAAGGAGAGAAATGGCGATGGTTGTCGATGTTTCCAGGGGTAGCAAAGTGACAAGCGCTTGTTGTCACGAGAGGAAAAAGAAAAGAAGTTTTGTGATAAAGTGAAATAGGGGGCTTGTTTCGTGCAAATACGATGACAAATTGTGATTTATTCATGCACTAGGTGGTTGCAACTTTTTAAACCGGCGCTGCCTTAGTTATATTGGAATAACTAACGATCCACCAAACTTAATGTTGAATCAAAAAATGATTGTGCATCATATAATGTATATGTTGGGATAAATTATCGTAAAAGTGGAAAGATAAATATTTCTTTAGGTGGATCGTTAATGACCGAATGGATGTTTTTTCTTGTTTGGGTTAAAAGAGAAAATTTTGATATGGATTAGGTTCATATATAGGGTCATGAATCACTTAGCATTACTTCACCACGTTATGCATAAATCAAGGTACACTTGTTAATTTTTTAAAAAAAGTCCTAATTGGATAGGGTATCTAATTGTTAAGTATGAAAATGTTGTGGTTTTACACCATTTATACTTACTCTTTTAATGTATATTTGTTCCATATCGTGGTGGAATATATTCGTTTTATATTATTTGGTAATCTTATTAGGTACCTGAAATCAAAATGAGTGGACTTTAGGCTTAAAAGATTGAAAAAAGAGAAGAAGTTCAAATAGGGGATTTCCACAAGATATTACTGCACACTGAGTGGAAAAATGTATGCGGAACTGCAAGAGCTGGGTTTTCCAACGCGATGCACAAGATTTTGCACATCTTGTGTAACAAGACGTACAATTCAGCAAAAATTAAAATTATGGGCGCCAATAAGTTTTTAATTTTTTTAGTGTATAAGAAAAGAAAGACTTCATGAACTAAAAATTATCATAGCAATTATTAGTATCATTCAACTTTTTAGAAATTTTCAAATCTTTGTATATAGGTCGACAAGAAAACACTAGAAAACAAGAAAAAGACTAAAAATCACTTTTCTCAATATCTTGAGAAAACCAAAATTCATTTCTTCAATTTCTTGGACTGAACTACTTATTTATTCTTCTCATGACCCATAAATGCTTCATCCACTTTCTCTCATTACCTTATTCATATCATAAACAGGATACATTAATCAAGATAAACAAACTTCAGGAAGTAAAATTCATTAAAGGAGATTTACTTAAGAAAAAGGTAAATTCAGGAGATCTAACAAAAGAAACAAACGGTAAATTCGTCTATTTTATATAAATTACAAAAATATCCTTATCATTTAAGAAACAATTATTCGATGGTAAACAATTCCTAAAATTTCATTTTACAAGTCTATCTTTTATTTAGTAGCATATATTAAGACACTACATTTTATTACAAAAATTAGGCCCACAAAAAAATATTTTAAGAAGTATATTATAGTAATGTTAGTAAGCAAGCATATGGAATTTATATAAATAAGAGAAATATAATTAAAATTTAGACCAAACTCCAGAAGGAAATGTTGTTAACATAAATTCAATCCTCGTTATTTTTGTAAAATTGTATGAAACACTTTTCTTGTTCATGGAGAATATGTAAGTCACATATTTGTAAATACAAACAAAAAACACATTAATAAAAGAAATATTTTTGTTACCTTTCAAGTCCTTGGAGGGCTCTGATTATTCGGAAATGACATTTGGAAGCTTGTTCAGTAGTCCAAGCAGATATGATGGGACTTCTCGCTCTTTCCTTAAATCCAACAATTTAGATAATGTGAAAATCATAGTGGATTAAGGTCACAAAACACATTCAAATAAGCCTCTCGAGTATAATTATAAATGATAAAACCCTTCCAGAGATACTTTGAGGCAATATTTCAACTGAGAAAAAGATAAAAGGATATCTGTATCTGTATCCCTTTTCATTGGTTTGACCGATTTCTGCTTCAATGTTTCTCATCTCCTTGGCAAAGTTCTGAAAAGTCATGCATATATACAACCACATTTCTAAGTGTTAGAAAGTATATTTCTACAGCCTAATCATTTTCCAACAAAAGACCTTCCATAACCAATAGAAAAATATATGATTGTTTAAATATTTAAGATAAAATTTTTGCTTTTTGCACTTCAAAATATTAACAATCCAACTGTTTATACAAGGATAAAAAATTATAAACAAGATGAAAGAAAAATTGTGTAGGATGGTCATACAAGATTCGTCAGTTATTTGTAAGAGAAGAAAAAAATGAAATGTAAACATATAGTATGATTATGAATAAAACAAAAAGTCGGATGGGTTAAAGTTTTATGTGAACTATTAAATACTTGAGACTTGTCGCTCAACAGGTAATAATTACTTTACAACCATAATTATGATCTAAAAATAAAGGGATGATACTCTACAACCACATCTATCACAAGAAAAGAGATGAAATAGATTTATGGAGGGCATTCTACAAATAAAAATAAAAGACATTTGCTGAATTCAAATAAATGAATAATGAAAGAAATGCTTTCTAAAGGAGACTAGTTACCAAAGTGGGCTTCTTGATTAGCACAGAGTTCATTTTCAACCTTAAAGCGTCACATTCTTCCTGCATTGAATATAAAACTACTTGGTTAGATGTAATTCAAAACACAAAAATTGAAGCTATTTTTTTCAAAAAAGAATATAAATTACTTTTTATGTTTGTCACTTTTCATGCTAGGACTAAGAACATGGCTCCTAGGTCTAACAACTTTCATGGCTCACAAATTATCAACCATTTTTGGAAAGCCAAAATAAGTATTTCAAAGTGACTATAAATATGTGCCACATACTTATATACAATTCACGCGCATTACACATATATCCTATGTGGAATAAGGGTATCATAATTCTCAATAAATTGGGATAAAACAACTCATCAGTTGGGCCCTTCTTTTAGCCATGAAAAAAGTACGGAAAAAATACTCACTTTTGCAAATTATTCACATTTTTTCATAAATAAACATGTATGAATTTGCTTTAAGATATAGTTCTTTAAATATAAATAGTTTGATAGGGCATTGTAATGCTATTCAAAGGAGGTTTCTACAATTAAGTATTTTATCTTTTGCAAGTATATATTGATCGACTACTTATTAAAAAAAGGCAAATACTTTTGCCTGAAATATGTAAATGTTTCATTTTTGCATTAAGTTAAGTATAAAACTTCAATTGTTTCCTTTGTCTAAAAATGAAGGGAAAATGACTGCGTATGTCCCATCGCTATTTATGAATTGCTCACAATGCATATGTAAATGTTAAAACATATGTCAATCTTCTAAACATGCAAACCTAAGTCATATACTAACTTTTTCGTTCGATACCAATAATCCATTACCTTATTGTTATCGGGTACTAAACACTTCGCATATTGTGCTACTTAATAAAATGACTTTTGAGACAAATTGTTCTCAAACTTAATATTCAACAATCCCGTAGTTGTAGGTAACTGTAAATTCCTTCTGCACCCTTCATACTATGGAGAAGCTACTACTTTTATTATATCATAAAAATTTTATGCATCTAGATTAGATGCTTCTTCAGAAGTATAATTGGCAAAATCGGGACAGAAGTTCGGTCTAAATTAATGTATTTTGAGTGCGTAATTCCCAAAAATCAGGGCACATCTTCTATACATCCAACTACGATCTTCTTCCATAAATTCACTAAATAAAGCACATTAATTTAGAGTAAGAGTTTATAAGTACAAAACTTAAAGATTGGAGAGTTTTCTTATAATTGTCTACTTTTTAAGAAGGTCACCTTAGCTAGGCACGGTTTCTTGAAATAGCTTTTCTTGTTTTAAAACACTTTAAATTTTTTCTCAAAGGGTATTCAAAAAGTTATTTACATCAATTTTAACAGTGTATATATTCATCTCAAAGAATTCATGAGGCTTATGTTTAAAGCCTTGAGATTTTCATTTTGGAATGATTAAAGTTTAGAAGTGTAGGCCTTTTGGGCCTTGAAGTCGTTCCAATATTTGCATTTTCCAGCCCATCTTTCACCCTATGATGAATTGGACCTTAGTTGGAGAACAGGTGCCCATTTGACTGGGTTAAGAAATGTCGGGTCAGACCGGGCCTGGCCACCCCAGCTACCCAATTGTGTCTCTCCCATTTAATTCCCTCTTTCCCCTCGTTTCTTGTGCAGCCGTTTTCTCTTTCTCTTGAAGTTTATTCTTCTCTGCCTCTTGACTGTTGGTTTTCCCGACTCTTCTTCTTTTCTTCTCCCAGCTTCTGCCGCTGCTCTCCTCCGTTCGTCGGCTTTCTGCGACCGTCGGCTTCCTTGGATCATCGCTTGATCTTTTACTTGGTGTGTTTGAGAGAGAGCCGAAAGAAATAGAGAGATGGAGAGAGAGTAAGAGAGAGAGAGGGTGTGGCACCGGTGACCATTATCACTGTTGAGGTTCGGATCTGAGGGTTCTGATCATCCCGTCACTTACCGGCAACCCTCGACGCGGTCTGTACAGCCCAGCCGCTACTCGACATCTCATATTTCTCGGCTCGTCACTGTTCCTGCCGGCAGCCATTATCCGCGGAGGTGGTAAGAGTATTTCTTCTTGTTTCTTTATTTTTATTATTACTATTAATTGTTTATTTTTTTGCAGCCCTTAAGTTTTATTCGTTTCTGTTGATCTAAGAGAGAAATAGTGTGTAATACTTTTTATGTTTTCTTCCACTGTTTTCTTTTAGTTTTTGGCTTGTAATAGTAAATAGCTTCTGTAATAGTAATTAGTTTCTACAACAAGTGGTATCAGAGCCACGGTTCTGCTGATCGGCGCCGGCAACCTTCGATGATAACAGATCTGAGGGAACTGTTTAGTTCCTCAGATCTGGCCAGTGAAGTTTCTCTTTCACTCTTCTCTCTCTATTTCAGTTATCTTATTGTTTATAGTTTTTTTTCGGCTTGCTACTGATTACTGCTACTGTTTGTGGTGTTTTTGGCTTGCCGCCAGTTATCTGATCTATTTTTCGGCGTGCTACCGTTCATCTGTTTTTCTGTTTTCAGTTGCATGGCTTGCCGCCGATTTCTATTACTGTTCTTCTTGCTGAATTGTGTTTCTATTCAGTTGTGCTGTTTACTATTATTTTTTTTTTTGTATTGCTCCTATTACTGTTTTGCTGCTGGTGTTCTTCATTTTTCTGTTTTTTTTAGTTTCTCAAAATTATAAAACCTAAACCTGGCTTGAATCCATGAGATTTCAAGTATCTGTGTCTCGGCGTGTTTTTCTGTTTTTCAAAAGTTCTTTTATTATTATTATTTCTGTTCTTTATCTTTTTCTATTTTGTGGTAAGACAGCTTTTGTTGGTGGCATGATTCTTGTTATTTCAACTATATTGATTGTTTCTTGGGTTTTGTGCTTCATTTTGCCGCGCCATTTTTTTCCCAAAAAAAAAAACTCAATACAAATCAAGCAAACTAAAACAAACCACCGCCGTTTTTCTAAAATTGTATTTTTCTATTTTTCGAAAAATACCGGACAGTTTTATTCTTTTCTCTCAAAACTTTTTCAAATCTTTCACTTTTCTAGTCACTTAATTACCCTTACTGGCCTTCAAAACATGTCAGTTTCAAAAATTGAAACTGATAAGTTTGATGGCAAATCTGACTTTGTAGTGTGGCAGAGAAAAATGAAAGCAGTTTTGGTACAAAATAAAATTTCACCCGCTATTTGTAGCCCTGAAGAGTATTCGGAATCTCGGAAGGATGAAATTCTTTTAGAAAAACTGGGTGATGTTCACAGTTGCCTCACCTTGCATTTAACTGATAATGTTTTATGAGAAATTTATGAAAAAGACATTGTTTTGAAATTTGGACTAAACTGGAAAAACTATATTTGGGAAAAATACTTTCAAATAAAATTTATTTAAAAGAGCAGCTTTTCGGTTTTAAAATGAGCGGGTCAAAAACTCTTTCAGAAAATATGGATGATTTAAATAAAATCGTTTTGGAACTTCAAAACGTTGGAGAAAAGATCTCTGATGAAAATATTGCAATCATTTTATTAAATGTCTTACCTGAATCTTTTAACGATGTTAAATCTGCTATTAAATGTGGCAAAGATGGTTTGTCTCTTTCGATGTTAAAAATGCTTTGAAATCTAAGTATTTGGATTTACAAAAAGAAAATAAATCTCACGGCAAAAATCTTTTTGTGCTAGGAAGAGTTGACCAGAGAGTACCTGCTAGTCACCGTTTCAAAAGTAAAGGGCAATCCAAATCACGAGAGAAAAACAAAGTAAAATGTTTTTATTGTGGCAAAGAGGGCCATGTGAAAAACAAGTGTTTTAAACGGATTAAAGATGAAAAATAGCGTAAACATGGTAAAGGGAGTAATAAAACTCACGATTTTGATACAAATAGTAATTCTATGTTTTCAGAGGTTTTGTGTACAACTCTTTCTCCTTCATGTTCTGAAGTTGTTGATCATTGGACCCTTGATTCTGGTTGTTCTTTTCACATAACACCCAACTTATGGTGGTAATGTTTATTTCTTGTCTATTGTTGATGATTTTTCAACGCATGTTTAGGTTTTCCTTCTAAAAACTAAAGATCAAACTTTTGAAAAATTTTGTGAATGGAAACGTTTTGCCGAAAATCATTCCAGAAATAAACTAATAACTATCACGACCGATAACGGTCTTGATTTTGTAATCGTAAGTTTTCTGATTTGTGTGCATTGCATGGCATTCTACACCATAGAATGGTTAGACATAACCCACAAAAAAATAGAGTTGCCGAACCATTATGGATAAGGTTAGATGCCTTCTTGTTTCTTCTGGTGTCCCAAAACCTTTCTGGGTAGAAGCTGTTAGTACAGCTGTATACTTCATCAATAGATCCCCATCTACAGCCATAAACTTGAGGACTCCTATAGAACTCTGGTGTCATAAACCTCCTAACCTTTCCAACTAGAGAGTTTTTAGGTGTGCGGCCTTTGCACATCAGAAAGAGGGTAAACTAGATCCAAGGTCTAGAAAGGGAGTGTTCATAGGATATCCTATTGGGGTGAAGGAATATAGAGTGTGGTTAAAGGGTGAACCGGGGGTGAGGGTTATTATCAGTAGGGATGTTATCTTCAATGAGCTAGAAATACCGTGTCTTAAGGATAAACTCATCTTCGATAGTCCTTCGAGTGTTCCTACTCTTAGTAGTATTCCAATGGAGATGGAGGTCATCTCTGAACCTCCCTTAGAATCACCCTTGGAACCCGAAACCAATCCAGTGATCCATACTCCATCCAATAGCACACCGATCCTTCTAGTATTCCTGAAACCCCTGATCCTGTTTTAGAAGGTTCTGATGAGGAGGCAGAACATCCTGAGGCTTAGGCTCAAGCTCTTAGAGATTACCAACTTGCAAGGGATAGAGTCCGTAGGGTACCTAAGAAACATCCTTGGTATGGTTACTCCTACATTGTTTCATATGCATTTGCTGTTGCATCTTATGTGGAAGAAAGAGAACCATTATGTTTTTCTGAGGTTCTGAAAAGCCCCAATCGTGTTTTATGGTTACGTGCTATTGATGAGAAAATAACGTCTTTAAATGAAAATAATACTTGGATTCTTGTTCCAAAACCCTCAAAACAAAAGTTAGTTTATTGCAAATGGATGAGTCTTCTAAAGAATCTCCTAGGTTCAAGGCTAGGTTGTTTGCAAAAGGTTTTTCACAAGTTGAGGGCATTGACTTTAATGAAATTTTTTCTCTTGTCGTTAAATACAAAACGATTAAGATTATTCTTGCTCTTGCTGCGTTTTATGATCTAAATCTAGAACAACTTGATGTTAAAACCGCTTTCCTACATGGTGATCTCGAAGAGACTATATACATGCGTCATCCACTAGGTTTTGAGTTTAAAGGTAAAGAACACAAGGCATATGTTTTGAAAAAGTCCTTATATGGACTTAAGAAATCACCCAGGCAATGGTACAAGAGGTTTGACTCTTTTATGTTAAAAATTGGTTTTTCTAAAAGGAACTTTGATAGTTGAACTTTATTTTTCTGGTAGTAATATTGATTCTGCTATCTATTTATTCTTTATGTGGATGATATGCTAATTGCTTGCAGACATAAAGCTAAAATTGATGACCTGAAATCCTTGTTGAAATCTAAAATCGATATGAAGGATTTGGGTATTGTATCCAAAATTCTTGGGATGAATATTTCAAGAGATAGATCTGATCGTTCCCTTTTTCTATCTCAAAAGCCTTTCCTTCAGGAAATTGTATCCAAATTTCCTATGCACCTGCGTAAACCTGTTATAACTCCTGTAGCAAGCCACTTCAAACTTTCTGACAAAACCTATCCTAAAACTGAAAGTGAGAAAAGAGATATGGCTAATATTCCTTACAGAATGGTCATAGGCTCAGTTATATACTCAATGATATCTACCCGTCTTGACATTGCTTTTTTTTATAAGCCCTCTCGGCAGATTCATGTCTAATCCTGGAAGATATCATTGGGCTGCTCCTCAAGTGGCTATTGCATTATCTTAACGGAACTTTAGATTGGGGTTTACATTATAACAATTGGTCTGATTTTGAATTAATTGGATTTGATGATTTGGATTTTGCAGGTGATAAGGATGGTCGGAAATCTACCTCATCCCACTTCTTTACCCTAGCGGGTAATTACATCTTGTGGAAATCCCAACTGCAGCCAGTATTTACCTTATCAACTAATGAGGCTTAGTATATCGCCGCAACGGAAGCGATCAAAGTAGCCATCTGGCTTCAAGGGTTATTGAATGAATTACACGTTTTATATTCAAAAGCTATTATTTATACTGACAGTCAAAATTGTTTACATTTATGTAAAAATCTAGTTTATCATGAACAAACAAAACATATAGATGTCAAATACCATTATTAGAGAAAAGGTTTCTAGTGGTTTAATTGACATAGACAAGATTAGTAGTACTGATAATAATCCTGCAGATTCACGGTAAGTTCAAACAACGGTTGGAAAATTTTGTTCGAGGTGGAAATTATAGGCCTTTTGGGCCTTGAAGTCTTCCCAATATTTTCATTTTCCAGCCCATCTTTCAACCTATGATGAATTGGACCTCAGCTGGAGAATAGGTGTCCATTTGGCTGGGTCGAGAAATGCCGGGTCAGACCAGGCCTGGCCACCCGGGCTGCTTGTTGGTGTCTCTCCCATTTAATTCCCTCTCTTCCCTCGTTTCGTGTGCAGCCGTTTTTTCTTCTTTTGAAGTTTATTCTTTTTTTCCTTTGGACTGTTGGTTTTCCCGACTCTTCTTCTTTTCTTCTCCGAGGCTTCTGCCGTTGCTCTCCTCCATCCATCGGCTTCCTGTAACTGTCGGCTTCCTTGGATCATCGCTTGATCTTTTACTTGGTGTGTTTGAGAGAGAGCCAAAAGAAAAACAGAGATTGAGAGAGAGTGAGAGAAGAGAGAGGGTGTGGCATCGATGAACCTTATCACTGTTGAGGTTCGGATCTGAGCGTTCTAATCATCCCGTCACTCACCGGTGATGCCTCGATACGGTCTGTACAACCCAGCTACTGCTCGGTGTCTCGTCTTTCCCGACTCGTCACTGTTCCCGCCGGCGGCCATTGTTCGCGGCGGTGGTAAGAGTGTTTCTTTATTTTTATTATTACTATTAATTGTTTATTGTTTTGCCGCCCTGAAGTTTTATTCCTTTTCGTTGATCCGAGAGAGGAACACTGTATAATAGTTTTTCTGTTTTCTTCCACTGTTTTCTTTTAGTTTTTGGCTTGTAATAGTAAATAGCTTCTATAATACTAATTAGTTTCTACAACAACAAGTTTAAGAGTTTAAATGAGAATCATTACTCATTTGAGTGTTGTAATTACTTTCAAATTGTTCTAGTTTAAGTTTTACTAATTTAAATTTTGAAAACATTCCCCTATAAAATGAACAATTTCTAGGCAGAATAGTCACACAATAAACCAATTAAATAAAAAACAAACAAATTTGTAACCATGATAAAAAAAAAAGTCTAGGCTCCCCTATAAAAAAACAGATAATTATATTTTCTTACTGTCGTTGTACCTGATAAAAACAACAAATAATTATTCTTTTAAGAGTCTAATCTCCCCCATAAAGACAACAAATCGTTATATTTTTAAGAGTCCAGGCTCCCCAAAGAAAAAAACTAATTGCATAAAACATACCTTTATCGAAAGTACTAAACGCGCCCTAACTCTTGAAAATATCCTTGAAATAAAGGATACACAATTATTATTATTTAAGTAAAAAACAAACACTCTACTCTTTTCTCACCATAAAAGAAACACTTTAACATCTCTTTGCATCCTGGAAATTTTAATTGAAGATGTTTTAAGTATGAAGTCTTTTAACTTTGAACTAGTTTATTATGTAAAAACCTAAAACTATTCTTTATTGAAATGTTTTCTCTAAAGTTTTCAAAATAACTTACATATAAAATGTTTTCACTTTCTATCACGTTGAATGCAGCAAAAAATGTTTTCAGTTTCTATAGGAAAAATGAAACAAATGACTTATTTGCAATGTATATGAAAACAAAGATGTCTTCTCTCTTTAGCACATTGAATACTAACAAGTGTCTCTTTTAAAACTTTAGAATTATTCCTCAAAAATAGAGCAAATCCCTCACTTTGCAGTCTAAACACTCTACTTTTTTCTCAAGCATGTTTTCAAATTTCTTTCAGACACTAACAAAAGGCGAATAAAATTACTTCTTCCCCAAATAAAGATACATTCTTCCCATACATCTCAAGCACATCTTTTATAATTCTCCTACAAATTAAAAGTAAGAGATTTGTGGGGAAAAATAGAAAATGGTGTAAATGTGTAAACTTGAAGATGGTACACCAGTTACTTCTTCCCTTACTTATTCTAAATTTTCTCAATATGGAATTAGAAACTCATTTATTCAAGAATTAATAGATACTTTATGAATAGAATAAAATATCATACAATCAAACAAATAACACTAAATATTAGTTATAACCACATTAAAGCAACATCCACCAATCTAGGTTATAATCCATTAAAACAAGATTAGATGTAAAAATGTTGTACTCTTTGAAATTTTGTTTCTTTTTTTTGCGTAGATAAATCATTGAATTCTATTTTGCATTATTGAAAATTCCCAACCAAACAGAGGGTACCACCATTTTTCAATATTAAAACATGTAATAAATGTTCTTTTCCCTTCTTTTTTAGTTTCCTCAAACATAATGATAGTAGATATTCCATTAAAAATTGAACATGTAAATGAATTAGACGCAAAAAAGAGAAAAATCATAGAAAAGTAAAGGTAAAGCTTATCTTTTTATGTTTTATTATTTTTTAAACAATTGTCACAACCAAATGAAAAGCATGCTTAATCAATTCGACTATTACCTAATAGAACATCACATAAAAGAAAATTTGAGAATTTGAAAAATGTAAACATTAAATACTTTTATGCTATAAGGGAAAAAAGGAACAAGTGTGAAGAAAAAAAGAAACAAATTTCCTTACTGGCAATAGCAGGAGTAGCAGTAGGTAGAGGTTGTGAGGATGTTCTCTCTATCAAAAGAAGGTGGAGAAGAAATAAGAGGAGAAAAAGAAGATAGAGAAGGGAGGAAGAGAAGAATAAGGAAAGGAGAAGAGGGGGAAAAAGAAGAAAGGAGTTTGACTTACCGATGATAGAACAGTCTCGAGGGGAACGTCAGCGTTTAGTTGAGAGAAGGAGGCCGTTGGTGAGGTGTGTGGGCATCAGGGCACTCGTCAGTGAGAGGGTTTGGAATGAGGGAATTCAAGGGGGGAGAGAATGAAAGAAAGAGACGGCGGGGAGAGGGGGGAGGTAAAAGCCCTAATATGAAGAATTGCAACAGATTACCGACCGATACTCGGTCAGTAACTTTTGTTAATCCTTTGCCATCCGATTCAATTGGTAACTTCACTTTAGGTACCGATCGATTATCTGTTGATCAGAAATCAGTCGGTAACTTCAATTTAATTACTGACCGATTATCAAGTGGTCAGTGATCGGTCAGAAATTGTTTGAGTTACCGCTCGACATTGATTTGATTGGTTAATCCTTTTTTTCTGGAAGTGAAAGTTCATGCTAACGGTGGCATCATATATATTCTTTTTTTAAAAAAAAACCCTTATCATAGATAGTGTCAACCGTTGGAGATTGTACGCAGTTGTCGATAGAGAACTTCAATATATAGGAGAAACAAGGAAAGGTTAGAGTGTTATATAGAAATAAAAATGTGAAAATTGTTGTTCCTTCTACTTTTAAATGGAAAGAGAATAAAGTTCATTCAAATAAATAAATAAATACATAAATAATAAAGGTACAACATCTTTGCATCTTCTAGTATATCTTGGAGAAAGTATATTGTGGTAATTAAACAATTCCACTATTATAAAGTAAAACCACGTTCATTTAAGTATCGATAAAACTTATGAAAATATCATGAGAATTAACCATGTAAGAAATATAAATCATTTGGGAATGAGACCGTTTAAATTACTTTCCAGACAAAGGTATTAATACATTTTTTTAAAAGATCACATTAAATTTACATGCACATAAATACTAATTTTTTTTAAGAAGTAGAAAATTTAAAATTTTCTCCTATATTATAAAATCATAAGCATCATTTGTTTTGCCAAATTGAATACATGCAATCAAGGCTTTAATTGAAAAGAACAAAAGGTATAAGGAAAAGATAAGAAACGAGAATGAATCATACGGCTATCATAAATAAGGATAAAAAGTCCCAAAAACCCTTGAACTTTACTACATTTTAACTCGGACATCTTAACAAAACTTTAAACACATGCTTCTCATACTCAATATATTCGCATACTAAAAAATTCAGAATATAGAATATTTCATACATGTTCATTCCAATTTTTCTTATTAAAAGCATTCACAAAACTTGCAAAGTACCAAATATATTCAGAATCACAAGTTTTTAGAACATATGGTCAATAAAAATTTAGAAGGTTAATATTCCTTACCTTAAAACAACCAAAAAATCTCTAATCTCAGACAGATTCGAATCGTATACCTAAAAATTAATAGAAATATCTTAATAAAAAAACAACATAAATTTCGTTAAATCAAACCCTAGGTTCCATCTCAGCACCGTAATTAAAACTCTAATACGAAAAAAAAGCAAGAATGAAGGTCTCTAATCTTATTAAAGCCATAATATTACCTCAATTAGTCGTTTCGAACATTAGAGCATTAACTCCTAAACGACCAGAAGGCTTCGTCACTTTTCTCTCTCTAACAACTTTAGTAAAGAACATACATTCAGTAAAGAACGATGGTTTAAAGACTGATTCTCCCGTTTTTACACTTTAATCCTTAGGCTTCATAAGTAACTTAAATTAATCCCTTATATTAAAAGTTTTCTTAAATAAACCTCAAGACGTTTTCCTCAATATTATAAAATTACAAATGCAGCCTTAGGATTAATTAATGTAATCACTAAGCCACTTGGGATGGGTAATTACAACTACAAAATTTAAAATATAAAAGTTTACTATGAAAATTATACCCAAAAACATTAAATATATAATATAAACAAAATGAGTAAATATGCTATTACAATCCCACCAAATTTATCAATTAAATATTTTTTCAAATAAATATATGCCAATAAATAACTAAAATGTATAAAAATAAAAAATAACTAATTTAATCAACAAAATCATTAAAATGAAAATAACAAGATAAATATAGAAGAAAACTAAAAATGTTACCTAAAACTTATTGGTTGCAGCATATGTTCCTCGTTAGTAGCTTCAGCAGCATTTCACAATTGGCGAGGAGAGCAGTGACAGTGTGGAAGGAGAACTTTCGGTGGCAGTAATGGTTTTCAAGTGAATGGATGGAGAAAAAGAGAAAAACGAGAAGAGAGGGGGAATGTAAGGAGAGAAATGGTGGTGGTCGTCGATGTTTCCATGGGTGGCAAAGTGATAGGGGCTCATTGTCACGAGAGGAAAAAGAAGAGAAGTTTTGTGATAAAGTAAAATAGGGGCTTGTTGCGCGCAAATACAACGACAATTTGTGATTTATTCATGCACGAGGTGGTTGCAACTTTCTAAACCAGCGCTGCCTTAGTTATACTGGAATAACTAACGATCCACTAAACTTAATGTTGAATCACAAAATGAATGTTATCATATAATATATATTGGGATAAATTATCATAAAAGTGGAAAGATAATTATTTGTTTAGGTGGATCGTTAATGACCAGATGGATATTTTTTCGTGTTTGGGTTAAAAGAGAAATTTTGATATGGATTAGGTTCATATCTAGGGTCATGAATCCCTTGCCATTACATAGCCATTATGCATGAATCGAGGTACACTTGTTAATTTTTTATAAAAAAATCCTAATTGGATAGGGAATCTAATTGTTAAGTATGAAAATGTTGTGGTTTTACACCATTTATTCTTACTCTTTTAATGTATTTTTGTCTCATATCGTTTTGGAATATATTCATTGTATGCTATTTGGTAATCTTATTAGGTACTTGAAATCAAAATGAGTAGATTTTTAGGCTTAAAAGATGGAAAAAAGTGAAGAAGTTCGAATATGGTATTTGCATAGGATATTATTCCACACCGAGTGCAAAATGATATGCAGAACTACTAGAGTTGGTTTTTCCAACGCGATGCACAAGATTTTCCACACCCTGTGTAACAAGATATATAATTCAGCAAAAATTAAAATTATGGGCGCCAGTAACTATTTAAATTTTTTAGTCTATAAGAAAAGAAAAACTTCATGAACTTTAAATTATAATAGCAATTATTAGTATCATTCACCATTTTAGAAATTTTCAAATCTATGTATATAGGCCAATAAGAAAACACTAGAACACAAGAAAAAGACAAAAAATCACTTTTCTCAATATCTTGAGAAAACCAAAAGTCTTTTCTTCAATTCCTTTGACTGAACTGCTTATTTATTCTTCTCGTGGCCCGTAAATGCTTCATCCACTTTCTCCGATCAACTTATTCATATCATAAACAGGATGCATTAGTCAAGATGAACAAAATTCAGGAAGTAAAATTCATTAAAGGAGATTTACTTAAGAAAAAGGTAAATTCAAGAGATCTAACATAAGAAACAAACGGAAAATTCGTCTATTTTATGTAAATTATAAAAATATCCTTATCATTTAAGAAACAATATTTCGACGGCAAACAATTCCTAAAATTTCATTTTACAAGTCTAATTTTTATTTAGTTGCATATATTAAGACACTATTTTTCATTACAAAAATTAGACCCATAAAAAAATATTTTAAGAAGTATATTATAGTAATGCTAGTAAGCAAGAATATGGAACTTATATAAATTAGAGAAATGTAATTAAAATTTACACCAAACTCATGAAGGAAATAGTGTTAACATAAATTCAATCCTTGTTATTTTTGCAAAATGATATGAAATACTTTTCTTGTTCATGGAGAATATGCAAGTCACATATTTGAAAATACAAACAAAAAACACATTACAAAAAGAAATAATTTTTGTTACCGTTCAAGTCATTAGAGGGGTTTGATTATTCTAAAATGACATTTGGAAGATTGTTCAGTAGTCGAAGCAGATATGATGGGACTTCTCGCTCTTTTCTTAAATCCAACAATTCAGATAATGTGAAAATCCTAGTAGGTTAAGGTCACAAAACACATTCAAATAAGCCTCTCTAGTATCATTAGAAATGATAAAACCCTTTATTTGAGAGATGATCAAATTAAAATCAAACCTTCCAGAGATACTTGAGGCAATATTTCAACTGAGAAAAAGATAAAAGGATATTTGTATCAGTATCCCTTTTCATTTGTGTGACCAATTTCCACTTCAATATTTCTCATCTCCAAAGTAAAGTTCTTAAAAGTCATGCATATATACAACTACATTTCTAAGTGTTAGAAAGTATATTTCTCCAGCCTAACTGTTTTCCAACAAAAGACCTTCCATAACCAATAGAAAAGTATATCAGTGTTAAAATATTTAAAATAAAATTTTGGTTTTTGGACTTCAAAAGATTAACAATGCAATTGTTCATATAAGGATAAAAAATTATAAAGAAGGTGAAAGAAAATTTGTGTAGGATGGTCATGCAAGATTCGTCATATCATTATGTAAAAGCTTGGCCTTCTCTTAGATCTCTTCCTATAAATTACAAAGCTACGTCAGTTGTTCATGGGAGAAGAAAAAAATGAAATATAAATATACAGTATGATTATCAAAAAAACAAAAGGGCAGATGGGTGAAAGTTTTATGTGAACTATTAAATACATGAGACTTGTCGCTCAACAGGAAAAAAATGCTTTACAACCATGATTTTGATCTAAAAATAAAGGAATGATACTCTACCAGCAGATATATCACAACAAAATAGATGAAATAGATTTATGGAGGGCATTCTACAAATAAAAATAAAAGAAAGTTGGATTCAAATAAATGAATAATGAAAGAAATGCTTTCTAAAGGAGACTAGTTACCAAAGTGGGCTTCTTGATTAACCCATGTTCCTTTTCAACCTTAAAGCATCACATTCCTCCTGCATTGAATGTAAAACTACTTGGTTAGATGTAAGTCAAAACACAAAAATTGAAGCTATTGTTTTCAAAAAAGAATATTCTTACTTTTTATGTTTGTCACTTTTCACGGCAGGACTAAGAACATGGCTTGTAGGCCTAACAACTTTCATGGCTCACAAATTATCAACCACTTTTGCAAAGCCAAAATACATACTTAAAAGTGACTATAGATATGTTCTGCATACTTATATACAATTCACACAAATTACACATATATCCTATGTGGAATAAAGGTATCATAATTTGTCAAGAAATTGGGATAAAACAACCCATTAGTTGGGCCCTCCTTTAGCCACGAAAGGAGTAGGGAAAAAATACTCACTTTTGCCATTTATTCACATTTTTTTTATAAATAAACATGTATGAATTTTCTTTAAGAAATTGTTCTACTGATCATCCCAAGGAAGAAATTCCAAAGCTTGCAGATTGGGAAACACACAAATATGTAAACTATTAAGAAATGAGATAATCGAAGAAATTCATTTTTTAAAAGAAAAAATAAGCTTTAATAAATAGAAATTTATCCACTATGCAGGCCGAGATTACAAAGTCGATCTGGTACCTCTTCTATCCAAACAAGAACATTGAAGATATCATAGGCATGTCCAGCTAATAAATGTGCAGGCACATATAGAAATTATGACTCACATACTGAATCTTACGTTTAGGAGATGCACAATATTATTCTATATTACTTGTTATAATGTTTTAGCCATACAAATCATGCTTTAATAGTTGTATATAAAGTTGAGGAGGTGAATTAGTTGGAAAATAATAACAAAAGTCTAGATTTAAATATAGGTATAATTTTTCATTAGATGTGGAATATAAAATAGTTTGATAGGGCAATGTAAAGCTAGTAAAACTATAACTGATTATAAGTACCTTTGTAAAGTTTCTCTCTTGTAGCAAATCGATAAAGATTTCCCAAGCCATACCTAATAACTGTGGCTTAATACTTCCAACTTCATTTATTACACCTAAGAGTAACATACAACCATATGAACAGCAAATTACTTTAAACTTTCGAAAAAGATAAGGTATTTATAGAAGAGCTCTATAGATAATTTATCAAGAAATTTAGTAAGAAAAATGAAATAAGAAAGAGAATGAGTTAATTCACAAATCTTATTATCTTTTATTATATTTAATAATTGAGTAGTAACAAGCACAATAATTGTATTACTTTCAACAATAGGACAACAAGCTTTAAAAGTTATGCTCATGGTTTCTAACCATTTGTAATACTAATTATGAATAATAAATCCAACAACTTTTTACAGACATGTTCTTTAGTACTCAAGCTTTTCTTTTATGCAGATGAAAAAAAGTGATTTTGAACACGTTTTAAAAATTAATATAATATTTTAAAATTTTAATAATATCATTTCAAAAGCTTCCTTAGCATATCATATGAACAGCAAATTACTTTAAACTTTCGAAAAAGATAAGGTATTTATAGAAGAGCTCTGTAGATAATTTATCAAGAAATTTAGTAAGAAAAATGAAATAAGAAAGAGAATGAGTTAATTCACAAATCTTATTATCTTTTATTATATTTAATAATTGAGTAGTAACAAGCACAATAATGGTATTACTTTCAACAATAGGACAACAAGCTTTAAAAGTTATGCTCATGGTTTCTAACCATTTGTAATACTAATTATGAATAATAAATCCAACAACTTTTTACAGACATGTTCTTTAGTACTCAAGCTTTTCTTTTATGCAGATGAAAAAAAGTGATTTTGAACACGTTTTAAAAATTAATATAATGTTTTAAAATTTTAATAATATAATTTCAAAAGCTTCCTTAGCATACCTTCTCAAAAATAATTTTTTTTGTAAAAAAGTTTAAAAAAATCGAGAACAATACAAAAATAGTTAATAACTTAAAATAGGTTAAAAAAGTGCTTATTTTAAGCAATAAAGAACCACACCTATATCTCGAAAAGTTGGATTATGTATATTGGTCCTATGGTACAGATGTCTTACCGATTCATCCACACATATTCACGCATAAAACTTTAAGAAAATTTTTTTATTATATTTTGGGAAAAAGGCTATAAATGTCCTCCAAGTATTTATGCACTGCAAAAAATGCCTCTAATTTTACTTTTTACTAATTTTACTTTAAACTATTTTTTAGCCTGTAAAAATACCATTCTGACAAATTTTATGGTGGTTTTTGGTGGAATTTTACTGGAAACCGCCACAAAATTCGCAGAAAACTACCACTAAACCCGCCAAAAGGTACTTTTAGACGTTCGAAAAAAGTTAGAGCGTAAAATTAGTGAAAAGTAAAGTTTATAGGCATTTTTAGCATTGCGTGAATAGTTAGAGGGCATTTGTAACCTTTTTCCCTTATATTTTCTACAAGGTCTGTAACGCCCTACCCCGTAAGCACCTAGCATGACTTTAAAATTACGGACGTAATGAAAATAGAGTTTTGATCTACATTGGTGGGATATAGTGTTTTTGGCACTTAGTTGTATTTTGGTGATATATAGGAATAGGAATAAAACTTTATTATATTGAGGTTTTATTATTAAGGTTTATAAGTGCCTTTAAGTGGATTTTATTTTTCATACCTAGTGTGTGTATTTTAGAAATTTAAATACTTGACATTTTCATATAAGGATTTCCAAAAAAACAAAAAAAAAAACTTAACAATTAAGAAACCCGTAGCCACCTACCTAGCCACTCGTCACCCTACCAATTTCTGCCGTCTTCTTTTCTTTTCTTTCTTTCCCCCCACTAACCGCCACAATATTGTATATATAGAGGATTTGCATGCCATTTTGTTTTGGCAAAGAAAAAAAAAAAGAGAAGGGGAAAAGAGAAAGTAAACTTCAGGTTAGTAATTTCTTTTTCTTGTTTTTTCTTTTATTTCCATTCCCATGAAGATTATATAAGTATATAGGTATATATCTATATATTTTAAATTGGTTACTTGTTTTAGGATTTAAATGTTTTAAATGAATTTTTAGTATATATTATATAATTAATTATGGTTTCTTGGGAGAATATATTTTCTTTAAGAGTATAGGATTGTCGACCTTTTAAAGAATCATTATAATATATATAACATGATATAGGTATATATATATATACCTCCTAAGTTTAGTTCGTAGGATTTTGATATTATTTAGGGAATAGGACTATTTGATTGGTACCTAGGTATTAAGTATTTTCTTGTTATTATTTTGTAGGATCTTAGCACCAGATCTGCATCTAGGTGAGTCCACAAACTCCATTTTTATTATGTTATTTCATAGTTTACAAGACGTATAAAAATGTTTTTTTATTTCCGAACCATCACAAAATATTGCTATTTTTGGAATGATATCTCTCAGCGTGTTTTTGGAGATGTTCTCCACAATGTTATGTGTTTCCTAGAAAAATGTATAGGAGCAGCACTCTATATAGGTGTTTCTTTTAAAACAAATTATTACAGTGGTGAATAAGTAGTTTTTCGTAAGCAGGTTTTTCTGAAAATATTTATATGTTGAAAAATATTTTAGCTTGAGAAGTTACGTGTTTTGAGAAGCATGAATATAGATCTGGCATCGGCATAAGTATGAAATTTACATAAGCATGTGGTGACTGGCGGATGAGGATTTTTACTACCCTTTAATGTTTGTGACTTGAATCTGTTCCGGCGGCCGGGCAAATGGCCTTTTGGTTTGTAAATACATATGAAAACCTCATTCCGACCAGGGTTAAAGTTTGTTAAAAATCAAGTGAACGGACACGTTAGCAGATTGCATTGTACGTGGATAGTCCCCCGTACTAAGTCCTCCTCCGATGATGTGGACGGGTTTTTGACTCTGAGGGTGGATCCACTTGAAGAAGGGCGTAGTACCTTGAGGGCGTGGCCCAACTAGTATTTACGTGGACATTGCATCATGCTTTGCGGTGGGACGATAGCCTAGTGGAGAGTCAGGAGGGGCTCGAAACTGAGGTTGGCCCCAGGGTGGACCTGGTAGGTGCCCCAGGAGTCTGTAGCCTGTTTTGACCAGTGATATGGGAGGGCGGCTGTTTGTAATCTCTTATGGTGTTTAGCTGGTATTGACTACGAGATGCCGGAACTCGGTTTCAATGGCCTCGTTTTGGGGATCCGAACTTTGTCCGTAGAGCCTAACTATTGCATTACATGTTCTTTCAAATTTGGGGCGTAGAAGGTGCACTGATGTGTCTTGATTCGCTCAGACTTCCCAGCTGCGCTCGAAACCCTCATGTAGGTTCAAGCATCAGTTTTGTTAAAATAGTAAAAGAAATATTTTTCTTATAACATTGCATGAACTGTTTTGTGAAACGGCATCGTCATAGTTTTAAAGAAATCACTACCGCACACACACGTGGACTCACTAAGCGTTGGTACTCACATTTTTACATATCATGTTTTCTTCTCAAATTAGCTCGGAATGGTTAGGGGCCCCGCAAGCCACTGAAGTTTTAGGCCAGGAGTTTTTGGATCAAATCTCCCCAGAGGGGCATATGTTTATGTTTTATCTTTTTAGACTCGAACCGTCTGTAAAGTTTCTTTTTATGTTGTCGTGTAAGTTGTTGATGTAAGATACTTTTGTGTTTATAATAAAACGAAAATGAGAAGTTGTTTTTTTAAGATCCTGTGTTCTGAGCGCATTAGTAGTATCTAGTTTACTTAAGTTTTCCGCGTACTTTGTGTGTATACGTGTTAGTGTTGTTCTAGGGTTGTGTTTTATTGTGGAACTTATAATTTAGTGCCGAGAGGCACACAGATGCCTTACTCAACGCAGTTGACCTAGTGGTAGGGTTGGGGGCGTCATAGGTGGTATCAGAGCATCTAGGTTCAATACTAGGTTTGAAATGTTGGATTTTAGACAAGCTATAAGAGTCAACTGTTTAAATTTTAAAGTTAACCATATGATTTATTGGCTAGTACTGACCCTAAGATTTTGTTTTGTAGGTACTAGATGGTACATCCTTCTCATAGATGGACATACAGGGAGGGTACCCTCGTAGAGGAGACTAGCAGGGCTACGTCATCATCATCATCCTCATATTCCCTTAGGGAGATCGTCCTAGAAAGGGAAACAATTCCGGTGATTGACCTTCTGATGATGAGTTAGTAGAAGGACTAGAGATGGCACCAGTGGCACCGGAAATAGGGCTTGGAACATCGATAGAAAAGGACCCTAGTGAGCCCACGTCAGACTCAGAGATGACGCCCGAACTAGAGAGAGTGGCACTGGCGGCCACTGGTGATATAGGTACCTTTGTAGCAGATAGTTTGCCAGTAGCAGCATCCCTTACCCCTATTCCACCATTGGAGTTTGTATCTTCTTTTCCAACACTACAATCATTACTTTGGGGTGGGGTCAAGGAGCATGACATCTGTAGCTATTGTTTGTGGCGTGAGCAGCGAGTTGAGGCCACTGGACAGCAGATTATGGAGTTGAGAGAGGAGATTTCTCGAGTAGATGCCCTATTCTATACAACTCGCCAGGCACATCTACAGGCAATGACGAGGGCTGTTATACTAGAGGTGGAGCTAGGTCAAGCGCGGGAGGCCCATTCAGCCCGAGAGAGAGAGAGAGATTTTGGAGCTGATTGACGAGCAGGACTGGCTTAAGCGGTTTATCGCCCAGTTCCTTTGAACTACTAGAGATTCGGTGGATAGAGCACGTGATGAGCTAAACTCACGACCAGGATATTTTTGTAGCCAGTGTGCTCACGCGGAGTAGGTGTTGGATAGAGTAAAGGTAGGTGTGCATATTTGGTCACTTGGATAGGTGCGAGTAGTGTTTTTGTCGGTACTTAATGCAGTAGGCTTAGGGTCATAGGTATGAGGCCCTCGGGTTTTGGATATGTATAGCAACCCAGCCATATATTTTTTGAGTGGTTGGACCAAGATGATCTGATTGTATCTTGAAGCTACTTGTACCAAAAATCCTTATTTTGAGTTATATATATGTTTATATGTACGTATTGATGTTGGTTCCTGGGATAAATTCATGTTTACTTGTCATAGAGTATCTATAACCTTAGATGTTTATTAGTGTTGGAACTTTTTGGTTTTTAGACACATGTCAGGTTCACAATCTCCAAACCATGCGGACGAGGCTATGTTAGAAAGTTCTCAAAATAGACAGTGTGAACCTATAAGGGAGGCCACACCTCGTCCAGAACAAGCCACATACAAGGTAATTGAGAATTTTAAGATCAAGATGAAAGAATTGTTAGAAACTTCAATGGCCACAAGAAGAAACGAATGAGTACTGGCCATTGGACCAGATGAAGCACTAGAACGATTTCTCAAGTTTCGACCCCCGGAGTTTTATGGAGAAGTTAAGCAAGATATTAAAGCTAAACTGTTCCTTGAGCAGTTGAATGATCCTCTATGATACCCTTAAGTACGAAGATGCCCTGAGGGTAACGTTTGCAGCTTTTAGACTACGAGGAATGGCAAAGGATTGGTGGCTTACAGCTTCCGAAGCTCGGACACTAAGGAACCAACCATGGAACTAGAATGATTTTCAAGAAGAATTCAAAAAGGAATACATACCTCGTTAGGTTCGTGAGGAACGAGAGGATGAGTTTCAGCAATTGAGATAGGGTAACCTGACAGTTGCCCAGTATACGACAAAGTTCAATAGGTTGGATAAGTATTGCTTAAGATTGATAGATACTGATGAAAATAAGACGCGACAAATTGTGAAAGGATTAAGGGTTGAACTGCAATGAGCATTGGCTCCCTTGCCACCGATGTGATTCGCGGCCGCAGTTGAAGCTGCCACGCGAACAGAAATGGCTAATCAAGCAGTTATACAGAGAAAAACAGCCATTGGTTCAGCGGCGACTCCATATAAACGTCCTAGACAAGGACCATTGAAACCTAGAGATTTCAAGAGATCTTGTGGTGAACAAAGGACTGGAAATGAAGGCCGACCAACCCTAACCCCTGGAGGAGCCCACAAAGTATGTACATACTGTGGATAAAGTGGGCATGTGGCTGAAATGTGTTATCAAAAGTCAAGACTATGTTATCGGTGTGGGAAACCAGGGCATTAGAGACCAGTGACCTGAGATGCAACAGGTACATCCAGAGACGTCCAGAAAAGCAGGCCAACCCCCGATTATGAGAGGAGCAACAGAAGGAAAGAATAATAAGCTACAAGTAAAAGCTAAATTTTATGCACTGGATGGATTGCCTGTAGATACTGAAGTAGAAATAGTTGAAGGTATGAGACAAATCTTTTCTCAACCAGCAAGAGTACTCATTGACCCTAGAGCTACGCATTCTTTTGTGAGTTTGCATTTCATAAAACATATTCCTATACCTTCTGTTAACATGCCTTACTAGTTGATAGTTAGCACTCCTATGGGCGTGAATAAGATAACTAAGGTGAAGTACCCTGATTGTGACATATGTGTCGAGAATGTGGTTTTATCCGAAGATTTGATTGCTTTACCGTTGGAGGGATATAACGTGATACTTGGGATGGACTGGTTGTCTAAACATTACGCCCAAGTAGATTGTCAACAGAAGTTGGTTAGGTTTAGCCGACCGAGTATGCTAATCCTGGTGTTCCAAAGAAAGCGAACAAAATGGGAGAATCTCTTTTTGTCTGGCATGAAAGCCAAAAAGTTGCTATGGAAAGGATATCAAGGGTACTTAGCATATTTACTCAACAAGCCTAAGGAGGAGGTAAAATTAGACACAATACCTGTAGTGAGGGAGTTTGTGGATGTTTTTCTTGAGGAGTTGACGATGCTACCCCTATATCGAGAAATGGAGTTTGGCATAGAATTGGCACCTGATGCTAAACAATATCTCAAACTCCATATCAGATGGCATAGGAGGAACTAAAAGAGTTGAAAAAGTAACTACAAGATCTGTTGCAGCAAGGATACATTCATCCAAGTACATCTCCTTGGGGTGCGCCAGTTTTGTTTGTAAAGAAGAAGGATGGAATCCTCAGGATGTGTATAGATTACAGAGGATTGAATAGTGTGACAGTCAAGAACAAATACCTACCACCCCTCATTGATGAGTTATTTGACCAACTCCGAAGAGTGGAATGTTTTTCCAAATTGGACTTGAGGCAGGGGTATTATCAAGTTAGGATAACAGTAAAGGATATTCCAATGACGACATTCAACACACGATACGGGCATTACGAGTTTGTGGTTATGCTGTTTGGATTAACCAATGCACCTACGACATTTATGGACCTGATGCATAGAGTCTTTAGTCCTTACCTGGATAAATCTTTCGTGATTTCTATTGATGATATTCTTGTTTATTCACCCAACCCTGAAGCTCATGAACAACATCTTCGAAAAGTGTTGCAAACTCTACGGGAGCATAAGTTGTATACTAAGTTTAGTAAATGTGAGTTCTAGATGAGTCAAGTTACTTTCCTAGGACATGTTATCACCTAGGAAGGAATCTCGGTGGATCCGTCAAAAGTAGAAGCAGTGATCCATTGGGCACAACCCAAAACACCAACCGAAGTACGTAGTTTCTTGGGTATGGCGGGATACTATCGGAGATTCATAAAAGACTTTTCAAGGATTACTGGACCTCTAACACAATTAACCAAAAAAGCAACCAAGTTTGAATGTACGGAGAAGTGTGAGAGGAGTTTTCAAGAATTAAAGAACCGACTGACGACGGCACCAGTGTTAACGTTACCTGATCCGAACAAGGAATTTTCATTGTACACAGATGCTTCAGGGGAAGGTCTAGGAGCTGTGTTGATGCAAGATAGGAAGGTTGTCGCATATGTTTCAAGAAAGTTGAAGGATCATGAATGGAATTATCCGACAGACAATTTGGAATTAGCAGCCATCGTGTTTGCACTAAAGAAGTGGTGACACTACTTGTATAGGGCTAAGTATGAGATATTTCACTGATCATAAGTGCTTAAAGTATCTGTTTTCTCAGAAGGACTTGAACATGAGACAACGTCGATGGATGGAACTGCTGGAAGAATATCGATGCCCAATTAACTATCATCCAAGAAAGGCGAATGTGGTGGCCGATGCGTTGAGTAGGAAATCAAAGATATCAAGTCTTAGCTTAATATCCACTGTACAATAGGATATTGGGAGCACCCAAAAGAATAATAAGGAGTTCCAGGAATTCAAAAACCATGTGGAAGCTAAGAAATTGGAAGATTTTCGAGCATTAGAAGCATATGGGAGCCTGTACTTTCGGAGTCGGTTGTGTGTACCCAATGATACTGCACTTAAGCATAAGATTCTAGAGGAAGCCCACTGAAGTAAGTATTCAATGCATCCTAGAGAGAATAAGATGTATAAAGACTTAAAGCAAAAGTTTTGGTGGAACGGAATGAAGAGAGAAATTGCGGAGTATGTAGCGGCATGTTTTACATGTCAAAGGGTCAAGGCGGAACATGAAAAGTCAGTAGGACTACTACAACCGCTACGTATTCCTGAGTGGAAATGGGATCATGTGATAATTGACTTTGTCATAGGATTGCCCCGGACCAAGGGATATAAGGATGCTATCTGGGTAATCGTTGATCGTTTAACAAAAGTGGCTCAGTTTATTGCCATTAATATGACATACCCTTTGGACAAATTGGCATAGATTTATGTAGATGAGATTGTCCGACTTCATGGGGTTCCCGTTGATATTGTATCCGATAGGGACCCAAGGTTTACCTCAAGGTTTTGGCCTAAGTTCCAGGCAGCTATGGGGACCAATGTAAGTTATAGCACAACAGCACATCCCCAAACCGATGGACAGTCTGAAAGAACAATTCAAACCCTAGAGGATATGTTAAGAGCTTGCGCCTTAGACTTTGGAAATAAGTGGATTGACAATCTTTCTTGTGCTGAGTTTGCTTATAATAATAGCTACCACTCTTCGATAGGAATGGCACCGTTTGAAGCATTATATGGTAGGAGATGCAGAACACCTTTGTATTGGGATGAAGTCGGAGTTCGATCCCATTGGAGACAAAGAAACTTGATGCCAGAATTGGAGGAGATGCAGAAACAGGTTAGGATAATTCAAGATCGGCTTCGGACATCTAAAAGTAGACAGAAGAGCTATGCCGACAATCGAAGAAGGGATCTGGAGTTTAGTGTGGGAGATCGAGTTTCCTTAAAACTTACACCACATGGCGAGAAGCTGGGATATTCGAGGATAGGAAAGTTAAGCCCCCGATTATTGGACCGTTTGAAATTATTGATAGGGTTAGTAAAGTAGCATATCAGCTTGCCTTGCCAAATGAATTGATGGGTATACATGATGTGTTCCATGTATCCCAATTAAAGAAGTATCATCCTGGACCTGATCATGTTCTCAATGATGACTAATTGGAATTACAAGCCGATCTGTCATATGAAGAAAAACCAACTGAGATTATAGAACGAAGCGTAAAAGAGTTATGCAGGAGACAGATTCCAATGCGTAAAGTGGTATAGAGACGTCATGGGATCGAAGAGGCAACCTGGGAAACTGAGGAGTACTTGAAAAACAAATATCCTGAACTTATAGGTACGTAACTAGTCAATTTCAAGGACGAAATTTTTTTTAAAGAGGGTAGAATGTAACGCCCTACCCCATAAGCACCTAGCATGACTCTAAAATTATGGACGTAATGAAAATAGAGTTTTGATCTATATTGGTGGGATATAGTGTTTTTGGCACTTAGTGGTATTTTGGGGATATTTAGGAATATAAATAAAACTTTATTATATTGAGGTTTTATTATTAAGGTTTATAAGTGCCTTTAAGTGTATTTTATTTTTAATACCTAGTGTGTGTATTTTAGAAATTTAAATACTGGACATTTTCATATAAGGATTTCCCAGAAAAAAAAAAAAACTTTACAACTAAGAAACCTGCCGTCACCTACTAGCCACTCGTCACCCTACCAATTTCTGCCGTCTTCTTTTCTTTTCTTTCTTTCCCCCCCACTAACCGCCACAATATTGTCTATATAGAGGATTTGCATGCCATTTTGTTTTGGCAAGGAAAAAAAAAAAAGAGAAAGGGAAAAGAGAACGTAAACTTCAGGTTAGTAATTTCTTTTTATTTTTTTCTTTTCTTTTATTTCCATTCCCTTGAAGGTTATATAAGTATATAGGTATATATATATATATTTTAAATTGGTTACTTGTTTTAGGATTTAAATGAATTTTTTGTATATAGTATATATTAATTATGGTTTCTTGGGAGAATATATATTTATTTAAGAATATAGGATTGTCGATCTTTTAAAGAATTATTATAAATATATATAATATGATATAGGTATATATATACCTCCTAAGTTTAGTTCGTAGGGTTTTGATATTATTCAGGGAATAGGAGATTTGATTGGTACCTAGGTATTAAGTACTTTCGTATTATTATTTTGTAGGATCTTAGCACCAGATCTGTATCCTGGTGAGTCCACAAACTCCATTTTTATTATGTTATTTCATAGATTACAAGACGTATAAAAAAAATTTTTTTCCGAACCATCACAAAATATTGCTATTTTTGGAATGATATCTCTCAGGGTGTTTTTGGAGATGTTCTCCACAATGTGTTACGTGTTTCCTAGAAAAATGCATAGGAGCAGTGCTGCATATAAGTGTTTCTTTTAAAACAAATTATTATGGTGGTGAATAAGAAGTTCGTCGTACTCAAGTTTTTATGAAAATATTTCTATGTTGGAAAATGTTTTAGCTTGAGAAGTTACGTGTTTCAACAAGCATGAATATAGATCTAGCATTGGCATAATTATGAAATTTGCATAAGCATGTGGTGACTGGCGGATGAGGATTTTTACTACCCTGTAATATTTATGACTTGAATCTATTCCAGTGGCCGGACAAATGGCCCTTCGGTTTGTAAATACATATGAAAACCTCATTCCGACCAAGGTTAAATTTTGCTAAAAATCAAGGGAACGGACAAGTTAGTGGATTGCACTGTACGTGGCTAGTCCCGCGTACTAGGGCCTCTTCCGATGACGTGGATGGGTTTTTGACTCTGAGGGTGGATCTACTTGAAGAGGGGGTGTAGTACATTGAGGGCGTGGCTAACCAGTATTTATGTGGACATCGCATCATGCTCTGCGGTGGGACGGTCGCCTAGTGGAGAGTCAGGAGGGGCTCGAAACTGAGGTTGGCCCTAGGGTGGACCTGGTTGGTGCCCCAGGAGTCTGTAGCCTATTTTGACCAGTGATATGCGAGTGCGGTTGTTTGTAATCGATCACTTGTGTGGTGTTTGGCTGGTATGACTACGAGATGCCGAAACTCGGTTCCGATGGCTTCGTTTTGGGGATCTAGACTTTGTCCGTGGAGCCCCACTGTTGCATTACATGTTCTTTTAAATTTGGGGCGTAGAAGCTGCGTTGATGTGTCTTGATTCGCTCAGACTTCCCAGCTGCGCTCGAAACCCTCATGTAGGTTCAAGCATCAGTTTTGTTATAATAGTAAAATAAATATTTTTCTTATAACATTGTATGAACTGTTTTGTGAAACGGCATCGTCATATTTTTAAAGAAATCACTACCACATACACACACGTGGACTCACTGAGCGTTCGAGCTCACGTTTTTCCATATCATGTTTTCTTCTCAGATTAGCTCGGAACAGTTAGGGGCCTAGCAAACCCCTGAAGTTTTAGGCTAGGAGTTTTTGGATCAAATCTCCCCAGAAGGGCATATGTTTATGTTTTATCTTTTCGACTCGAACCGTCTATAAAGTTTCTTTTTATGTTATCATGTAAGTTGTTGATGTAAGATACTTTTGTATTTATAATAAAACGAAAATAAGAAGTTTTTTTTAAGATCCTGTGTTCTGAGCGCACTAGTAGTATCTAGTTTACTTAAGTTTTCCGCGTACTTTGTTCGTATACCTGTTAATGTTGTTCTAGGGTTGTGTTTTATTGTGGAACTTATAATTTAGTGCCGAGAGTCACGTAAATGCCCTACTCAGCCGCAGTTGACCTAGTGGTAGGGTTGGGGCTATCACAAATTCTAGTTTATTTTTCATATATATAACTTGTAGAGCGTTTATAACTTTCTATTGGAGAGGTGAATTAAACCAAAAATTGTATAGTTAATTAACCATTTGTCAACAAGTTTGCATTTTCCAAAAAATCAAAAAGAAAATACACAACAATAAATATACTTTCAAATTGTCATGCAATTTGAAATTGTTGGATATAACTCTATTGCAATGACTATTTACTATTACAAATAATCAGAATAATACAGCGGAAAATAATAAGCTTAACTCTGTTAAAAAATATCTCTTTTCTCCTTCTCGACCGTCGGTCTCACTAATCGGAAATGCCAAAAAGAAAATTGCAAAATACCCGTTAGCAAAACAAAAGAAATAAACAATAAAGGGACTGAAATATACTTACCTATCGCCGCGGGTCTATTCCGCCGGCGGAAAAAGCTATCACCGAAACTGAGGTGGTGCTGAGCAGCGACGAGAGGCAGCGAGCCGCATGGAGGTACCGTCGGTAAGAGAGGACGGTAAGGTTGGAATAATCCCTCAGTCACGGGCTACAAAACAAGAAAAGAGTCACTGGTTTCCCTCTCTCTCTAACCTTTCTAATTTCTCCCTTAAAATATGAGAATAGCAATCTAGCAAAGATCGCAAGAAGCTGGCGATCAAAATGACAGAGGCAGCGGCACAGAAGCCGAAGAGGTGGAGAAGAGCAGTGGTCACAGCAAGCCGTGACAAAGAAAGGAAGAAGAAGAGACAGAGATGCAGTCGAGGCAGCAAAGGAAGAAGAGAAGAAAATAAACCAAGAGTCGTCTATGTGAGAACTTAGGAGAGGAAAGATTAAAATTGGTCAAGCCACAACGGGTAGCCCAGGTTGGCTCGGCCCGGCATCTCTGACCAATTCAAACAACCTTATCTTTCTGTTGTGGCCCATTAGATCATCATAAGGAGAAAAGAAAAATGGGCTAGAAAAATAAAAAATATTGGGAAGAAGTAGGCCCAAAAAACTACAATCTCCACCTCAAACAATATTTTTCCAACCGTCAAAATGACTCCATGAGAGTCAGACCACGTCCAAGTGAAGGAAATCCCTACAAAACATAAACTTGTCAGAGCTCACAATTTTAGTACAAAAATCTGCAGGATTATTATCAATACTAATTTTATCTATGTCAACTATACCACTAGAGACTTTTTCCCTAATAAAATGGTATTTGACATGTACATGCTTTGTCCATTCGTAATAGACAGGATAACAACTCTGGCTGTCAGTACTGGCTGTCACTATAAATAATAGCTTTTGAATGTAAAACGTGTAATTAATTCAATAACCCTTGAAGCCAACTGGCTTCTTTGATAGCTTCCGTAGCTACGATGTACTAAGCCTCGGTAGTTGATAAGTCAACTACTGGCTGCAGTTGAGATTATCATGAGACGTAATTACCCGCTACGGTAAAGAAATAGGATGAGGTAGATTTTCTACCATCCTTATCGCCTGCGAAATCGGAATCAACATAACCAATTAGTTCAAAGACATCAGACCAATTATGATAGTGTAAGCCCCTATCTAAACTTCCATTAAGGTAACGCAGCAACCACTTGAGAGCAACCCAGTGATCCCTCCCCGGGTTAGACATGAATCTGTTGGGAAGGCTTATAGAAATAGTAATGTCTGGTTGGGTGGATATCATCGAGTACATAACTAAGCCTATGGCCATTCTGTAAGGGATATTTGCCATATCTCTTTTCTCATTCTCAGTTTCAGGACAGGTTTTGTTTGAAAGTTTGAAATAGCTCACAAGTGGGTTATAACGGGCTTACACAGATGCATTAAAAATTTAGTGACAATTTTCTAAAGAAAGGGCTTCTGAGATAGGAAAAGTGAGCGATCAGACCTATCTCTAATAATACCCATCTCAAAAATCTTGAATGCAGCCCATAAATCCTTCATGTTGAATTAGGATTTTAGCAAGGATTTCAGATCCTCAATCTTAGCTTTATCTTTGCAAGCAATTAACATATCATCTACATAAAGCAATAAATAAATAGCACTATCAATATTATTACCAGAGAAGTAAAGACAACTATCATAATTGCTTTTAGAGAAACCAACTTTCAACATAAAAGAATCAAACTTCTTGTACCATTGCCTGGTTGATTGTTTAATTCTGTATAAGGACTTTTTCCAAAGACACGCCATGTGTTCTTTACCTTTAACCTCAAAACCTGGTGGTTGATGCATATATGTAGTCTCACTGAGATCACTATGCAAGAAAGCGGTTTTAACATCAAATTGTTCAAGATTGAGATCATAAAAGGCAACCAGAGCAAGAATAATTCTAATTGTTTTGAAACGACGAGAGAAAAAATTTTATTAAAATTAATGCCCTTAACTTGTGAAAACCCTTTTGCAACTAACCTAGCCTTGAACCTTGGAGGTTCATTAGCAGACTCAGGCTCTTTAATTTTAAAAATCCATTTGCAATCAACTAATCTTTGTTTTGAGGGTTTTTGAACAAGAATCCAGGTTTTATTTTTATTTAAAGAAGACATTTCCTCATCCATAGCATGTAACCATAAAGAACGATTAGGACTTTTCAAAACATCAAAAAAATACAATGGTTCCTTTTCTTCCACATAAGATGCAACAGAAAATGCATTTGAAACTATGTAAGAATAACCGTATCTAGAGTGTTCCTTAGGCACTCTTCTAGCCCTATCTCTTGCAAGCTGGTAATCCCTAAGTGATTGAGCTTGAGCCTCAGGATGCTCTTCCTCCTTATCAGAACCTTCTAACACAAGGTCGAGGGTTTCAGGAACACTATGAAGATCAAATATGCTACTGGATGGAGTAACTAACTCCTCGTTGGTTTCAGGCTCTTAAGAGGGCCCTAAAGGGGGTTCAGAAGTGACCTCCATCTCTACAGGAATAATACCAAATGTGAGAACACTAGGTTGACTATCGGAGATAGGTTTATCCTTAAGACAGGGCATATCTAACTCATTGAAGATGACATCCCTACTGATAGCTATCCTTACTCTCGATTCACCCCTTAGCCACACTCTATAAACCTTCACCCGAGTAGTATATCCTATGAACACTCCCTTTCTAGACTTAGGGTCTAGGTTACACTCCTTTTGATGTGCAAAAGCCGCACATCCAAAAACTCTAAGGTTGGACAGGTTAGTGGGTTTGCCACACTAAAGTTCTATAGGAGTCCTAAAGTTTATGGCTGTAGGAAGGGAACAATTATGAGGTAGACAACTGTACTTACATCTTCCCCCCAAAAAGGTTTTGGGACACCTGAAGACACCATAAGACATCTAACCTTATCCATTATGGTACGGTTCATCATCTCAGTTTGATCTTTGTTTTAAAAGAAAAACCCAAACATGCCTCGAAAAATCATCTACAATAGACAAGAAATAAACATTAACACCATAAGTTGGAACCTTTTTAGGTTCCCATAGATCACAATGCAGATAATCAAGAATAGCAGAAGACTTGTGTGTGCTAGTTAAACTGATTTTGTGTTGTTTTCCCAAAACACAATGGTCACAAAAATCCAAAGAATCAATTTTGTCACCACACAAAAGATTTTGTTTTTGCAAGTAATACAGCCCATTCTCACTAATGTGGCCAATCCGCCGATTTCATAAGATAGTTTTCTCTGGCACAGTTTTTGAAATCAAAGCAGTTGAATTACAAACTGTTTTCCCAATAAGAATGTATAAACTTTCTCTTTTAGAACCTTTTAGCATGACTAGGTTTCCTTTGCAAATTCGTAAAATACAAGTTTTAGATTTGAAATAAAAACCAAGTGATTCCAAATAACCAAGGGAGATAAGATTCTGATGAAGGTCGGGCACGTATCTCACCTCAGTGAGTTTCCTAGTCACACCGTCATGCATTTTGATGAAAATATTTCCGATGCCTTTAACATCACAAACTTGATTGTTTCCCATGTAAACCTTTCCTTGATTTAAGGTTTAAAATAAAAAAAGCAGTGTTTGTTGGGTGTCATGTGAAATGTACACCCAGAATCAACAACCCAATGATCAACAACTTTGGAACAAGATAGGGAAAGGGAAACACAAAAAACTCTGAACACATAGAATTGCCATCTGAATCAAAATCATGGGTTTTGTCACTTCTATTACTCCCTTTACCATGTTTACGTTGTTTTTCATCTTTAATACTTTTAAAACACTTGTTTTTCATATGACCTCCCTAGCCACAATAAAAACATTTCACTTTGTTCTTTTCTCGAGATTTGGATCTCCCTTTACTTTTAGACCTGTGACTAAGAGGTTCCCTCCGGTCAACTCTTCCTCGCACGTAAAGGTTTTCTCCATTTGATTTATTTTCTTTTTGTAAATCCAAATCTTTCGATTTCAAAGCGTTTTTAACATCGGAAAGGGATAAATCATCTCTACCATATTTAATGGCAGATTTTACATCATTGTAGGAATCAAGTAAGGCATTTAATAAAATAACAGCAATATTTTCATCAGAGATTTTCTCTCCAACGTTTTGAAGTTCCAAAACAATTTTATTTAAATCATCCATATTTTCTGAAAGTGTTTTTGACCCGCTCATTTTAAAACCAAACAGTTGTTCTTTTAAATAAATTTTATTTGAAAGAGATTTTTCCAGATATAATTTTTCTAGTTTAGTCCAGATTTCAAAAGCATTGTCTTTTTCGTCTATTTCTCATAAAACATTGTCAGTTAAATGCAAGGTAAGGCAACTGTGCACATCACAACGTTTTTCAGTAAGAATTTCGCCCCTCGAAGATTCCGAATACTCTTCGGGGCTACAAATAGCTCGTGCAATTTTATTTTGTACCAAAACTGCTTTCGTTTTTCTCCACCACAGTACAATGTCCGATTTGCCATTGAACTTGTCAGTTTCGATTTTTGGAATCGACATGTTTTAATGGAAAATAGGAGTAATGTAATGGCTAGAAAAATGAAAGATTTGGAAAAAAAAGGGTTTGATTATAAAAATAAAATACCCGAATTTGTTTCCTTTAGAAAACGACGCAAATAGGTGTGGGGCACGAATCCCAATAAACATAAATGCAACAGCAATATATATAACCGACACGATAAATAAAGGTAAAAACAGTCAACCCACAAGACAAAAAAAAAACAAATAAAGAGAATGTTGCAAAACAGAATACAAAAAAAAAAATTTTGAAATCAGAAAAATGCGCCAAGGCACAGCTACTTGAAGTCTCACGGAATCAAGCCAGGCTTGGGTTATATATATATTAAAAACAAGAAAAACAGAATTGCAAAGGGATGAAGTCCAGAAGAACCAACAATTACAGTAGATAAATATATATACCACTGAAAAAACAGCAACAACAAATATAACAGTATATCGCCGGAAAAATAGAAGAACAACAGAAGCAGGTATAACACAAAATAATCCAAAATAGTAAACTAAAATTTGAACTGTAACGCAGTTCAGAAGCAGAACAGAGATAGCAATCAACCCACAAATGGCGGCAAGCCGAAGCAACAAAAAGACAGAAACAGAAAAATAATAATAATAAGAAATAAAGCAAAAGGAGTTAAGCAATACTTCACTAGCCAGTTATGAAGAACTCAACAGTTCCCTCAGATCTGGTTTTTTTTTCTGAGGTTGCCGGCGCCGACGAGATCACCAAAAACAGTAGATTTCCAGTCTGTGATACCACTTGTTGGATCTATTGAGTTATTACAATTACTATTTACTATTACAAATAATCATAATAGTATAGCGGAAAAATAATAAGTGTAACACTATTACAAAAATATCTCTTTTCTCCTCCTCGACTGTCGGTCTCACCAATCGGAAATGCCAAAAAGAAAACTGCAAAATAATTATTAGCAAAACAAAAGAAATAAACAAAAAAGGGACTGAAATATACTTACCCACCGTTGCAGGTCTGTTTCACTAGCGGAAGAAGCTATCACTTAAATCAAGGCGGTGCCTAGCTTCGGTAAGAGGCAGCAAGCCGCGTCGAGGTGCCGTGGGTAAGAGACAATGGTAAGGTCAGAATAATCCCTCAGTCACAGGCCATAAAACAAGAAAAGAGTCACCGGAAACTAAGAAAAGAGTCACCGATTTCCCTCTCTCTCTCTCTCTCTCTAACCTTTCAACTTCCTCCCTCAAAATATCAAAACAGCAATCAAGCAATGATCACAAGAAGTCGGTGATCAAAATGATCGAGGTAGTGACACAGAAGCCGAAGAGGTGGAGAATAGCAGCAGTCACGACAAGCTGCGGCAAAGAAAAGAAGAAGATGTGATAGAGAAGCAGTTGAGCAGCAGAGGAAGAAGAGAAGAAAATAAACAAAGAGTCGGCTATGTGAGAACCGAGGAGAGGAGAGATTAAAATAGGTTACCCGAGTTGGCCCTTTATAGCCCGGCCCGGCATCTCTGGCCAATTCAAACAACATTATCTTTCTGTTGTGGCCCATTATATCATCATAGGGAGAAAAGAAAAATAGCCTGGAAAAATGAAAAATATTTGGAAAAAGTAGCCTTAAAAACCTATAGAAATTATATTCAAAATTGATGGAAATTAAAGTATAGAGTCACAAAATTGGGATATATACTAATAACTTACACAAGCTGGTAGGGCATTCTCTTACGATTATCCAAAGGCGATGGAACTCGAACAAAAGATCCTATTAGTTTAGTTTCATAAGATTCTGTGTTTAGCACCTCCTGAATGAAACTCTGCTTCAAGTATACTAATTTCATATTTTCAAGAACTATAGAAGCAAATTTAGTTTTCTTTTGTTTTTTCACTTCTCTTTCTGAATTAGCATCGCCTGCAAAACATTGATCGAAAGATCAAGCATGATATAGTTTGAGAAATGATTCCAAGGCCAAAAAGAGGCAAATCACTTAATATTCATAAATAATTTACGTATTTTTTTCAAACTACTCATTAACTTTTATTTCAATTCCTTAAATTCATGAACGATTTTCGATCGATTTATTTTGTTATATTATGTCCTATTTAGTGAAATCTAATCAATTTAATTATACCCAAGTCACAAGCGTACTAGGATAGTTTTTTTATGGGAAAAAATAGAAAATGGTGTAAATGTGTAAGGTTGTAGATGGTACACTAATTACTTCTCCCCTTACTTATTCTAAATTTTCTTAATATGGAATTAGAAACTCCTTGATTCCAGAATGAATAGATACTTTATGAATAGAATAAAATATCATAAATCAAATATATAACACAATAAATATTAGTTATAATCACATTAAAACAACATTCACCAATCTAAGTTGTAATCCATTAAAACAACATTAAATGTAATAATGTTTAACTATTTGAAGTTATTTTGACATAGATAAATCATTGAATTTTATTTTGCATAATTGAAAATTCCCAACCAAATAAAGAGTACCACTTTTTCCAATATTAAAACATGTAATAAACATTCTTTTCCCTACTTTTTTAGTGTCCTCAAACATAAAAATAGTAAATATCCATTAAAAATTGAACATGTAAATGAATTAGACACAAAAAAGAGCAAAATCACAGAAGAATGAAGGTAAAGTGGATCTTTTTATGTTTTTATTATTTTTTAAACAATTGTCACCACGAAATGAAAAGCATGTTTAATCAACTCGACCATTACCTAATAGAACATCATAAAAGCAAATTTGAGAATTTGAAAAATGTAAACTTTAAATACTTTTATGCTCTAGGGAAAAAAAACAACAAGTGTGAAGAAAAAAAGAAACAAATTTCCTTACTGGCGGTAGTAGGAGTAGCAATGGATGGGGGTTGTGATGATGTTCTCTCTATCAAAAGAAGGTGGAGAAGAAATAAGAGGAGAAAATTAAGAAGGAGAAGAGAGGAAGAGAAGAATATGGAAAGCAGAAGAGGGGAGAAAAGAAGAAAGGAGGTTGACTTACCGGTGATAGAGCGGTCTCGAGGGGGATGTCAGTGTTCGGTGGAGAGAAGGAGGCCGCTGGTGAGCGGTGTGGGCATCTGGGGAGTCATCAATGAGAGGGTTCGGAATGAAGGAATTCGAGGGGGGAGAGAATGAAAGAAAGAGGCAGCGGGTAGAGGGCGGAGGTAAAAGCCCTAATCTGAAGAGAAAAATTCTGAAAAATTGCAACAGATTACCGACCAACATTCGGTCGGTAACTTTTGTTAATCCTTTGCCATAGGATTCAATTGGTAACTTCACCTTAGGTACCGACCAATTATCTGTTGATTAGAAATCAGTTGGTAACTTCAATTTAATTACTGACCGATTATCAAATGGCGGTGATCGGTCGGAAGTCGTTTGAGTTACCGATCGACATTGATTCGGTTGGTAAATCCCTTTTTTCTGCAAGTGAAACTTCATGAAAACTGTGACATCATATTTATTCTTTTTAAAAAAATCCTTACCATAGACAGTGTCAATCGTTGGAGATCGTACGCGGTCGTCGATAGAGAACTTCAAAATATAGGAGAAACAAGGAAGCGTTAGTGTTATACGGAAATAAAAATATGAATTGTCGTTCCTTCTACTTTTAATGGAAAGAGAATAAAGTTCATTGAAAAAATAAATAAATACATAAATAATAAAGTACAACATCTTTGCATCTTCTAGCGTATCTTGGAGAAAGTATATTGTGGTAATTAAATAATTCTACTATTATCAAAGAAAACCACGTTCATTTAAGTATTGATAAAACTTGTGAAAATATTATGAGAATTAACCATGTAAGAAATATAAATCATTTGGGAGTGAGACTGTTTAAATTACTTTCCATACAAAGGTATTAGTACAACTTTTAAATAGATCACATTAAATTTACGTGCACATAAATACTAATTTTTTAAGAAGTAGAAAATTTAAAATCTTTGCCTATGTTATAAAATCATAAGCATCATTTGTTTTGCCAAATTGAATACATGCACTCAAGGCTTAATTGAAAAGAACAAGAAGTATAAGGGAAAGATAAGAAACAAGAATGAATCACATGGCCAAAATAAATAAGGGTAAAAAGTCCCAAAAACCCTTGAACTTTACTACATTTTAACTTCGACATATTAACAAAACTTTAAACACATGCTTCTCATACAAAATATATTCGCATACTAAAAAATTTAGAATATAAAATATTTCATACATGCTCATTCCAATTTTTCTAATTAAAATCATTCGCAAAACTTGCAAAGTACCAAATATATTTAAAATCACAAGTTTTTAGAAGAACATATGGCCAATAAAAATTCAAAAGGTTTATACTCCTTACCTTAAAACACCCACAAAATCTCTAATCTCAGACAAATTCGAATCGTACACCTAAAAATTAATAGAAAAAATCTTAATAAAAAAACCGACATAAATTTCGTCAAATCAAACCCCAGGTTCCATCTCAGCACTGTAATTAAAATTCTAATACAGAAAAAAAAAAAAGCAAGAATGAAGGTCTCTAATTTTATTAAAGCCACAATATTACCTCCATTAGTCGTTTCAGACACTAGAGCACTAACCCCTAAACGACTAGAAGGCTTCTTCGCTACTCCCTCTCTGACAACTTTTAGAAAACAACATATATTCAGTAAAGAATGATGGTTTAAAGACTAATTCTCTCGCTTTTACACTTTAATCCTTAGGCTTCATAAGTAACTTAAATTATTCCCTTATATTAAAAGTTTTCTTAAATAAACCGAAGATATTTTCCTCAATATTATAAAATTACAAATGTGGCCTTAGGATTAATTACTGTGATCACTAAGCCACTTGGGCTGGGTAATTACAACTACAAAATTTAAAATATAAAAGTTTACTATAAAAATTATACCAAAAAACTATAAATATATAATATAAGCGAAATGAGTAAATATCTTATTAAAATCCCACCAAATTTGTCAATTAAATATTTGATTAAACAAATATATACACATAAATCACTAAAGGCATACAAATAAAAAATAACTCATTTAATCAACAAAATCATTAAAATCAAATAACAAGATAAGTATACTAGAAAACTAAAAATGTAACCTAATACTAATTGGTTGCAGCAACTGTTCCTGGTTAGCGGCTTCAGCAGCGTTTCACAATGGGCGAGGGAGCAGCAACGGTGCAGAAGGAGAAGCTTCAGTGGCAGTAATGGTTTTTAGGTAAATGAATGGAAAAAAGAGAGAAACGAGAAGAGGGGGAAGTGTAAGGAGAAAAATGGCGGTGGTCGTCGATGTTTCAAGGGGTAGCAAGGTGACAGGGGCTCATTGTCACAAGAGGAAAAAGAAGAGAATTTTTATGATAAAGTGGAATAGGGGCTTGTTGCGCCCAAATACGACAACAAATTGTGATTTATTCATGCACGAGGTGGTTACAACTTTTAAAACCAGAGCTGCCTTAGTTATATTGGAATAACTAACAATCCACTAAACTTCATGTTGATTCAGAAAATGAATGTTCACATCATACAATGTATATGTTGGGATAAATTATCATAAAAGTGGAAAGATAATTATTTCTTTAGGTGGATCATTAATGACCGAATGGATGTTTTTTCTTGGTTGGGTTAAAAGAGAAAATTTGATATGGATTAGGTTCATATATAGGGCCATGAATCCCTTGCCATTACTTAGCCACATTATGCATGAATCAAGGTACACTTGTCAGTTTTTTAAAAAAAAATCGTAATTGGATAAGGAATCTAATTGTTAGGTATGAAAATGTTGTGGTTTTAAACCATTTAAACTTACTCTTTTAATGTATTTTTGTGTCATATCCTTTTGGAATATATTCATTTTATGTTATTTGGTAATCATATGAGGTACTCGAAATCAAAATGAGTGGATTTTTAGGTGTAAAAGATGGAAAAAAGTGAAGAAGTTTAAATATGGGATTTGCACAGGATATTATTGCACACCAAGTGCAAAAAGGTATGCGAAACTACTAGAGGTTGTTTTTCCAACACAAGGCACAAGATTTTGCACACCGTGTCTAACAAGATGTACAATTCAGTGAAAATTAAAATTATGGGTGCCAATAAGTATTTAAACTTTTTAGTGTATAAGAAAAGAAAGACATCATGAACTAAAAATTATCATAGCAATTATTAGTATCATTCAACTTTTTAGAAATTTTCAAATCTATGTATATAGGTCAACAAGAAAACACTATAACACAAGAAAAAGACAAAAAATCACTTTTGTCACTATCTTGAGAAAAACAAAAGTCATTTCTTCAATTCCTTGGACTGAACTACTTATTTATTCTTCTCATGGCCCGTAAATGCTTCATCTACTTTCTCTCATCAACTTATTTATATTATAAATAGGATATATTAGTGAAGATGAACAAAATTCAGGAAGTAAAGTTCATTAAAGGAGATTTACTTAAGAAGAAGGTAAATTCAAGATATCTAACATAAGAAATAAATGGTAAATTTGTCTATTTTATGTACATTACGAAAATATCCTTATCATTTAAGAAATAATAATTCGATGGTAAAAAATTCCTAAAATTTCAAATTACAAGTCTAATTTTTATTTAGTAGCATATATTAAGACACTATATTTCATTACAAAAATTGGACCCACAAAAAAATATTTTAAGAAGTATATTATAGTAATGCTAGTAAGCAAGCCTATGGAATTTATATATAAATTAGATAAATGTACTTAAAATTTAGACCAAACTCAAGAAGGAAATGCTGTTAACATAAATACAATCCTCGTTATTTTTGCAAAATTGTATGAAATACTTTTCTTGTTCATGGGGAGTATGCAAGTCACATATTTGTAAATACAAATAACAAACACATTTCAAAAAGAAATATTTTTGTTACCTTTCAAGTCATTAGAGGGCTCTGATTATTCTGAAATGACATTTGGAAGAGTGTTCAGTAGTCTAAGCCGATATGATGGGACTTCTCGCTCTTTCCTTAAATCCAACAATTCAGATAATGTGAAAATCCTAGTAGGATAAAGGCCACAAAACACATTCAAATAAGCCTCTCTAGTATCATTAGAAATGATAAAACCTTTTATTTGAGAGATGATCAAATTAAAATCAAACCTTCCAGAGATACTTGAGGCAATATTTCAACTGAGGAAAAGATAAAAGGATATCTGTATCAGTATCCCTTTTCATTTGTGTGACCAATTTCCACTTCAATATTTCTCATCTCCATAGTAAAGTTCTGAAAAGTCATGCGTATATACAACTACATTTCTAAGTGTTAGAAAGTATATTTCTCCAGCCTAATCGTTTTCCAACAAAAGACCTTCCATAACCAATAGAAAAGTATATCATTGTTAAAATATTTAAAATACAATTTTTTCTTTTTGGACTTCAAAAGATTAACAATGCAATTGTTCATATAAGGATAAAAAATTATAAACAAGGTGAAAGAAAATTTGTGTAGGATGGTCATGCAAGATTCGTCATATCATTGTGTAAAAGTTTGGCCTTCCCTTAGAACTATTCCTCTAAATTACAAAGCTATGTCAGTTGTTTATGAGAGAAGAAAAAAAATGAAATATAAACATATTGAATGATTATCAACAAAACGAAAAGGCGGTGGGTTAAAGTTTTATGTGAACTATTAAATACTTGAGACCTGTCGCTCAACAGGTAAAAAATACTTTACAACCATGATTTTGATCTAAAAATAAAGGAATGATACACTACCAACACACATATCACAACAAAAGAGATGAAATAGATTTATGGAGGGAATTGTACAAATAAAAATAAAAGACAGTTGTTGAATTCAAATAAATGAATAATGAAAGAAATACTTTCTAAGGAAGACTAGTTACCAAAGTGGGCTTCTTGATTAGCTCAGAGTTCATTTTCAACCTTAAAGCCTTACATTCTTCCTGCATTGAATGTAAAACTACTTGGTTAGATGTAAGTCAAAACTAAAAAATTGAAGCTATTTTTTCAAAAAAGAATGTTAATTACTTTTTATGTTTTTCACTTTTCACGGTAGGACTAAGAACATGGCTCATAAGCCTAACAACTTTCATGGCTCACAAATCATCGACCAATTTTGCAAAGTCAAAATACATATTTCAAAGTGACTATAGATATGTTCCGCATACTTACATACAATTCACGCGCATTACACATATATCCTATGTGGAATAAAGGTATCATAATTGTCAAGAAATTGGGATAAAACAACCCATCAGTGGGGCCCTCCTTTAGCCACAAAAGGAGTAGGGAAAAAATACTCACTTTTGCAATTTATTCACATTTTTTTTAATAAATAAACATGTATGAATTTTCTTTAAGAAATTGTTGTATTGATCATCCCAAGGAAGAAATTCCAAAGCTTGCAGATTGCGAAACACACAAATATGTAAACTATTAAGAAATGAGATAATCGAAGAAATTCATTTTTTAAAAGAAAAAATAAGCTTTAATAAATAGAAATTTATCCACTATGCAGGCCGAGATTACAAAGTCGATCCGGTACCTCTTCTATCCAAACAAGAACATTGAAGATATCACAGGCATGTCCGGCTAATAAATGTGCAGGCACATATAGAAATTATGACTCACATACTGAATCTTACATTTAGGAGATGCACGATATTATTTTGTACAAATTATTTTACTTGTTATAATGGTTTTAGCCATGCAAATCATGCTTTGACTGTTGTATATAAAGTTGAGGAGGTGAATCCTTTGGAAAATGATAACAAAAGCCTTGATTTAAATATAGGTATAATTTTTCATAACATGCGGAATATAAAATAGTTTGATAGGGCATTGTAAAGCTAGTAAAAGTATAACTGATTATAAGTTTACCTTTGTAAAGTTCCTCTCTTGTAGGGAATCGATAGAGATTTCCCTTGCTATACTTAATAATTGTAGCTTAATACTTCCAACATCATTTATTACACCTAAGAGTAACATTCAATCATATGAACAAGAAATTACTTTAAACTTTGGAAAAAGGAAAGGTATCTATAGAAGAGCTCTATAGATAATTTATCAAGAATTTTAGTAAGCAAAATGAAATAAGAAAGAAAATGAGTTAGTTCAGACAATCTTATTATCCTATCATATTTAATAATTGAGAAGTAACAAGCACAATAATGGTATTACTTTCAACAACAGGACAACGAGCTTTAAAATTAATGCTCATTGTTTCTAACCATTTGTAATACTAATTATGAATATTAAATCCAATAACTTTTTATAGACATGTTCTTTAGTACTCATGCTTTTCTTTTATGCAGATGAAAAAAGTGATTTTGAAAAAGTTTTTTTGAAAATTAATATAATATTTTTAAATTTTAATAATATCGTTTCAAAAGCTTCCTTAGCATACCTCAAAATTAATTTTTTTTGAAAAAAAATTTTAAAAAATCGAGCATAATACAAAAATAGTTAATAACTTAAAATAGGTTAAAAACTGCTTATTCTAAGAATACAGAACCACACCTATATCTCGAAAAATTGGATTATATATTGGTCCTATGATACAGATGTCCTACCTATTCATACACATGTATTCATGCAAAAAACTTTTAAGAAAATTGTTTTAGTATATTTCGGGAAAAAGGCTATAAATGACCACCAACTATTTACGCAATGCTGAAAATGCCTCTAACTTCACTTTTTACTAATTTTACTTTTAAACTATTTTTGAGCCTCTAAAAGTACTGTTCCAACAAATTTTACGGTGGTTTTTAGTGGAATTTTACCGGAAATTGCTACAAAATTTGAAAAAAAACTACCACAAAACCCGCCAAAAGGGAACTTTTAGAGGCCCGAAAAGAGTTGAAGGGTAAAACTAGTGAAAAGTAAAGTTTATGGGCATTTTTAACAGTGCGTGAATAGTTAGAGGGCATTTATAGTTTTTTTCCTTTATATTTTCTACAAAGTCTAGTTTATTTTTCATATATATAACTTGTAGAGCATTTATAATTTTCTATTAGAGAGGTCAATGAAAACCAAAATTATATAGTTAATTGGCCATTTGTCAACAAGTTTGCATTTTCCAAAAATCAAAAAGAAAATACATAACAATAAATATAATTTCAAATTGTCATGCAACTTGAAATTATATTCAAAATTGATGGAAGTTAAAGTTTGGAGTCACAAAATTGGGATATATACCAGTAACTTGCACAAGCTGGTTGGGCATTCTCTTACAATAATCCAAAAGCGACGGAACTCGAACAAAAGATCCTATTAGTTTAGTTTCATAAGATTCTGTCTTTAGCAGTTCCTGAACGAAACTCTGCCTCAAGTATACCAATTTCATATTTTCAGGAACTATAGAAGCAATTTTAGTTTTTATTTGTTTTTTCACTTCTCTTACAGAATTAGCATCACCTGCACAACATTGATCGAAAGATCAAGCATTATATAATTTGAGAAATTATACCAGGGCGAAAAAGAAGCAAATCAATTAATATTCATAAATAATTTACGTGTTTTTTCAAATTACACATTAAACTTTTATACAATTCCTTAAATTCATGAACAATTTTTAATCAACTTATTTTGACAAAATATGTCCTATTTAGTGAAATCTAATCAATTTAATTACACCCAAGTCAAATGCGTAGCAGGACAAAGTTTTTTTTTCCAACTATTAATATGATTTTCACTTATGTATTTGTTCTGATGAATACAAGGCTTGAGTATGATGATTTTAGCCGAATTCCAACATAAAACACAATTTATTAAAATCAATTATTCAAAAACTCGTTGATAAGTATAAGAAGCAAAAATAAAGTTTATGAGTAATTTAAAAAAGAGTAATTTAATGATGGGCATTTGTAGTGATTTTTGTAAAAAAATAGGAATATAGACAAATATATACATATGACATCTACACCTCTAGTTTCAAAGACATTCGTAGCTGGAACTTGTAAAGGAGGGAGTTCCTTCTCAACATCAATATTATCTAATATATAAGGCAAAGAAGTTCTGCCATTTCTTCTACTCATGATATATTCTTCATGATTTTTGAAAATATACAATTCTATTTGAATCAATATCTATTTATAGAATAGGACTCGATAATCTAAAAGAACTAGAAAACTTTAACATACATATATGGTTTGTCTATTTATGTATTTGGTAAATTCAAGGGAATGGATTCTTTTATTTTTTATTTTTTTGTTATGAAAAGGTAGTATGCATATTAATCTTCAAACATCATTTAGAGAGAATTTAAAAGATAAAACACTAGAATATATCTATATATATGCCGTGCTGAGTAAGGAAGATAGGTAAAGAAAATTTGAAAAAAGCCGCTAAACAATCTATCAAATATTTATGTAAGGGAATGGGGCTCCTTAATTATGGTGTCATCTATTCTTTCAACAAAACCCCAACAGAACATGAAGTAATAAAATTTCACTCGACTTTAAATTGAATGGTTGAACGCAAATTACACCTTTAAACTTTCTCCAATGTCCAATACTAAACCTCCTATACTATAAATGATTCAAATAATCACGACAGGTGACCACATTTATAATTCAAAAGTCCAAAACTTGCTATAGCCAGAAAATTATGAACGTAAATATTAATGAACTTAATATACAAAATTCGGAGTTAATTTACCATTATAGGCAATAAGTTTTTATTATTTTTTTTTATATCAGAAAAAAAGACTTCCTTGATTAAAAATTTATCATAGCGATTTTTCATATCATCACCTTTTGCGAATATCAAAAACTATGAGTACAGATTGGACTGGTACATATATTCTTGAAGAATCTGATGTAGGAATGTCTTCCGTGAATTTGAGTCTTGTCTCCATGCCAAGGCTAGTGAAATAGATAACTGAAACAAATGGAAATTTATGAACCAAATAACATCATTGAAATGAAAATGAAGGGAATAAAATATATGCAACACATGAATCGGAGAGATGTATATGGTGCTTAAAAGAAGTATCCCTTAATTTGGAGGTTTCGATAATTAAGTATTATATTTTTTGCAATTGTATATTGATCGACTACTTATTACAAAAAGGAAAATACTTTTGCCCGAAATATGCAAATGTTTCATTTTTACACTAAGTTAAATATAAAACTTCAATTGTATCCTTAGTCTAAAAATGAAGGGAAAATGACTGCATATGTCCCATCGCTATTTATGAATTGCTCACAATATCTTTAAACTTTACTTTTAACTCTTTTACTTATAAACTAATTTCAAGATGCTAAAAATGCCCTGCCACCTAATTATGTGGTGGTTTACAGTATACATTTTTGTTTATATCGTTCACGATCCCAAAACTTACACTCCATTCTATATATGACAGTTTTCTTTATAACAATGCATATGCAACCGTCAAAACATATGTCAATCTTCTAAATATGCAAACCTAAGTCAGATACTAACTTTTTTGTTTGATACCAATAATCCACTGCCTTATTGTTATCGGGGAGTAAACACTCCGCGCATTGTGCCAATTAATCAAATGACTTTTGAGACAAATTGTTCTCAGACTTAATATTCAACAATCCCGTAGTAGTAGATAAATGTAAATTCCTTCTACACCCTTCATTCTATGGTGAAGCTACTACTTTTATTATATCATAAAAATTTTGTGCATCTAGATTAGATGCTTCTTCACAGTATAATTGGCAAAATCGGGGCAGAAGTTCGGCCTAAATTAATGCGTTTTGAGGTATAATTCCCATAACTCAGGGCACATTTTCTATATATCCAACTACGATCCTCTTCCATAAATTCACTAAATAAAACACATTAATTTAGATTTAGGGTTTATAAGTACAAAACTTACACATTGGAGATTTTTCTTAAGATTATCCACTTTTTAAGAAGGCTGCCTTAGCTAGGCGTGGTTTCTTGAAATAGCTTTCCTAGCTTTAAAACACTTTAATTTTCTCTCGAAGGAGATTTAAAAGGTTATTTATATCAATTTTAACAGTGTATATACTCATCTCAAAGAATTCATGAGGCTTAGGTTTAAAGCTTTGAGATTTTCATTTAGGAATGATTATAGTTTAGAAGTTTAAAAGTTTAAATGAGAATCATTACTCATGTGAGTGTTTTATTTACTGAAAATGTTTCACTTTAAATTTTACTAATTTAAAATTTGAAACCTTTTGCAGAATTCCCCCTATAAAATGAACAATTTCTAGGCACAATAGCCACACAATAAACCAATTAAATAAAAAAACAAACAAATTTGTAACCATGATAAAATAAAATAAAAAAAGTCTAGGCTCCCCTATTAAAAAAATAAATAATTATATTTTCTTAGATTTATGGTACCTAATAAAGACAAATAATTTTTCTTTTAAGAGTCTGGACTCCCACATAAAGATAACAAATGGTTATATTTTTAAAAGTTTGAGCTCCCTCAAAGAAACAAAAACTAATTGCATAAAACATACCTCTATCGAAAGTACTAAACACGCACTAACTCTTGAAAATATCCCTAAAACAAACGATACACAATCATTATTATTTAAGTAAAAAAAAAAACACCTCTACTCTTTTCTTACCATAAAAGAAACACTTCAACATCTCTTTGCATCCTGGAAATTTTAATTGAAGATGTTTTAAGTATAAAGTCTTTTAACTTTGAACTAGTTTATCATGTAAAAACTTATAACTATTCTTTATTGAAATTTTTTCTCTAAAGTTTTGAAAATAGCTTACATATAAAATGTTTTCACTTTCTATCACATTGAGTACAACAAAAATGTTTTCAGTTTCTATTGAAAAAACAAAAACAAATGACTTATTTCTAGTGTATACGAAACAAAGATGTCTTCAATGTTTACCACATTGAATACTAACAAGTGTCTCTTTTAAAATTTTTGAATTATTCCTGAAAAAGAGGGCAAATCCTTTACTTTGTTGTCTAAAACACTCTACTTTTTTCTCATACATGTTTTCTAATTTTCTTCAGACACTAACAAAAGGCAAATAAAATTACTTCTTCCCCAAATAAAGATACATTCTTCCTGTACATCTCAAGCATATCTTTTATACTTCTCCTACAAATTAAAAGCAAGAAATTTGTGGGAAAAAATAGAAAATGGTGTAAATGTGTAAACTTGAAGATGGTACACCAATTACTTCTTCCCTCACTTATTCTAAATTTTCTCAATATGGAATTAGAAACTCTTTGATTCAAGAATGAATAGATACTTTATGAATTGAATAAATTATCATACAATCAAACAAATAACACAATAAATATTAGTTATAATCACATTAAAACAACATTCACGAATCTAGGTTATAATCCATTAAACATTAAATGTAATAATGTTGAACTATTTGAAGTTTTTTTTTTTTTGCATAGATAAATCATTGAATTTTATTTGGCATAATTGAAAATTCCCAACCAAATAAAGGGTGCCACTTTTTCCAATATTAAAACATGTAATAAACATTCTTTTCCCTACTTTTTTAGTTTCCTCAAATATAATAATAGTAAATATTCCATTAAAAATGGGACATGTTAATGAATTAGACACAAAAGAGAGCAAAATCACAGAATAATGAAGGTAAAGCTTATCTTTTTATGTTTTATTAATTTTTAAATAATTGTCACCACGAAATGAAAAGCATGTTTAATCACTCGACTATTACCTAATAGAACATCACATAAAAGCAAATATGAAAATTTGAAAAATGTAAACTTTATATACTTTTATGCTCGAGGGAAAAAAAAAGAACAAGTGTGAAGAAAAAAGAGAAAAAAATTTCCTTACTGGCAATAGCGGGAGTAGCGGTGGGTGGAGGTTGTGATGATGTTCTCTCTATCAAAAGAAGGTGGAGAAGAAATAAGAGGAGAAAAAGAAGAAGGAGAAGAGAGGAAGAGAAGAATATGGAAAGGAGAAGAGGGGGATAAAAGAAGAAAGGAGGATGACTTACCGGTAATAGAAATGTCTCGAGGGGGATGTCAGTGTTCAGTGGAGAGAAGGAGGCCGTTGGTGAGAGTTGTGGGCATTGGGGGAGTCATAAGTTAGAGGGTTCGAAATGAGAGAATTCGAGAGGGGGAGGGGGGGGGGGGAGAGAATGAAAGAATGAGGCGGCGGGGAGAGGGGGGGAGATAAAAGCCCTAATCTAAAGAAAAGAATTCTGAAAAATTGCAACAGATTACTGACTGACATTCGGTCGGTAACTTTTGTTAATCCTTTGCCATCCGATTCAATTGGCAACTTCACCTTAAGTACCGACCGATTATCTATTGATCAGAAATCAGTCAGAAACTTCAATTTAATTACTGACCGATCATCAAGTGGTTAGTGATCGGTAAGAAATTGTTTAAGTTACCGATCGACATTGATTCAGTTGGTAAAATCCCTTTTTCTGGATGTGAAGCTTCATGCAAATTGTGACATTATATATATTCTTTAAAAAAAAAAACCCTTACCATAAACATTGTCAATCGTTGGAGATCGTACGCTGTCGTCGATAGAGAACTTCAAAATATAGGAGAAACAAGGAAAGGTTAGAGTGTTATATAGAAATGAAAATATGAATTCTCGTTCCTTCTACTTTTAAATGGAAAGAGAATAAAGTTCATTCAAATAAATAAATACATAAATAATAAAAGTACAACATCTTTGCACCTTCTAGTATATCTTGGAGAAAGTATATTGTGGTAAGTAAACAATTCTACTATTATAAAGGAAAACTACATTCATTTAAGCATCGATAAAAGTTGTGAAAATATCATGAGAATTAACCATGTAAGAAATATAAGTCATTTGCGAATGACGCAATTTAAATTACTTTCCATACAAAGGTATTAATACATTCAAATAGATCACATTAAATTTATGTGTACATAAATACTAATTTTTTTATGAAGTAGAAAATTTAAAGTTTTTGCCTAGGTTATAAAATCATAGGCATCATTTGTTTTGCTAAATTGAATACGTGCAATAAAGGCTTTAATTGAAAAGAACAAAAGGTATAAAGAAAAGATAAGAAACAACAATGAATCACATAGCCGTTATAAAAAAGGGTAAAAAGTCCCAAATACCCTTGATACTACAGTTTAACTCGAACATCTTAAAAAAACTTTAAACACATGCTTCTCATACATAATATATTCACATACTAAAAAATTCAGAATATAAAATATTTCATACACGCTCATTGCAAAGTACCAAATATTTGCAAAATCACAAGTTTTTAGAAGAACATATGGTCAATAAAAATCAGAAGGTTTATACTCCTTACCTTAAAACACCCACAAAATCTCTAATCTAAGACATTCGAATTGTAAACCTAAAAATTAATAGAAAAATCTTAATAAAAAAATCCAATAGAAATTTAGTCAAATGAAACCCCTGGTTCCATCTCAACACTGTAATTAAAATTCTAATAGAAAAAAAAAGCAGGAACGAAGGTCTTTAATCTTGTTAAAGCCATAATATTACCTCTATTTGTCGTTTCGGACACTAGAACATTAACCCCTAAACGACCAGAAGGCCTCATCGCTTCTCCCTCTCTAACAACTTCTAGAAAAGAACATACATTCAGTAAAGAACGATGGTTTAAAGATTGATTCTCTCGTTTTTACAATTTAATCCTTAGGCTTCATAAGTAACTTAACTTAATCCCTTATATTAAAAGTCTTTCTTAAATAAACCTCAAGAAATTTTCCACGATATTATAAAATTACAAATGCGGCCTTAGGATTAATTATTGTAATCAGTAAGCCACTTGGGCTGGATAATTACAACCTCAAAATTTAAAATATAAAAGTTTACTATAAAAATTATACCAAAAAACTGTAAATATATAAAATAAACAAAAAGAGTAAATATCATATTAGACAAATATATACAAATAATTAACTAAATGCGTACAAATAAAAAATAACTAAATTTAATAAAAAAATCAGAATAACAAGATAAATATACAAGAAAACTAAAAATGTAACCTAAAACTAATTGGTTGCAGCAACTGTTCCTAGTTAGCGGCTTCAGTAGTATTTCACAATGGGCGAGGGGAGCAGCGACGGTGCAGAAAGAGTTTTCAGGTAAATGAATGGAGAAAAAGATATAAACGAGTAGAGAGGAAAGTGTAAGGAATGAAATGACAGTGGTCATCGATGTTTCCAGGGATAGCGAAGTGACAGGGGCTCGTTGTCACGAGAGGAAAAAGAAGAGAAGTTTCGTGATAAAGTGAAATAGGGGGCTTGTTGAGCGCAAATACGACGACACATTGTGATTTATTTATGCACGAGGTGGTTGCAACTTTTTAAACCGGAGCTGCCTTAGTTATATTTGAATAACTAACGATCCACCAAACTTAATGTTGAATCAAAAAATGAATGTTCACATCATATAATGTATATGTTGGGATAAATTATCATAAAAGTGGAAAGATAAATATTTCTTTAGGTGGATCATTAATGACCGAATGGATTTTTTTCTTGTTTAGGGTAAAAAAAGAGAAAATTTTGATATAGATTAGGTTCATATATAGGGTCATGAATCCCTTGCCATTACTTACCCACATTATGCATGAATCAGTGCATGAAAATGTTGTGGTTTTACACCATTTATACTTACTGTTTTAATGTGTATTAGTGTCCTATGGTTGTGGAATATATTCATTTTATATTATTTGGTAATCTTATTAGGTACTTGAAATCGAAATGAGTGGATTTTTAGGCTTCAAACATTGAGAAATGTGAAGTTCAAATACGGGATTTGCATAGGATATTATTGCACACCGAGTGCAAAAAGGTATGCAGAAGTACTAGAGCTGGTTTTTCCAACGCGATGCACAAGATTTTGCACACCTTGTGTAACAAGATCTATAATTGAGCAAAAATTAAAATTATGGGTGCCAATAACTATTTAAATTTTTTAGTGTATAAGAAAAGAAAGACTTCATGAACTAAAAATTATCATAGCAATTATTAGTATCATTCAGCCTTTTAGAAGTTTTCAAATCTATGTATATAGGTCAACAACAAAACACTAGAACACAAGAAAAAGACTAAAAATCCCTTTTCTCAATATCTTGAGGAAACCAAAAGTGATTTCTTCAATTTCTTGGACTGAACAACTTATTTATTCTTATCATGGCCCGTAAATGCTTCATCCACTTTTCTCATTACCTTATTCATATCATAAACAAGATACATTAGTCAAGATGAACAAAATTCAGGAAGTAAAATTCATTAAAGGAGATTTACTTAAGAAAAAAGGTACATTTAAGAGATCTAACATAAGAAACAAACGGTAAATTCCTCTATTTTATATAAATTACAAAAATATCCGTATCCTTTAAGAAATAATAATTCGATGGTAAACAATACCTAAAACGCTCATGTGCTGGAATTTAGCTATTATCCGAGTCCGGATAGTAGCTATCCAGTTCCGGATAGTCCTGCAGATGAAAGAAGAAATCACTCCTATAGCTATCCAAATCCAGAAAGCTTGGCTTTCTTGATCCAGAAAGTCGTGGCAGGGGCTGTTTTTCAATTTTAGAACTTTTTCTTTTTTTACACTATTTTGTTTCCCTTTTGGAATTGGATTCAAAACCCTTTTAGTAAGCGTTTAGAGTAACTTAGAGTAAGATTTGGAGAATTTTCTCCTATATATACCCCATTAGATACACTAATTTTCATGAGCTTAGGTCTTAGTTTTCATAATTCCATGTATTGTAAAGAAGATACGAAGATCTAATTCGAGTGAAATTTCAGAGTTTCTTCAAGTGATTCAAAAGACAACCTTGGTAATTTTGCAAGACTAATTAAATTGAAAAGGAAGGTAAATCTAGGGCATTTAAAATTGAATAATAGGAATTGGTAATTGAGTAGACGTACTATAATTATGATTCTTAGATCATTAATTAATCACTATAATCTGTAATTTGTTCATAATCAGGTTAGGGTGAGAAGACATTCTTCTCTACATGGTTAAGTTGACAAGAAGGGTCTTCGTCTACACAACAGGATTATCCGACATTAGAGTGAGATACGACCAACGGGTTTTAATAATTAATTATAACGATTTTCTAAATAAAACTAACTTAGGATTCTAGAGGGATTCTACCATTTGAACATTCTTTTTTTAAACATAATTTTAAAACATTTTTAATTGGTTTTCTTAGTTTTTAATTGTTTCTTTATTTTTTTGAAAACCTTTTCAAAAGTTTTGTTTAATTAAAAAGTAAAGACGTATTTGGTACTAGTGCTTGTCCACCCCAAGAGTTCGGCAATCTAGGGACTTTCTTCACCTTATTACATCGATAAGTACACTTGCCTGAAGGTGGAAGTTTTTTAGGATAGAAACCATACATCATAATAAATATCAAATATTAAAAAGGGGATAGTAAATAAAAATATGTTACAAAAAATTTATATGGATGGAACGCACGAAAATAATTTACATGGGCTAGTATAGTAGTATATAAACATCAATTACCAATTGACAAAAATAATGCTTGAACCAAAGTTAATATCACCACTTTACAATCTTATATATACGTATATGATATGAAATGATGGATTATATGATCAAACGACTTAAACACAAATAAATTTTGAATTTTCCAGACAAAATGAAAGAACAAATTTCAAAAAAATTTTGAACTTGAAACATTAATCAAATAAACTTAAATAGTGTTCGAATGCACAATTAGATCTCAAAAATCCAATATCCCCATGAAAAAAGGTAACGGAAAGTAGATGGAGACTTGAAATTTTATTCTTTTATCCTTCATCTTGTTTGAACCAAGAGCACTGTTCATATTGAACAAGAAGATAATAAAGAATTAGCCGAAAAACATAAAATAAAATTCTTAGAGGGTGTAAAAAGAAAATAATAATCGGATGGATGTGCACTTAACCTAAGCAGATGTGTCGATTTGAAAGAGTTGAGAATGTCCGGAATGAAAAGTCATGATTGCCACATGTTTATGGAGCGATTGACATAATGTTTCTAATGCTTCTTCCATGGGGAGAAAATATGTTTTGACATAGTCAAACATCACTTTTAATTAGGTGATTATTATGACTACAGGTTGGGCTATTTTCTTGTCATGACTTGAATATTGGAGATAGTGAAAGGGATTTGTCCCTCTCTTTTTAGAGAGAGATATCCATGGGCCCCTTGATAAGGAAGACTGGAAAATATGCATGACCATGCTCAAATAAGTATTAATAAGGTGTTATTAATGTTATTTATTGTAACAGTCTGCCTGGTGATCAAGTAATGGTTAATTAAGTTTTATAAGGATGACTCGGTCCATGCCTTATACTTAATTAGGATATCGTGTGACAAAAGGACTAAATATTAAAACGGATGCTAAGTTATTATTACTTTTACTTAACTTAGGTAAGTATAATGTCTTCCTAGAGGCCACTTACATTTTGTGAATAAATGTCTAGGACATTTTTCATTCACTGCCAATGTTAAGTGAACCGACAGAGTCACACGCATAGACGATCTTGTGAGCATAATGTCCACGTTAAATTGAATCTAGATCATGTCCAGATTCATTGAACGTATAAAAAAGGAGAATCAGATTCCATATTGTATTTTCTGGTAAGTTAATAAGTAATAATATTACTTATCAGATAAGGGAAATTAATTACTTCATATTATTCATCTAACCATTGTATGATTATAGGAATAGAAGGACGAGATTAAACTGTCATTAGATGACAATTAAGGTTATGATATTGACAACTATAAAAGGTTATGTTAACCTTTTCTCAGTAGCCGTCTTCATTAGATTAAAAACAAAACCCTAAACCCTAGAACGGCGATAATAGTATCTAGCCTCCCTCCCTCTAAAATTCCATGTATTACCAGATAGTGAGGATTAGTTTTGAATAGTTTTTAAAACACAGAAGGGGCTAGCATTCCAATCGCTTGCAGAGGAGATCGTCACGTGGATGCCAGTAGAGGGCGAAGCGTAAACAGTAGGGCCTCCACACCAAATAGTAAAAAACATTAAGGTAGCTTCTATCTAATCGGTTGTTCTAGTATGTGCGGATCCTGTTGGTGGATTTTTGTAGTTTTATTTTATTTGTTTTTGCCGACGAAATCCAATAGTTGTATCAAAGCCTCGTACATACTAGTTTTACTGATTTTATTTGTTACCGCTTTGATTACATGTGTTGTTTTCAATCGGCCTTATAGTTAGGTTTTTTATTAGTGTCATAATCGGAATTTATTGAATTATAGGATTCTCATATATCATATTCTGTTTTACTTATGAGTATGATTAAATAAATTGAATGTTGCTACTTCCAAATTGTTTGGCGTACACGGTATAATCTGTGCAGTTTCACATAATTTAATGTTTAATTGTTAAACATAATTTCTGGTGGCTTGACTTTTAGGGTTTATGACGGCAATAATTCATTCAGTGAGTTAGAAAGAACCCCCTCATTGTTTTTGGCATGTTTCCTTCTATCTTGAGATGCATGGTGCATATCCTGATCCTTTACCTCTTGTGACTGGTTAGTTTATTTTGTTAATGGATTGTAACATTTTTAAATACGACCTGCGTGTCATCGTTTTCACTGATGTAATATTATCAATCTTTACTAGAATAGGTTTATTCTATTTTATTTTCCTATTTATGTTTTTCTATCCTATGTAACAAGATCAGAATGCCAAGACCTTGGAGGCAAGCTCGTGGAGATGAAGATTTACCTAGATTGACTTTTGACTTCCATGAGGCTCGTGGAAGTCAATATAGGATTAGGACCATACTATGACACATTTTATTCTATGTATATATTATGCATGTGATGTTGAGTTTGTTTCCTTTTATTTTACGGGATATATGTTTCATAAAATAAAATATACAAAAGAAAGAAAGTTATTGAAACCATGTAAAAAAATGAAGTCGTAAAATGCCTCCCATGATCATAAGCACTTCTCCATGCCTGGATCATCATTTTGTCTCATTGCTAAAGCAAGAGATAAATGGTTACCTAAGTAGGGGAAGATGGAAAATGGTGATTTCCATATGCTTGGAATGGTTTGGCTAAGTAAGCTATCAAAACGGTTTTGAGCCTAGGGCCTCATATAGGATTTTGCCGGTACATATAGATGGAAATCCCATTAATCCAGTTTTCTCTAATTATGGGTGTTAAGCCAAAGCTTACTTTTGATTATTATAAAATGGAAACTTTTCTATCCACGATTTATATCAAGTGTTGAATATTTCAAGAAAAATTAACGCTTCATTTATTTAATTTTACTTTGCAAATTCTATGTAGAAAATGGCCTCAAACAATTCCAACACCTTGTTGCGATCCGTGTTTGAAAAGAATGAGCTTAGTGGGACTAGCATTCTTGATTGGGCACGAAATTTAAGGGTTGTCCTTAAACAAGAGAAAAGGCTATACGTACTTGAGGACCCTATCCCTAATCAACCAGCTAATAACGCTCCTAGAGTTGAAAAAGATGCTTATGGTAAGTACAAAGAAGATTCTAATGATGTGACATGTCTCATGTTGGCTACGATAGAATCTGAATTGCAAAAGCAATTCGACGAAGTTGAAGCTTATGAGATGATAAAACACCTCAAGGAAATGTTCCAAGAGCAAGCACGTCAACAGAGATATCTTACTAGTAAGGCGTTGAATAGCTATAAAATGACCGTAGGCACTTCAGTTAGTGCTCATGTCCTTAAGATGAAGGGTTTCTTTATCAGGTTGAAAATATTTGGAGCACCTGTAAGCCATGACTTGGCTACTGATATGATATTGGCCTTCTTAACTTCTGACTATGATCAGTTTGTCATGAACGTAAATATGTATGATATAGAAAACTCGATAAATGAATTGCATGGAATGCTCAAGCAAGCTGAGCAAAGCATTAGGAAATCTATTCCTAATGTTCTGATGCTTTAGAAAGGGCAGTTCAAGAAGAACAAGGGAAAGGGAAAGGGAAAAGATATGGCCAAGAAGGGTAAAGGCAAGCAGAAGCCCAAGCCCAAGGTTAAACCACCGAAGGAGGGGACTTGCTTCCACTGCAATGAACCTGGTCTACTTGGAAGCTCTACTTGGAAGAAAAGAAGAAGCAAAAGGTCAGTGAGACTGCCGCTTCAGGTATTTTCGTTATAGAAATTAATGTCTTCTCCTACTTCATGGGTATTAGATATCGGATGTGGAGCTCACATTTGTGTAAATGTGTAGGGACTGAAAAGGAGTAGATCTTTGGCAAAAGGAGAGGTGGACCTGTGAGTAGCAAATGGAGCAAAAGTTGTTGTTGTAGCTACAGGGACATTTGATTTACTTTTGCCTAGTGGGCTTATCATTGAACTTAATGTGTTATTATGTTCCTCCTATGAGTAGGAACATCATTTCAATTTCTTGTTTGGAGATTGATGGTTTTGGGTTTAATACTAAGAATGGTAAAAGTTCTATTTATAAAAATAGTATTTTCTATGGGGATGCCTCTTTATGTAATAGACTTTACATTCTGAACCTACGTGATTCCACTAGTAAGCCCATCTATAACATAAATACAAAGAAATTTAAATCTAATGATCTAAATCATACTTACTTCTGGCATTGTCGTTTAGGCACATAAATGAGAAACGCATATCCAAAATCCATCAACATTTACTTTTATCTTCATTCAACCTGGAGTCTTATGAAAAATGCGATTCCTGTTTATTGGGCAAAATGACTAAAAGTCCATCTACAGGATAAAGTGAAAGGGCTACTGATTTATTGGAACTTATAAATACCGATGTATGTGTACCAATGAACACACAAGCCAGAGGAGGTTTTAAGTACTTCATTACATTCACATATGATTTCAGTAGATATGGTTATGTCTATCTAATGAAACATAAATCTGATTCCTTGTAAAAGTTTTAAGGAATTTCAAAATGAAGTACAAAATTAACTTGGAAAGAGTATCAAATTACTTCGATCAGATCGAGGTGGTGAATACTTAGGCCAAAATTTTGACGAACATCTTAAAAATTATGGGATAGTATCACAATTAACTCCACCAGGAACACCATAATGGAATGGTGTGTCTGAACGTAGAAATCGAACTCTATTAGATATGGTTCGATCTATGATGAGTCAAACAGATCTTCCAATTTCTTTTTGGGGTTATGCTCTAGAAACTGCTGCATTCATACTAAATAGAGTTCCATCTAAAGCTATTCAGAAGACACAATATGAGATATGGACTGGGAAACAACCTAGTTTAGCATTTCTCAAAATTTTGGGGATGATATGCTTATGTGAAGCAATCATTATCTGAAAAACTAGCACCCAAATCTGATGAGTGTCTGTTTGTGGGATATTCTAAGGAAACAAAAGGATACTATTTCTATCTTCCATTTGAAAACAAAGTGTTTGTTGCTTGGAACGGAGTTTTCCTTGAAAGGGAATTTGTTTCTAAAAGAGTTCGTGGGAGTAGAATCCATCTTGAAGAAGCTCAAGAACTGTAAACTATTTCTGAACCGAGTATGGATACTCAGTTGGAGTCTCATATTCATACCGAGCCCGAACCTTTGACACAAAGCTAAAGAAGGTCTGGTAGGATTCCTCCGATACCACAGAGATATGAATTTCTTGTGACTGAGGATCATAATGTTGATCTTATTGATCAAGGTGAACCTAATTCCTACCAAGATGCTATTCATAGTCCTGAATGTAGCAAATGGCTAGAGGCTATGAAATCAGAAACGCAATCCACGCATGACAATCTAGTTTGGATGTTTATTGATATACCTAAAGGTTGCAAGACCATAGGGTGTAAATGGGTTTTCAAAAAGAAAACTGACATGGATAGGGATGTGCACACTTACAACGCACAACTGTTAGCAAAAGGTTATAGACAAACTCATGGTATAGACTATGGTGAAACTTTTTCTCCAGTTGTAATACTTAAGTCAGTTAGAATTCTACTTGCCATTGCAGCGTATTATGATTATGAAATATGGCAAATGAATGTTAAGACTACCTTTCTTAATGGAAATCTACTGGAGGATGTGTATATGACACAACCTGAAGGTTTTATTCATTCTTCGAATTCTGGTAAAGTGTGTAAACTTCAAAGATCCATTTATGGCTTGAAGCAAGCATCTCAAAGTTGGAAACACTATCAAGATGTTAACCCAAGCTCAAGCACCAACTGCTTTTGGAGAAGAGTCTAGCAACTCCAAACATGATGACCCTTTGAGGCCCATAATACAAGAGTTACAATCTCTAAGAGATGAGATGAGGGATATTAGAAGGGATGTCCCTAATCTCTCTAATCAACAAAGGGAGGTTAGTCCTCGTGGTGGTCTCAATGTTACTACCCTAAGGAGCAATGGACCATTCAATTGCTCTAGGACAACCGAGTTCCACCAACCTCCACATTTTGATGAAGAACTTCATCCACCTCCTTACGGTAGTAAAAGAGGCAGTTTTGGAGGAAGAAGTATGTCTAGACACTTTGAAAAAGTTCCAAGACTACAAGCTAGGCATGGAGAACCATTATATGATGATCATGAACTTATTCCATTTGTTGCCAACCGTGGAAGAGACCAAGGTGACCAAACTTGGACTGAATGAAGTGGAAGCTCCCTAGTTTTAAGGGTGAGAATAGCCGTAACATTTTCTTAGATTGGGAGAGGCAAGTAGAAAACATGTTAACGTTGAAAAATTGTAATGAGTTCTAAAAAGCTAGACTTGTAATAGCCGAATTTCCGGCTATGCTTTACATTGGTTGGAAAGGGTAGTAAACCAAAGAGTTAGAAGTTGTAGACCACCGGTTGATACTTGGAGAGAGTTAAAAGCTTTGATGAGAGAAAGATTTGTGCCCGAGCACTACTATAGAGAGCTTCATTATAAGCTCATGAGTTTAAAATAAGTGAAAAAAGTGTAAAAGAGTATAGCCAAGGGCTTGAGCTCTACATCTTGAGGTTGAAGTTGAAGAAGACAAGGATGCTTCAATGGCTAGGTTCCTTAGTTGTCTCAATAGGGAGATAGCTAACCAAGTTGAGTTGTATCAATATACAACTTATGAAGACATGTGCCACCTTGCCAACCAGATCGAATCCCAAAGGAAAAGATGTGGGATGATGCGATCCTCATTTCCCAATCAAAGACAGGTTGCAATAACAAAACCACCTGCTTCCAACTTCAAGCCATGGCCAAAAAAGGAGGAGGCTCCTAGAGGTACTTTCCAACCTCCAACCCAAACCAAAGATGGAAGAGAGGTAAAATCATTTCTAACCCTCCAAAGTGCTTTAAATGTAATGGTGTAGGACACTATGCAAGTAGTTGTCCGACAAAGCGAGCTTTGATCTTTAGGGAGGATTTGAATGGTTAGATTGAGAAGGAGGAGGATGAAAGTGGTGAATGTGTTGAGGGTGAAGAAAATGGTGAGGATGATGAACATGTTGATTTGAACCCTTTAGAAAGTGATGACGATGTCTTTAGCTTAGTTACTCTATGAGCACTAAGTGCTCAAGGTTTTGATGATAACATGATTGAACAAAGAGAAAACATCTTCCATTCTAAATGTAAAGTTGAGGGAAGGATTGCCAACCTTATCATTGATAGTGGTAGTTGTGTAAATGTGTCTAGTGCTTACCTTGTTGAGAAGTTGAAACTACCTACTACAAAACATGATAAACCCTACAAACTCCATTGGCTAAATGATAGTGGAGAAATTAAAGTGTTGAGACAATTTGTGGTACCAATAAAGATAGGAGCTTACAAAGATGAGATACTATGTGATGTGGTGCCCATGCAAGCATGCCATCTCCTCTAGGAAAGATGGGAAATTTGTTGTTGTATACTTTGATGATATTTTGGTCTATAGCAAGACATAGGAAATGCATGTTCAACATCCTAGGGAAGTGCTAAATGTCTTGAGAACTAAAAAAACTTTTTGCTAACCTTGACAAATGTGAGTTTTGTTTCGAGAAAGTTACATTTCTAGGTTATGTGGTGAGCTCACAAGGACTTCAAATAGATAAAGGTAAGGTCCAAGCAATTAAGCAGTGGCCAACACCAAGAAACACATCGGAAGTGAGGAGTTTCCATGGCCTAGCAAGTTTCTATAGGCGGTTCATCAAAAATTTCAGCACACTTGCTAGCCTTTTGACCGTTGTGATCAAGAAAACCGAAGGATTTAAGTGGGAAAAAAAGCCAGAACAAGCATTTCAATTGTTGAAGAAAAAGTTGTGTAGTGCACCACTTTTGTCACTACCAAACTTCGAGAAAACTTTTGTGGTGGATTGTAATGCATCCGGCATTAGTATAGGTGGTGTACTTATGCAAGATGGAAAGCCCTTGGCCTATTTTAGTGAAAAAATTAATGGGGCGGCCGTGAGGTACTCAACTTATGACAAGAAACTTTATGCTTTAATAAGAACATTACAACTTTGACAACACTACCTATGGGCAAAGGAGTTTGTTGTGCACACTGATCATGAGGCTTTAAAGTTTCTCAAGGGCCAACATAAACTTAAAAAGAGACATGCAAGATGGATAGAGTTCATTGAAACATTTCCATGTGTCATCCGTTACAAGAAAGGTAAGGAGAATGTGGTGGCCGATGCTCTATCTAGAAGGTATACTCTCTTATCCACCCTTCAAACAAAACTTTTGGGTTTTGAAATGCTTAAAGAAATATATTCTAGTGATCATGACTTTAAGGAAATTTTTGAGGAATGCTTGTTAGCACCTTTCAAATCTAAGCTTGATGATAGGGGAGATGGGCCATTTCAAATCCTTGACAAAATTAATCATAATGCCTATAAAGTTGATCTTCTGGGACATTATAATGTTAGTGTCACCTTTAATGTATCCGATATCTCTTTATTTGATATAGGTGATGGAGATTCGAGGATGAATCCTTTTTAAGAGGGGAAGGATGATGTGAATCGGTTAGACATGCAAGAACATCAAGGAGTTGTGACAATAGCAAAGGCAAAACAACTAAAGAGTCACAAGTATCAAATTGAGCAAGAGAAGTTTCAAGGATTATTTGATGTCCAAGACCTTGTGGGCTTAAATTTTGATGTCCAAGACTTTATGGGGCTTAAATTTTGATGTCCAAGACTTTATTGGGAAATATCCTAAAGTTTTGAATAAGTTAGAAATTGAAAATTCACCTAGGTAAATGGTTGGAAGCCTTTTTGCCCAAGCTGTAAAATTACCTCCTACTTTTGGCAATGTGTTGACTAGTCCTCTAGAATAGTCCAAATATAATTAAAACACCTCTATTGTTGTATCAAGTGTATGTATAGGTTATATCTATCCTCTGGGCTAAAAATATGAGAGGGAAAAATTCCTATTTTCTCCCTCAAGTCTCTATAAATACGTAGTCTTGCATTTTAAAGAAGCTAATCAATAAATTTTTTAAGTCAAAGGTTCTTCTCTTAGTTTTCTCACTTCCTAGCTTAGTTTTTCTATCTTCTTCAAGGGTGAACTTCCTTGAAAAAAAATCACCTTGAAGACTTGTTGAAAGTTCCAAGAGCTTCAAGGTTGTTCTTCAAAATTCCTTCATACTAGTTACTACACTCTTGTAGAAAACTAGCCTTGAGGTCTTCTTCTTGTTTCATTAAGGTCTAAGGTTCAAAACACCTTAGGTTGCTTGAACTTTGAAGAAAAGATTTTGTTTAAAAACCTTCTTGAAGTCTTGGATTTAATATAACTAAGGTTGCTAGAAGTTTAACATTTTCAAGTCCTTTCAAAGGCACTTTCTCTCTTCTACTTGTTACACTTATTTTGTTTGTTCTCTCCCTCACTTCTTGGACAAAATTTTATGCTCTTGAAGATCATTCCGCATTAGGACATTATATTTCTTTGAATGTATTGAAAAGAGTTACACTAATGATAAGCCCTGTTACATAAACAAAAATCTCTACAAACTATTACAAAGCAGTGGAAGAACAGAATATGTATATTCTAATCTATTACAAATAATCGGATGATGGGACCGGATAACAACCCTTAAAAATGGCCCTTGAAAATCGTATGAGGTGTACGAAAAATAGACTACCGATTCTTCTTCAATCCAAAGCACCTGCAAAACTGATAAAGAAACACGTTGAAGCTGGCAAAAATTAGACGTCCGATTTTTGCTACAAAGGACAGAATTGGACGGTCGATACTTAAAACAAAGATAAAACAAAGATTTCTTCAATGTTTATCACATTAAATACTAACAAGTGTGTCTATTAAAATTTTAAAATTATTCCTCAAAAAGAGAGAAAATCCTTCACTTTGTAGTCTAAAACACTCTACTTTTTTTTTCAAGCATGTTTTCTAATTTTCTTCAAACACTAACAAAAGGCAAATCAAATTACTTCTTCCCCAAATAAAGATACATTCTTCCCATACATCTCAAGCATATCTTTTATACTTCTCCTACAAATTAAAAGCGAGAAATTTGTGGGAAAAAATAGAAAATAGTGTAAATGTAACTTGAAGATGGTTCACCAATTACTTCTTCCCTTACTTATTCTAAATTATCTCAATATGGAATTAGAAACTCTTTGATTCAAGAATGAATAGATACATTATGAATTGAATAAATTATCATAAAATCAAACAAATAACACAATAAATATTAGTTATAATCACATTAAAACAACATTCACCAATCTTGGTTATAATCCATTAAAACAACATTAAAGGTAATAGTGTTGAACTATTTGAAGTTCTTTTTTTCCATAGATAAATCATTGAATTTTATTTGGCATAATTGAAAATTCCCAACCAAATAAAGGGTACCACTTTTTACAATATTAAAACATGTAATAAACAATCGTTTCCCTACTTTTTTAGTTTCCTCAAACATAATAATAGTAAATATTCCATTAAAAATTGGACATGTAAATGAATTAGACACAAAAAAGAGCGAAATCACAGAATAATGAAGGTAAAGCTTATCTTTTTATGTTTTATTATTTTTTAAACAATTGTTACCATGAAATGAAAAGCATGTTTAATCAATTTGACTATTACCTAATAGAACATCACATAAAAGCAAATATGAGAATTTGAAAAATGTAAACTTTATATACTTTTATGCTCTAGGGAAAAAAAAGAACAAGTAACTGTGAAGAAAAAAGAAAAAAAATTTCCTTATTAGCGATAGCAGGAATAGGGGTGGGTGGAGGTTCTCATGATGCTGTCTCTATCAAAAGAAGGTGGAGAAGAAATAAGAGGAGAAAATGAAGAAAGAGAAGAGAGGAAGAGAAGAATATGGAAAGGAGAAGAGGGGGAGAAAAGAAGAAAGAAGGATGACTTACCGGCGATAGAACAGTCTCGAGAGGCACGTAAGCATTCGGTGGAGAGAAGGAGGCCGTTGGTGATGGTTGTGGGCATCGGGGGAGTCATCAGTGAGAGGGTTCAAAATGAGAGAATTCGAGGAGGGAAGAGAATGAAAGAAAGAGGTGGCAGGCAGAGGGGGGAGGTAAAAAGCCCTAATCTAAAGGACAAAATTCTAAAAAATTGCAATAGATTACCGACTGACATTCAGTCGGTAATTTTTGTTAATACTTTGCCATCCGATTCAATTGTTAACTTCACCTGAAGTACTGACCGATTATCTGTTGATCAGAAATCAGTCGGTAACTTTAATTTAATTACCGACCGATTATCAAGTGGCCGGTGATCGGTCGGAAATCGTTTGAGTTACCAATCAACATTGATTCGATTGGTAAAATCCTTTTTTTCAGGAACTGAAACTTCAGGCAAATTGTGACATCATATATATTCTTTTTAAAAAAACCCTTACTATAGGCAGTGTCAATCATTGGAGATCGTACGCAGTTGTCGATAGACAACTTCAAAATATAGGAGAAACAAGGAAAGGTTAGAGCGTTATATAGAAATGAAAATATGAATTACCGCTCCTTCTACTTTTAAATGGAAAGAGAATAAAGTTCATTCAAATAAATAAATAAATATATAAATAATAGGGTACAACATCTTTGCATCTTCTAGTATATTCTGGTGAAAGTATATTGTGGTAATTAAACAATTCTACTATTATAAAGGAAAACCATGTTCATTTAATTATCTATAAGACTTGCGAAAATATCATGAGAATTAACCATGGAAGAAATATAAATCATTTGGGAATGAGACCTTTTAAATTAGTTTCCATACAAAGGTATTAATACATTCTTCAAAAAGATCACATTAAATTTACGTGCACATAAATACTCATTTCTGTAAGAAGTAGAAAATTTAAAATTTTTGCCTAGATTATAAAATCACAGGCATCATTTGTTTTCCAAATTGAATTCATGCAATCAACGCATTAATTGAAAAGAACAGAAGGTATAAGGAAATGATAAGAAACAAGAATGAATCACGTGACCATTATAAATAAAGGTAAAAAGTCCCAAAAAAGCTTGAACTTTACTACATTTTAACTCAAACATCTTAACAACACTTTAAATACATGCTTCTCATACACAATATATTCGCGAACTAAAAAATTCAGAATACAAAATATTTCAAACATGTCCATTCCAATTTTTCTTATTTAAATCATTCGCAAAACTTACAAAGCACCAAATATATTCAAAATCACAAGTTCTTACAAGAACATATGGTAAAAAAACTCAGAAGGTTTATACTCCTTACCTTAAAACATCCACAATATCTCTAATCTCAAACATATTTGAATCATAAGCCTAAAAATTAATAGAAAATATTAATTGAAAAAACCAACATAAATTTAGTCAATCAAACCCCAGGTTCCATCTCAGCACCGTAATTAAGATTCTAATATAGAAAAAAAAAAAAGCAAGAACGAAGGTCTCTAACCTTATTGAAGCCATAATATTACCTCAGTTAGTCGTTTCAAATACTAGTGCATTAACCCCTAAACGACCAGAAGGCTTCGTCGCTTCTCCCACTCTAATAACTTTTTGAAAATAACATACATTCAACAAAGAACGATGGCATACAGACTGATTCTCCCGTTTTTACACTTTAATCCTTAGGCTTTTTAAGTAACTTAAATTAATCTCTTATATTAAAAGTTTTCTTAGATAAACCTCACGAAATTTTCCTTAATATTATAAAATTACAAATGCCGCCTTAGGGTTAATTACTGTAACCAGTAAGCCACTTGGGCTGGGTACTTGCAACTGCAAAATTTAAAATATAAAAGTTTGCTATAAAAACTATACCAAAAAACTATAAATTTATAATATAAACAAAATGAGTAAATATCCTATTAAAATCTCACCAAATTTATCAATTAAATATTCAATTAAACAAATATATACAAATAAATAACTAAATGCATACAAATAAAAAATAACTAATTTAATCAACAAAATTATTAAAATCAAAATAACAGGACAAATATACAAGAAAACTAAAAATGTTACCAGAAACTAATTGGTTGCAGCAACTGCTCCTGGTTAGCGGCTTTAGCAGCATTTCACAACTGGCGAGAGAAGCAGCGATGGTGCGGAAGGAGAAACTTCGGAGGCAGTAATGGTTTTCAGGTAAATGAATGTAGAAAAAGAGATAAACAAGAAGAGAAGGATGTGTAAGGAGAGAAATGGCGATGGTCGTCTTTATTTCTAGGGGTTGCAAATTAACAGGGGCTCGTTGTTACAAGAGGAAAAAGAAGAGAAGTTCTGTGATAAAGTGAATAGGGGGCTTGTTGCGTGGAAATACGACGAGAAATTGTGATTTATTCATGCACGAGGTGGGTGTAACTTTTTAAACCAGCGCTGCCTTAGTTTATTGGAATAACTAATGATCCACTAAACTTAATGTTGAATGAAAAAATGAATGTTCACATCATATAATATATATGTTGGGATAAATTATCATAAAAGTGGAAAGATAATTATTTGTTTAGGTGGATCGTTAATGACTGGATGGATGTATTTTCTTGTTTGGGTTAAAAGAAAAATTTTTTATATGGATTAGGTTCATATATAGGGTCTTGAAATCCCTTGCCATTACTTATCTACATTACGCATGAATCAAGGTACACTTGTAAATTTTTTATAAAAAAATCATAATTGGATGAGGAATCTAATTGGTAAGTATAAAAATGTTGTGCTTTTACACCATTTATACTTACTCTTTTAATGTGTTTTTGTGTCATATCGTTATGGAATATATTCATTTTATATTATTTGTCTTATTAGGTTCTTGAAATCAAAATGAGTGGATTTTTAGGCTTAAAAGATGGAAAAATTTTGAAGAAGTTCAAATACGGGATTTGCACAGGATATTAATGCACATCAAGTGCAAAAGGGCATGCGGAACTCCTACAACTGGTTTTTCCAACTCGATGCACAAGATTTCGCACATCCTAAAATTTTATATTACAAGTCTAATTTTTATTTAGTAGCATATATTAAGACACTATATTTCATTAAAAAAGTTGAATCCATAAAAAAATATTTTAAGAGGTATATTACAGTAATGCTAGTAAGCTAGCATATGGAATTTACATAAATTAGAGAAATGTAATTAAAATTTAGACCATACTCAAGAAGGAAATGTTGTTAACATAAATTCAATCCTCGTTAGTTTTGCGAAATTGTATGAAATACTTTTCTTGTTCATGGAGAATATGCAAGTCATATATTTGTAAATACAAACAAAAAACACATTACAAAAGGAAATATTTATGTTACCTTTCAAGTCTTTAGAGGGCTCTAATTATTCTGAAATGACATTTGGAAGCTTGTTCAGTAGTCCAAGTAGATATGATGGGACTTCTCGCTCTTTCCTTAAATCCAACAATTCAGATAATGTGAAAATCCTAGTAGGTTAAGGTCACAAAACACATTCAAGTAAGTCTCGAGTATCATTAGAAATGATAAAACCCTTTATTTGTGAGATGATCAAATTAAAATCAAACCTTCCAGAGATACATTGAGGCAATATTTCAACTGAGAAAAAGATAAAAGGATATCTGTATTTGTATGCCTTTTCATTTGTATGACCAATTTCTGCTTCAATGTTTCTTATCTCCTTAGCAAAGTTCTAAAAATTCATGCATATGCAACCACATTTCTAAGTGTTAGAAAGTATATTTCTCCAGCCTAATCGTTTTCCAACAAAAGACCTTCCATAACGAATAGAAAAATATATCATTGTTTAAATATTTAAAATAAAGTTTTTGCTTTTTTGACTTCAAAAGATTAACAATCCAATTGTTCATATAAGGATAAAAAATTATAAACAAGATGAAAGAAAAATTGTGTAGGCTGGTCATAAAAGATTCGTCATATCATTATCTAAAAGTTTTGCCTTCTCTTTGAACTCTTACTGTAAATTACAAAGCTATGTCAGTTATTTGTGAGAGAAGAAAAAAACGAAATGTGTACATATAGTATGATGATCAACAAAACAAAAAGTCGGATGGGTTAAAGTTTTATGTGAACTTTTAAATACTTGAGACTTGCCTCTCAACAGGTAAAAATTACTTTACAACCATGATTATGATAAAAAATAAAGGGATGATACTCTACCAACACATATATCACAACAAAAGAGATGAAATAGATTTATGGAGGGCATTCTACAAATAAAAATAAAAGACAGTTGTTGAATTCGAATAAATGAATAATGAAAGAAATGCTTTCTAAAGGATACTAGTTACCAAAGTGAGCTTCTTAAATAGCCCAGAGTTCATTTTCAACCTTAAAGCGTCACATTCTTCCTGCATTGAATATAAAACTACTTGGTTAGATGTAATTCAAAACACAAAAATTGAAGCTATTTTTTTAAAAAAAGAATATTAATTACTTTTTATGTTTGTCACTTTTCACGCTAGGACTAAGAACGTGGCCCATAGGCCTAACAACTTTCATAGCTCACAAATTATCGACCATTTTTGGAAAGCCAAAATAAATATTTCAAAGCGACTATAGATATGTGCCACATACTTATATACAATTCATGCGCATTACACATATATCCTATGTGAAATAAGGGTATCACAATTGTCAAGAAATCAGCATAAAACTACTCATCAGTTGGGCCCTCCTTTTAGCCATGAAAAGATTAGGGAAAGAATACTCACTTTTGCAAATTATTCACATTCTTTCATATATAAACATGTGTGAATTTGCTTTAAGAAATAGTTCTATTTATCATCCCAAAAAAGAAATTTCAAAGCTTGTAGATTGGGAAATACACAAATATGTAAACTATCATGAAATGACATAATCGAAGAATTTTTTTTTTTTAAAAGAAAAAATAAGCTTCATTAAATGGAAAATTTATCCACTTTGTTAGCCGAGATTACAAATTCGATCCAGTACCTCTTCTATTCAAACAAGAACATTGAAGATATCACCGACATGTTTACCTAATGAATGTGTAGGCACATATAGAAATTATAACTCACATACCGAATCTTACATTTAGGAGATGCATGAAATTATTTTGTACAAATTATATTACTTTTTATATTAGGTTTTACCCATACAAATCATGCCTTAATAAAAGTATATAAAGTTAAGGAGGTGAATAAGTTGGAAAATAATAACAAAAGCCTAGATTTAAATATAGGTATAATTTTTCATAATATGAGAAATATAAAATAGTTTGATAGGGCATTGTAAAGCTATTCGAAGTATAACTGATTATAAGGTTACCTCTGTAAAGTTTCTCTCTTGTAGCAAATCGATACAGATTTCCCTTGCCATACCTAATAACTGAAGCTTAATATTTCCAACTTCATTTATTACACCTAAGAGTAACATACAACCATATGAACAAAAAATTACTATAAGCCTTGGAAAAAGGCAAGGTATTTATAAAAGAGCTATCAAGAATTTTAGTAAGAAAAATGAAATAAGAAAGAGAATGAGTTACTTCACACAATCTTATTATCTTTTATCATGTATAATAATTGAGAAGTAACAAGCACAATAATGGTATTACTTTCAACAATAGGACAACAAGCTTTAAAAGTTATGCTCATTTTTTCTAACTATTTGTAATACTAATTATGAATAATAAATCTAACAACTTTTTATAGACATGTTCTTTTGTACTCGTGCTTTTCTTTTATGTAGATGAAAAAAAGTGATTTTGAAAAAGTTGTTATAAAAATTAACATAATATTTTTAAATTTTAATAGTATCATTTCAAACGCTTCCTTAGCATACCTTCTCAAAAATAATTTTTTGCAAAAAAATTAAAAAAGGAATAATAAATAATCGAGAACAGTACAAAAATAGTTAATAACTTAAAATAGGTTAAAAAACTGCTTATTTTAAGCTATAGAGAACCACACCTGTATCTCAATAAATCGGATTAACGTATTGGTCCTATGATACAGATGTCCTACTCATTTATAAACACATATTCACGCACAAAACTTTTAAGAAAATTGTTTTATTATATTTTGGGAAAATGGCTATAAATGTCCTCCAACTATTGACGCACTATTGAAATGCCTCTAACTTTACTTTTTACAAATTTACCTTTCAACTATTTTTTAGCCTCTAAAAGTACCCTTCTGGCAAACGTTTCGGTGGATTTTAGTGGAATTTCAGTGGAAAACACCACAAAATTTGTAGAAAACCACCACTAAACCCACCAAAAGGGTACTTTTGAAAGACCGAAAAGAGTTGGAGGGTAAAATTAGTGAAGAGTAAAGTTTATGGGCATTTTCAGCAGTGCGTGAATAGTTAGAGGGGATTTATAGCTTTTTTCCCTTATATTTTCTACAAAGTCTAGTTTATTTTTCATATATATAAAATGTGGAGCATTTATAATTTTTTATTGGAAGGTCAATTAAAACCAAAATTATATGGTTAATTAACCATTTGTCAACAAGTTGCATTTTCCAAAAAATCAAAAAGAAAATACATAGCAATAAATATAATTTCAAATTGTCATGAAATTTGAAATTATATTCAAAATTGATGGAAACTAAACTTTAGAGTCAAAAAATTGGGATGGATAAAGTAACTTGCACAAGCTGGCAGGGCATTCTCTTACGATCATCCAAAGGCAATGGAACTCAAACAAAATATCCTATTAGTTTAGTTTTATAAGATGCTCCTGAACGAAACTCTGCCTCAAGTATACTAGTTTCATATTTTCAGGAACTATAGAAGCAAATTTAGTTTTCTTTTGTTTTTTCACTTCTCTTCTAGAATTAGCATCACGTGCACAACATTGATTGAAAGGTCAAGCATGATATAATTTGAGAAATGATTCCAGGGCGAAAAAGAAGCAAATCACTTAATGTTCATAAATAATTAACCTTTTTTTTTCAAAATTACTCATTAACTTTTATTCAATTCATTAATTTTTGATTGACTTATTTTGACAAATTATGTCGTATTTACTGAAATCTAATAAATTTATTTATACCCAAGTTACAAGCGTACTAGGAAAAAGTTTTTTTTCCACCTATGAATATGATTTTCACTTATGTATTTGTTCTGATGAATACAAGGCTTGAGCATGATGATTTTAGCCGAATTAAAAAATAAAAAACATAATTTATTAAAATTAGTTACCAAAAAATCGTTGATAAGTGTAAGAAGCAAAAATAAAGTTTATGAGTAATTTGAAAAAGAGTAAATTAATGATGGGCACTTATAGTGATTTTTTTGAAAAAAATGATAAATAAAAGTAATAGTAATATAGACAAATATATACATGTGACATCTGCACCTCTAGTTTCAATGACATTCGTAGCTGGAACTTGTAATGCTAGGACTTCCTTCTCAACATCAATATTACCTAATATATAAGGCGAAGGAGTTCTGCCATTTCTTCTACTCATGATATATTCTTCATGATCTCTGAAAACATACAATTCTATATGAATCAATATATATTTATAGAATACTAGATAATCTAAAAGAACTAGAAAAATTTAGCATATATATATGGTGTGTCTATTTATTTAGTAAATTCAAGGGTCTGGATTTTTTATTTTGTATTTTTTTGTTATGAAGAGGTGGTATGCACATTAATCTTCAAACATCATTAAGAGAGAATTTAAAAGGTAAAATGCTACAATATATCTATATATATGGTGTGCTGAGTAAAAGAGAAAGGTAAAGAAAATTTAAAAAAAGCCGTTAAACAATTTATCAAATATTTATGTAAGAGAATGGGGTTCCTTAATCATAGTGGTCATCTATTTTTTCAACAAAACTCCAACAGAAAATGAAGTAATAAAATCTCACTCGACTTGAAATTGAAAGGTTGAACAAAAATTACACCTTTAAACTTTCTCCAATGTCCAATACTAAACCTCTTATACTATAAATGATTCAAATAATCACGACAGGTGACCACATTTATAATTTAGAACTCCAAAACTTGCTATAGCGAGAAAAATATGAAAGTTAATATGAATGAACTTAATATGCAAAATTCAGAGTTAATTTACCCTAATAGGCAATATGTTTTTTTTTTTTTTTTGTATATACGAAAAAAAAGACTTCCTTGATTAAAAATTTATCATAGCGAATTTTCATATTAACACATTGTAGGCTATTTGGACCTTGAGTCTTCCCAATATTTTCATTTTCTTGCCCATCTTTAACCTAATGATGACTTGGGCCTCAGTTGAAGAGTAGGTGTCCATTTGACTGGGTCAAGAGATGCCGGGCAAGACTGGGCCAGGCTACCCGGGCTACCCGTTGGTGACTCTTCCATTTAACCACTCTGCTCTCGTCGTTTCCTATGCAGCCGTTTTCTCTTCTCTTGAAATCATTCCTTCTCCTTTCTTTTACGTCTCCTTTCTCTGCCTCTTGACTGTTGGTTTTCCCAACTTGTCTTCTACACTTCTTCTCCGCGGCTTTTGCTGCTTCTCTCCTCCGTCCGTAGGCTTCCTGCGACGTTGTCACTGTCGTCGACTTAGTTGGATCGTCTTGTTGTTTGATCTTTTACTTGGTGAATTTGAGAGAGAACCGCAAGAAAGTGAGATAGAGGGAGAGAGAGAGAGAGAAAGAGAGAGAGAGAGAGAGAGGGTATGGCACTGGTGACTCTTGTCACTGTTGAGTCTCGGATCTGATGGTTCTGATCATCCTGTCATTTACTAGCGACGCCACGACGCGGTCTGTGCAACTCAGCCGCTGGTCGGCGCCTTTTTCTTTTTCGGTTCGTCACCATTCCCGCCGGCGGTCAGTGTCCGAGGTGGCGGTAAGTGTCTCTCTGTTGTTCCTCTTAGTTTCTTTTTATTATTAATAACTGTTTGTTTTTACAGCCTTGAGTTTTGATTAGGGAAGAAAGCATTGTAATAGAATAGGTTTTTAATTTTTCTGCTGCTTTGCTTTCGTTTTTGGCACGTAACAGTAAATAGCTTCTGTTATAGTAATTAGTTTCTACAACACATCTTTTGCCAATAACCAAAACTACGGATATAGATTGGACAGGTATATATAATCTTGAAGAATCTGATGTAGGATTGTCTTCCCTGAATTTGAGTCCTGTCTCCATGCCGAGGCTAGTGAAATAGATAACTGAAACAAATGGAAATTTATGAACCAATTAAAATCATTAAAAAGAAAATGAAGGGAATAAAATATATGTAGAACATGAATCGGAGAGATGTATATGGTGCTTAAAAAAGAGTATCCCTTAATTTGCAGGTTTCAACAATTAAATATTGTATCTTTTGCAATTTATATTGATCAACTACTAATTAAAAAAAGGCAAATACTTTTTCCTGAAATATGTAAATGTTTCATTTTTACATTGAGTTAAATATAAAACTTCAATTGTATCCATAGTCTAGAAATGAAGGGAAAATGACTGCATATGTCCCATCGCTATTTATGAATTGCTCACAATATCTTTAAACTTTACTTTTAACTTTTTTACTTATAAACTAATTTCAAGATGCTAATAATTCCTTGCCACCTAATTATGTGGTGGTTTACAGTAGACATTTTTGTTTATATCATTCACGACCCCTAAACTTCCACTCCATTCTATATATGAGAGTTTTCTTTACAACAATGCATATGGAACCGTTGAAACATATGTCAATCTTCTAAATATGAAAATCTAAGTGCGATACAAACTTTTTCGTTCGATACCAATTATCCACTGCCTTATTGTTATCGGGGAGTAAAAACTTTGTGTATTATGCTACTTAATCAAATGGCTTTTGAGACAAATTGTTCTCAAACTTAATATTTTTAACAATCCCGTAGTTGTAGATAACTGTAAATTCCTCCTACACCCTTCATACTATGGTGAAGCTACTACTTTCATTATATCATAAAAACTTTGTGCATCTGGATTAGGTGCTTCTTCACAAGTATAATTGGCAAAATCGGTGCAGAAGTTCGGTCTAAATTAATGTGTTTTGAGTGTATAATTCCAATAACTTAGGGCACATCTTCTATACATTCAACTACGATCCTCTTCCATAAATTCACTAAATAAAACACTTTAATTTAGAGTAAGAGTTTATATGTACAAAACTTACACATTGGAGATTTTTCTTTAAATTGTCCACTTTTTAAGAAGGTCACCTTAGCTAGCCGTGGTTTCCTGAAATAGCTTTTCTAGTTTTAAACCACTTTAAATTTTCTCTTGAAGGAGATTCAAAAAGTTATTTACATCAATTTTAACAGTGTATATCTTCATCTAAAAGAATTCATGAGGCTTATGTTTAAATCTTTGAGATTATCATTTAGGAATGATTATAGTTTAGAAGTTTAAGAGTTTAAATGAGAATCATTACTCATTTGAGTGTTGTAATTACTTTCAAATGCTCTAGTTTATTTTTTACAATTTAATTTTGAAATTTTTTTTTACAATTTCCCCTATAAAATGAACAATTTCTAGGCACAATAGCCACACACAATAAACCAATTAAATAAAACAAACAAATTTGTAACCATGATTAAAAAAATATAGGCTCCCCTATAAAAAAACAAATAATCATATATTCTTAGAGTCATGGTACCCGATAAAGACAACAAATAATTATTCTGTTAAGAGTCTGGACACCCACATAAAGATAACAAATGGTTAAATTTTAAGAGTTCGAGTTCCCCTAAAGAAACAATAACTAATTGCATAAAACATACCTCAATCGAAAGTACCAAACACACACTAACTCTTGAAATTATCCCTGAAACATAGGATACACAATCATTATTATTTAAAATAAAAACAAACACTCTACTCTTTTCTCCCCATAGAAGGAAAACTTTAACATCTCTTTGCATCCTGGAAATTTTAATTGAAGATGTTGTAAGTATAAAGTCTTTTAACTTACCTAGTTTATTATGTAAGAACTTATAACTATTCTTTATTGAAATTTTTTCTCTAAAGTTTTCAAAATAACTTATATATAAAATGTTTTAACTTTCTACCACATTGAATACAACAAAAATGTTTCAGTTTCTATAGAAAAAATGAAACAAATGACTTATTTTGAGTGTATATGAAACAAAGATGTCTTCACTCTTTATCATATTGAATACTAACAAGTGTCTCTTTTAAAATTTTAGAATTATTCCTCAAAAAGAGAGCAAATCCTTCACTTTGTAGTCTAAAACACTCTACTTTTTTCTCGAGAATGTTTTCTAATTTTCTTTAGGCACTAATAAAAGGAAAATAAAATTACTTCTTTTCAAAATAAAGATGCATTCTTCCCATACATCTCAAGCATATCTTTTATACTTCTCCTACAAATTAAAAGCGAGAAATTTGTGGGAAAAGATAGAAAAATGGTGTAAATATGTAAACTTAAAGATGGCATACCAATTACTTCTTCCCTTACTTATTCTAAATTTTCTCAATATGGAATTAGAAACTCTTTGATTCAAGAATGAATGGATACAATATGAATTGAATAAATTATCATACAATCAAACAAATAACACAATAAATATTAGTTATAATCACATTAAAACAACATCCACCCCTCTAGGTTATAATCCATGAAAACATGATTAAATTTAATAACTTTTTACTATTTGAAATTTTGTTTTTTTTTTGCATGGATAAATCATTGAAATCTATTTTGCATTATTGAAAATTCCCAACCAAACAAAGAGTACCACTTTTTTTCAATACTAAAACATGTAATAAATGTTCTTTTCCCTACTTTTTTAGTTTCCTGAAACATAATGATAGTGGATATTCCATTAAAATTTGAACATGTAAATGAATTAGATGCAAAAAAGAGAAAAATCACAGAATAATGAAGGTAAAGCTGATCTTTTTATGTTTTATTATTTTTTAAACAATTGTCACATCCAGATGAAAACATGTTTAATCAATTCAACAATTACCTAATAGAACATTACATAAAATCAAATTTGAGAATTTGAAAAATGTAAACATTAAATACTTTTATGCTCTAAGGAAAAAAAAGAAAAAGTGTGAAGAAAAAAAGAAACAAATTTCATTACTGGCGATAGCAGGATAGCAGTGGGCGGAGGTTGTGACAATGTTCTCTCTATCAAAAGAAGATGGAGAAGAAATAAGAGGAGAAAAAGAAGAAGGAGAAGAGAGCAAGAGAAGAATATGGAAAGGAGAAGAGGGGGAGAAAAGACGAAAGGAGGTTGACTTAGCGATGGTAGAGCGGTCTTGAGGGGGACGTCAGTGTTCGGTGGAGAGAAGAAGGCTGTTGGTGAGGGGTGTGTGGGCATTGGGTTACCCGTTAGTGAGAGGGTTCAGAATGAGGGAATTCGAGGGAGGTTAGAGTGAAAGAAAGAGGCGGTGGGAGAGGGGGGAGGTATAAGTCCTAATTTGAAGAAAAAATTCTGTAGAATTTCTACAGATTACCGATCGACATTCGGTCGGTAACTTTTGTTAATCTTTTGCCATCCGATTCAATTGGTAACTTCACCTTAGGTACCGACCGATTAGCTATTGATCAGAAATCAGTTGGTAAGTTTAATTTAATTATTGACCGATTATCAAGTTGTCGGTGATAGGTCATAAATCGTTTAAGTTACCGATCGACATTGATTCGGTTGGTCAATATTTTTATTTTGGAAGAGCAACTTCATGCTAACTGTGACATCATATATATTCCTTCTAAAAAAAACCCTTACCATAGATAGTGTTAATCAGTGGAGATCGTACGCGGTCGTCGATAGAGAACTTCGAAACATAGGAGAGACAAGGAAAGGTTAGAGTGTTATATAGAAATGAAAATATGAATTGTCGTTCCTTCTACTTTTAAATGGAAAGAGAATAAAGTTCATTCAAATAAATAAGTACATAAATAATAAAGGTACAACACCTTTGCATCTTCTAGTATATCTTGGAGAAAGAATATTGTGGTAATTTAACAATTCTACCATTATAAAGGAAAACCATGTTCATTTAAGTATCCATAAAACTTGTGAAAATATCATGAGAATTAACCATGTAAGAAATATAAATCATTTGGGAATGAGAGCGTTTAAATTACTTTCCGTACAAAGGTTTAATACACTTTTTTAAAAGATCACATTAAATTTACGTGCACATAAACACTAATTTTTTTAAGAAGTAGAAAATTTAAAATTTTTGCCTATATTATAAAATCATAAGCATCATTTTTTTGCCAAATTGAATACATGCAATCAAGGCTTTAATTAAAAAAAACAAAAGGTATAAGGAGAAGATAAGAAACAAGAATAAATCACATGCCCATTATAAATAAGGTTAAAAAGTCCCAAAAACCCTTGAACTTTACTACATTTTAACTCGGACATCTTAACAAAACCTTAAACACATGCTTCTCATACTCAATATATTCGCATACCAAAAAATTCAGAATATAGAATACTTCATACATGTCCATTCCAATTTTTCTTATGAAAATCATTCGCAGCACCAGCAAAGTACCAAATATATTCAAAATCACAAGTTTTTAGAAGAACATATGGTTATAATATTTACCTTAAAACACTCACAAAATCTCTAATCTCAGTCAGATTCGAATCATATTCCCAAAAATTAATAGAAATATCTTAATAAAAAAACAACATAAATTTCGTCAAATCAAACCCCAAGTTCCATCTCAGCACCATAATTTGAATTCTAATACCAAAAAAAAAAAAAGCAAGAACGAAGGTCTCTAGTCTTATTAAAGCCATAATATTACCTCAATTAGTCGTTTCGGACACTAGAGCATTAACCCCTAAACGACCAGAAGGCTTCGTCGCTTCTCCCTCTCTAACAACTTATGGAAAGAACATACCTTCAGTAAAGAACGATAGTTTAAAGACTGATTCTCTCGTTTATACACTTGAATCCTTAGGCTTTATAAGTAACTTAAATTAATGCCTTATATCAAAAGTTTTCTTAAATAAACCTCAAGACATTTTCCTCAATATTATAAAATTACAAATGCAACCTTAAGATTAATTATTGTAATCACTAAGCCACTTGGGCGGGGTATTTACAACCGTAAAATTTAAAATATAAAAGTTTACTATAAAAATTATACCAAAAAATAGTAAATATATAATATAAACAAAATGAGTGAATGTGCTATTACAATCTCACAAAATTTATCAATTAAATATTTGATTAAACAAATACATACAAATAAATAACTAAATGCATACAAATATAAAGTAACTGATTTAATCAACAAAATCATTTAAATCAAAATAACAGGATAAATATAGAAGAAAACTAAAAATGTTACCTAAAACTAATTGGTTGCAGCAACTTTTCCTGGTTAGTAGCTTCAGCAGCATTATACAATCGGCGAGGGGAGTAGCGACTGTGCGGAAGGAGAAGCTTCGGTGGCAGTAATGGTTTACAGGTAAATGGATGGAGAGAAAGAGATAAACGAGAAGAGAGGGAAGTGTAAGGAGAGAAATGGTGGTGGTTGTCGATGTTTCCATTGGTAGCAAAGTGACAGGGGCTCATTGTCATGAGAGGAAAGAGAAGGGAAGTTTTGTGAGAAAGTGAAATAGGGGCTTGTTGCGCGCAAATACAACGACAAGTTGTGATTTATTCATGCACGAGATGGTTGCAAGTTTTTAAACCGGCGCTGCCTTAGTTATATTGGAATAACTAACGATCCACTATACTTAATGTTGAATCAAAAAATGAATGTTCACATCATATAATGTATATGTTGGGATAAATTATCATAAAAGTGGAAAGATAATTATTTGTTTAGGTGGATCGTTAATGACCAGATGGAGGCTTTTCTTGTTTAGGTTAAAAGAGAAATTTTGATATGGATGAGGTTCATATATTTGGTCATGAATCCCTTGCCAATACTTAGCCATTATGCATGAATCAAGGTACACTTGTTAATTTTTAATAAAAAAAATCCTAATTTTATAAGGAATCTAATTGTTAAGTATGAAAATGTTGTGGGTTTACACCATTTATACTTACTCTTTTAATGTATTTTTGTCTCATATCGTTTTGGAATATATTCATTTTATATTATTCGGTAATCTTATTAGGTACTTGAAATCAAAATGAGTGGATTTTTAGGCTTAGAAGATGGAAAAAAGTGAAGAAGTTCAAATATGGGATTTGCACAGGATATTATTGCACACCGAGTGCAAGAAGATATGCGAAACTACTAGAGTTGGTGTTTCCAACACGAGGCACAAGATTTTCCACACCCTGTGTAACAAGATGCACAATTCAGCAAAAATTAAAATTATGGGCGCCAATAAGTATTTAAATTTTTTAGTCTATAAGAAAAGAAAGACTTCATGAACTAAAAATTATCATAGCAATTATTCGTATCGTTCAACTTTTTAGAAATTTTCAAATCTATGTATATAGGTCAATAAGAAAACACCAGAACACAAGAAAAAGACAAAAAATCACTTTTCCCAATATCTTGAGAAAACCGAAAGTCATTTCTTCAATTCCTTTGACTGAACTGCTTATTTATTCTTCTTATGGCCCGTAAATGCTTCATCCACTCTCTCCGATCACCTTATTCGTATCGTAAACAAGATACATTAGTCAAGATGAACAAAATTCAGGAAGTAAAATTCATTAAAGGAGATTTACTTAAGAAAAGGGTAAATTCAAGAGATCTAACATAAGAAACAAACGGTAAATTCATCTATTTTATGTAAATATAAAAATATCCTTATCATTTAAGAAACAATATTTCGACGGTAAACAATTCCTAAAATCTCATTTTACAAGTCTAATTTTTATTTAGTTTCATATATTAAGACACTATATTTCATTACAAAAATTAGACCAAACAAAAAAATATTTTAAGAAGTATATTATAGTAATGCGAGTAAGCAAGAACATGGAATTTATATAAATTAGAGAAATGTAATTAAAATTTAGACCATACTCAAGAAGGAAATTGTGTTACCATAAATTCAATCCATGTTATTTTTGTAAAATTAAATGAAATATTTTTCTTTTTCATAGAGAATATGCAAGTCACATATTTTTAAATACAAACAAAAAATACATTACAAAAAGAAATAATTTTTCTTACCGTTCAAGTCATTAGAGGACTCTAATTATTCTGAAATGACATTGGAAGATTGTTGAGTTCTCCAAGAAGATATGATCGGACTTCTCGCTCTTTTCTTAAATCCAATAATTCAAATAATGTGAAAATCCTAGTACGTTAAGGTCACAAAATATATTCAAATAAGCCTCTCTCGTATCATTAGAAATGATAAAACCCTTTATTTGAGAGATGATCAAATTAAAATCAAACCTTCTAGAGATACTTTGAGGCAATATTTCAACTGAGAAAAAGATAAAAGGATATCTGTATCTATATCCCTTTTCATTTGTATGACCAATTTCCACTTCAATATTTCTCATCCCCTTAGCAAGGTTTTGAAATATCATGCATACATACAACCACATTTCTAAGTGTTAGAAAGTAGATTTCTCTAGCTTAATCATTTTCCAACAAAAGACCTTCCATAACCAATAGAAATGTGTATCATTGTTTAAATATTTAAAATAAAAATTTTGTTTTTTGGACTTCAAAAGATTAACAATCAAATTGTTCATATAAGGATAAAATATTATAAACAATATGAAAGAAAAATTGTGTAGGATGGTCATACAAGATTCGTCATATCATTATGTAAAAGTTTGGCCTTCTCTTCGAAGTCTTCCTGTAAATTACAAAGCTATGTCAGTTGTTTGTGAGAGAAGAAAAAAATGAAATATAAATATATATAGTATGATTATCAACAAAACAAATAGGTGGATGGGTTAAAGTTTTATGTGAACTAGTAAATACTTGAGACCTATCGCTCAACAGGTAAAAATTACTTTACAACCATGATTTTGATCTAAAAATAAAGGAATGATACTCTACCATCACATATATCACAACAAAAGAGATGAAATAGATTTATGGAGGGCATTCTACAAATAAAAATAAAAGACAGTTGTTGAATTCACATAAATGAATAATGAAAGAAACACTTTCCAAAGGAGACTAGTTACCAAAGTGGGCTTCTTGATTAGCCCAGGTTCATTTTCAACCTTAAAGCGTCATATTCCTCATGCGTTGAATATAAAAATACTTGGTTAGATGTAAGTGAAAACACAAAGATTTAAGCTATTTTTTCAAAAAAGAATATTATTGCTTTTTATATTTGTCACTTTTCATGGTAGAACTAAGAACATGGCTTATAGGCCAAACAACTTTCATGGCTCACAAATTATCGACCACTTTTGCAAAGCAAAAGTAAAATTTTCAAAGTGACTATAGATGTGTGCAACATACTTATATACAATTCACGCGCATTACACATATATCCTATGTGGAATAAGGTTATCACAATTGTCAAGAAATTGGGATAAAACAACGCATCAGTTGGGCCCTCCTTTTAGCCATGAAAGGAGTAGGGAAAAAATACTCACTTTTGCAATATATTCACATTTTTTTTTATAAATAAACATGTATGAATTTTCTTAAGAAATTGTTCTATTGATCATCCCAAGGAAGAAATTCCAAAGCTTGTAGATTGGGAAATACACAAATACGTAAACTATTAAGAAATGAAATAATCGAAGAAATGCTTTTTTAAAAGAAAAAATAAGCTTTATTAAATGGAAAATATATCCACTATGTAGGCCGAGATTACAAAGTCGATCTGGTAGCTCTTCTATCCAAACAAGAACACTGAAGATATCACAGGCATATTTAGCTAATAAATGTGCAGACACATATAGAAATTATGACTCACATACTGAATCATACATTTAGGAGATACACGATATTATTTTATATTACTTGTTATAATGGTTTTAGCCATACAAATCATGCTTTAAAAGTTATATATAAATTCAAGAGGTGAATTAGTTGGAAAATAATAACAAAAGCCTAGATTTAAATATAGGTATAATTTTTCATAAGATGTGGAATATAAAATAGTTTGATAGGGTAATGTAAAGCTAGTAAAGTATAATTGATTACAAGTTTACCGTTGTAAAGTTTCTCTCTTGTAGCAAATCGATAGAGATTTCCCTTGCCATATCCAATAACTGCAGCTTAATACTTCCAACTTCATTTATTACACCTAAGAGTAACCTACAACCATATGAACAACAAATTACTTTAAACTTTGAAAAAAGGCAAGGTATTTATAGAAGAGCTCTGTAGATAATTTATCAAGAATTTTAGTAAGCAAAATGTAATAAGAAAGAGAATGAGTTAGTTCACACAATCTTATTATCTTTTATCATATTTAATAATTGAGAATTAACAAGCGCAATAATGGTATTACTTTCAACAATAGGACAACAAGCTTTAAAAGTTATGCTCACTATTTGTAACTATTTGTAATACTAATTGTGAATAATAAATCCAACAACTTTTTATAGAATGTCCTTTAGTACTCGTGCTTTTCTTGTATGCAGATGAAAAAAAGCTATTTCTAAAACGTTGTTTTAAAAATTCATATAATATTTTTATATTTTAGTAATAATGTTTCAAAAGCTTCCTTAGCATACCTTCTCAAAAATAATTTTTTTTGTAATAAAAATTAAAAAAATCGAGAACAGTACAAAAATAGTGAATAACTTAAAATAGGTTAAAAACCTGCATATTTTAAGCAATAGAGAACCACACCTATATCTCAAACAATCAGATTATATATATTTGTCCTATGATACAGATGTTCTACCTATTCATACACTCATATTCACGCAAAAAACTTTTAAGAAAATTTTGTATTATATTTTGGGAAAAAGGCTATAAATGTCTTCCAACTATTTACGCACTACTGAAAATGCCTCTAACTTTAATTTTTACTAATTTTACCTTTAAACTATTTTTGAGCCTCTAAAAGTGCCATTTTGGTAAATTTTATGGTGGTTTTTAGTTGAATTTTATCGGAAACTGCCACAAAATTTGCAAAAACCTACCACTCAACCCACCAAAAGGTACTTTTAGAAGCTCGAAAGGAGTTAGAGCGTAAATTTAGTAAAAAGTAAAGTTTATGGGCCTTTTTAGCCGTGCGTGAAGAGTTAGAGGGCATTTGTAGCTTTTTTCCCTTATATTTTCTACAAAGTCTAGTTTATTTTTCATATATATAACTTGTAGAGCGTTTATAATTTTCTATTGGAGAGGTCAATGAAAACAAAAATTGTATAGTTAATTGACCATTTGTCAACAAGTTTGCATTTTCCAAAAAATCAAAAAGAAAATACATAACAATATATATAATTTCAAATTGTCATGCAATTTGAAATTGTTGGATCTATTTGCTATTACCATGACTATTTACTATTACAAATAATAATAATAAGACAGCGGAAAAATAATAAGCCTAACTCTATTACAAAAATATCTCTTTTCTCCTCCTCGACCATCGGTCTCACCGATCGTAAATGCCAAAAAGAAAACTACAAAATACCCGTTAGCAAAACAAAAGAAATAAAAAAAAGGGACTGAAATATACTTACTTATTGGAGCAGGTCTGTTCTGCCGGTGGAAGAAGCTATCACCGGAACTGAGGCGGCGCCAAGTAGCGGCGAGGGGCAGCGAGCCGTATCGAGGTGCCGTCGGAAAGAGACGATGGTAAGGTCGGAATAATCCCTCAATCACGGGTCATAGAACAAGAAAAGTGTCACCAGTTTCCCTCTCTCTCTCTCTCTCTCTCTCTCTCTCTAACCTTTTGGCTTTCTCTCTCAAAATATCAGAATAGCAATCTAGCAATGATCGCAAGAAGCCGGCCATCAAAATGACTGAAGCCGAAGAGGTGGAGAAGAATAGCGGTCATGGTAAGCCGCGATAAAGAAAGGAAGAAGAAGAGACAGAGATGCAGTTGAGGTAGCAGAGGAAGAAGAGAAGAAAATAAACCAAGAGGTGGCTATGTGAGAACCGAGGAGAGCAGAGATTAAAATAGGTCATGTCACATCAGGCAGCCCGGGTTGTCCCAGCCTGGCATCTCTGACCAATTCAAACAACCTTATCTTTCTGTTATGGCCCATTAGATCATCATAGGGAGAAAAGAAAAATGATCTGGAAAAAAAAATATTGGGAAGAAGTAGGCCCAAAAACCTACAATCTCCGCCTCAAACAATATTTTTCGAACCGTCAAAATGACTCCATGAGAGTCAGACCGCGTCCCAGTGAAGGAAATCCCTGCAAAACATAAACTTGTCAGACTTCACAATTTTAGTACCAAAATATACAGGATTATTATCAGTACTAATTTTATCTATGTGAACTATACCACTAGAGACTTTTTCCCTAATAAAAAGGTATTTGACATCTATATCTTTGTCCGTTCGTGATATACCGGATTTTTGCATAAATGTAAACAACTCTAGCTGTCAGCATAAATAATAGCTTTTGAATGTAAAACGTGTAATTCATTCAATAACCCTTGAAGCCAAATAGCTTCTTTGACAGCTTCCATAGCTGCGATGTACTCAGCCTCGGTAGTTGATAAGGCAACTACTGGCTGCAGTTGAGATTATCACGAGACGCAATCACCCGCTAGGGTAAAGAAATAGGATGAGGTAGATTTTCTACCATCCTTACCACTTGCAAAATCAGAATTAACACAACCAATTAGTTCAAAGACATCAGACCAATTATGATAGTGTATGCCCCTATCTAAAGTTCCGTTAAGGTAACGCAGCAACCAGTTGAGAGCAGCCCAGTGGTCCCTTCCCAGGTTAAATATGAATCTGCTAAGAAGGCTTATAGAAAAAGCAATGTCTCGTTGGGTGGATATCATCGAGTACATAACCGAGCCTAGGCCATTTTGTGGGGGATATTTGCCATATCTCTTTTCTCATTTTCGGTTTTAGGACAAGTTTTGTTTGAAAGTTTGAAATGGCTCGCAAGTGGGGTTATAACGGGCTTACACAGATGCATTGAAAATTTAGAGATAATTTTCTGAAGAAAGGGCTTCTAAGTTAGGAAAAGTGAGCGATTAGACCTAAAATCTCTAATAATACTCATCCCAAGAATCTTGGATGCAACCCCTAAATCCTTCCTGTTGATTTTGGATTTTAGCAAGGATTTCAAATCATCAATCTTAGCTTTATGTTTTTCATATGACCCTCCTTGCCACAGTAAAAACATTTCACTTTGTTCTTTTCTCGAGATTTGGACCACACTTTACTTTTAGACCTGTGACTAAGAGGTTCCCTCCGGTCAACTGTTCCTCGCACGTAAAGGTTTTCTCCGTTTGATTCATTTTCTTTTTGTAAATCCAAATCTTTCGATTTGAAAGCATTTTTAACATCGGAAAGGGATAAATCATCTCTACCATATTTAATGGTAGATTTTACATCATTGTAAGAATCAGGTAAGGCATTTAATAAAATAACAACAATACTTTCATCATATATTTTGTTTCCAACATTTTGAAGTTCCAAAACAATTTTATTTAAATCATCCATATTTCTTGAAAGTGTTTTTGACCCGCTCATAACCAAACAGTTGTTCTTTTAAATAAATTTTATTGGAAAGAGATTTTCCCAAATATAATTTTTCTAGTTTAGTCCAAATTTCAAAAGCATTGTCTTTTTCATCTATTTCTCGTAAAACATTGTTCGTTAAATGCAAGGTAAGGCAACTGTACACATCACAAGGTTTTTCAGTAAGAATTTCGCCCCTCGAAGATTCTGGATACTCTTTGGGGCTACAAATAGCTGGTGCAATTTTATTTGTACTAAAACTGCTTTCGTTTTCCTCTGTCACATTACAAAGTCAGATTTGCCGTCAAACTTGTCGCTTTCGATTTTTGAAACCGACATGTTTTAATGGCAAATAGGAGTAATTTAATGGCTATAAAAATGAAAGATTTGGAAAAAAAGTTTGATTGTAGCAATAAAATACCCGAATTTGTTTCCTCTAAAAAACGGCACAAATAGGTGTGGGGCACGAATCCCAATAAACACAAATGCAACATCAATATATATAACCGAAACGAGAAATAAAGGTAGTAACAGTCAACCCACAAGACAAAAAAAAAAAAAAGAAAAAACAGAGAGAATGTTACAAAACAGAATACCAACAAAAAAATATATTTGAAATCAAAAAAACGTGCCAAGGCACAGCTACTTGAAGTCTCACGAACTCAAGCCAAGCTTGGGTTTATATATATTTTTTAAAAACAAGAAAAATGGATTTGCAAAGGGATGAAATCCAGAAAAACCAACAATTAGCAGTAGATAAATATATATACCACCGGAAAAATAGCAGCAACAAATATAACAGTATATAGCCCAAAAAATAGAAAAACAACAGAAGCAGGTATAACATAAAATAATCAAAAACAGTAAACTGAAATCTGAACTGTAACGCGGTTCAGAACCATAACAGAGATAGCAATCAACCCACAAACGGCGGCAAGCTGAAGCAACAAAAAAACAGAAATAGACAAATAACAATCGGAATAAAAACATAGGGAGTTAAGCAATACTTTACTAGCCAGTTATGAAGAACTCAACAGTTCCCTCATATTTGAGTTTTTCTCCGAGGTTGCCGGTGCCGACGAGATCACCAAAAATAGTAGATTTCCAGGCTCTGATACCAATTGTTAGATCTATTTACTATTACAAATAATCAGAATACTACAATGGAAAAATAATAAGTCTAACACTATTACAAAAATATCTCTTTTTTCCTCCTCGATTGTCAGTCTCACCGATCAGAAATGCCAAAAAAAAAAACAGCAAAATACCCGTTAGTAAAACAAAAGAAATAAACAAAATGGAATTAAAATAGACTTACCCACCGTCGCAGGGCTGTTCCACCGGCAGAAGAAGCTGTCAACGAAACTGGTGCGGTGCCGAGCAGCAGCGAGCCACATCGAAGGTGCCGTCAGTAAGAGACGATGGTAAGATCGGAATAATCCCTCAGTCACGAGCCACAATACAAGAAAAGAGTCACCGGTTTCCCTCTCTCTCTCTCTCTCTCTCTCTCTCTCTCTCTCTATCTCTAACCTTTCAGCTTCCTCCCTCAAAATATCAAAACAGCAATCAAGCAATTATCACAAGAAGCTGGCGATCAAAATGATTGAGGCAGCGGCACAGAAGCCGAAGAGGCGGAGAAGAGCAGCAGTCACGGCAAGCCGCGCCAAAGAAAGGAAGAAGATGAGACAGAGATGCAGTGGAGGCAGTAGAGGAAGAAGAGAAGAAAATAAATGAAGAGTCGGCTATGTGAGAACCCAGGAGAGGAGAGATTAAAATAGGTGAAGTCACAACGGGCAGCCCAAGTTTGACCTGCCCGGCCTGGCCTGGCATTGCTGACCAATTTAAACAATCTTATTTTTTTGTTGTGGCCCATTGGATCATCATAGGGAGAAAGGAAAATAGGCTAGAAAAATGAAAAATATTGGGAAGAAGTAGGCCTAAAAACCTACATAAATTATATTCAAAATTGATGGAAACTAATGTTTAGCGTCAAAAATTGGGATGTATACCAGTAACTTGCACAAGCTGGTATGGCATTCTCTTACGATCATCCAAAGATAATGGAACTCAAACAAAAGATCCTATTAGTTTAGTTTCATAAGATTCTGTCTTTTGCAGCTCCTGAACGAAACTCTGCCTCAAGTATACTAGTTTCATATTTTCAGGAACTATAGAAGCAAATTTAGTTTTGTTTTGTTTTTTCACTTCTCTTTCAGAATTACCATCACCTGCAAAATGTTGATCGAAAGATCAGGCATGATATAATTTGAAAAATGATTCCAGGGCGAAAAAAAAGCAAATCACTTAATATTCATAAATAATTTACATTTTTTTCCAATTACTCATTAACTTTTATTCAATTCCTTAAATTCATGAACAATTTTCAATCGACTTATTTTGACAAATTATGTCCTATTTAGTGAAATCTAATCAATTTAATTATACGCAAGTCACGAGCATACCATGACAAAGTTTTTTTCTCTACTTATGAATATGATTTTCACTTATGTATTTGTTCTGATGAATACAAGACTTGAGTATGGTGATTTTAGCTGAATTCCAACATAAAACACATAATTTATTAAAATCATACAATCAAACAAATAACACAATAAATATTAGTTATAACCACATTAAAACAACATCCACCAATCTAGGTTATAATCCATTAAACCAAGATTAAATGTAATAATGTTGTACTATTTGAAATTTTGTTTGTTTTTTGTTTTTTTGCATAGATAAGTCATTGAATTCTATTTTGCATTATTAAAAATTCCTAACCAAACAAAGGGTACCACTTTTTTTCAATACTGAAACATGTTATAAATGTTCTTTTCCCTACTTTTTTAGTTTCCTCGAACATAATGATAGTAAATATTCCATTAGAAATTGAACATGTAAAAGAATTAGACACAAAAAGGAGAAAAATCACAGAAGCATGAAGGTAAAGCTGATTTTTTTATGTTTTATTATTTTTTAAACAATTGTCACAACCAAATGAAAAACATGCTTAATCAATTCGACTATTACCTAAGGGAACATCACATAAAAGAAAATTTGAGAATTTGAAAAATGTAAATATTAAATACTTTTATGCTCTAAGAAAAAAAAAAAGAACAAGTGTGAAGGAAAAAAAAAAATTTCCTTACTGGCGATAGCAGGAGTAGTAGTGGGTGGACATTTTAACGATGTTCTCTCTATCAAAAAAAAGTGGAGAAGAAATAAGAGGAGAAAAAGAAGAAGGCAAAGAGAGGAAGAGAAGAATATGGAAAGGAGAAGAGGGGGAGAAAAGAAGAAAAGAGGTTGACTTACTGGAGATAGAGTAGTCTCGAGGGGGACGTTAGCATTCGGTGGAGAGAAAGAGGCCCTTGGTGAGTGGTGTGGGCATCAGGGGAGTCGTCAGTGAGAGGGTTCGGAATGAGGGAATTTTAGGGGGGAGAGAATGAAAGAAAGAGGGGGCAGGGAGAGGGGCGATGTAAAAGCCCTAATCTGAAGAAAAAATTTCTGAAAAATTGCAACAGATTACCAACCGATATTCGGTCGGTAACTTTTTTAATCCTTTGCCATCCGATTTAATTGGTAACTTCACCTTAGGTATCGACTGATTATCCGTTGATTAGAAATAAATCGGTAACTTCAATTTAATTACTGACCGATTATCAAGTGATTGTTGATCGGTCGGAAAGCGATTGAATTACCGATCGACATTGATTTGGTTGGTAAATCCTTTTTTTCTGGAAGTGAAACATCATGCAAACTGTGACATCATATGTATTCTTTTTTAAAAAAACCCTTACCATAGACAGTGTCAATCGCTGGAGATCGTATGCAGTCGTCGATAGAGAACTTCAAAATATAGGAGAAACAAGGAAAGGTTAGAGTGTTATATAGAAATGAAAATGTGAATTGTCATTCCTTGTACTTTTAAATGGAAAGAGAATAAAGTTCATTCAAATAAATAAATAAATACATAAATAATAAATTTACAACATCTTGCATTTTCTAGTATATCTTGGAGAAAGTATATTGTGGTAATTAAACAATTCTACTATGATAAAGGAAAACCACGTTCATTTAATTATGGATAAAACTTGTGAAAATATCATGAGAATTAACCATGTAAGAAATATAAATCATTTGGGAATGAGACCATTTAAATTGCTTTCCATACAAAGGTATTAATACATTCTTTAAAAAGAACATATTAAATTTACCTGCATATAATTACTGATTATTTTAAGAAGTAGAAAATTTAAAATTTTTGCCTATATTATAAAATCATAAGCATCATTTGCATTGCCAAATTGAATACATGCAATCAAGGGTTAATTGAAAAAAACAAAAGGTATAAGGAAAACATAAGAACCAAGAATGAATCACATGGCCATTATAAATAGGGGTAAAAAGTCCCAAAAACCCTTGAACTTTACTACATTTTAACTCGGACATCTTAACAGAACTTTAAACACATACTTTTCATACACAATATATTCGCATACTAAAAATTTCATAATATAAAATATTTTGTACATGCTCATTCCAATTTTTTTTTATTAAAATCATTCACAAAACTTGTAAAGTACCAAATATATTCAAAATCACAAGTTTTTAGAAGAACATATGGTCAATAAAATTCAGAAGGTTTATACTTCTTATCTTAAAACACCCACAAAATCTGTACTCTCAGATAGATTCGAATCGTATACCCAAACGTTAATAGAAAAAATCATAATAAAAAAAACCAACATAAATTTCTTCAAATCAAACCCCAGTTTCCATCTCAACACCGTAATTAAAATTCTAATACAGAAAAAAAGCAAGAATGAAGCTCTCTAATCTTATTAAAGACATAATATTACCTCAATTAGTTATTTCGGACACTAGAGCATTAACCCCTAAATACCAGAAGGCTTCGTCGCTATTCCCTCTCTAACAACTTTTAGAAAAGAACGTACAATTAGTAAAGAATGATAGTGTAAAGACTGATTCTCCCGTTTTTACACTTTAATCCTTAGGCTTCATAAGTAACTTAAAATAATCCCTTATATTAAAAGTTTTCTTAAATAAACCTCAAGACATTTTTCTCAATATTATAAAATTACAAATGCAGTCTTAGGATTAATTACTGTAGTCACTAAGCCACATGGGCTGGGTAATCACAACCACAAAATTTAAAATATAATAATTTACTAAGAAAATTATACCAAAAAAATTTAAATATATAATATAAACAAAATGAGTAAATATCCAATTAAAATCCCACAAAATTTATCAATTATATATTTGATTAAACAAATATATACAAATAATTAACTAAATGAAAACAAATAAAAAATAACTAATTTTAATCAACAAAATCATTAAAATCACAATAACAAGATAAATATACAAGAAAACTAAAAATGTAACCTAAAACTAATTGGTTGTAGTAATTGTACCTAGTTAGCGGCTTTAGCAATATTTCACAATGGGCAAGGGGAGCAGTGACGGTGCAGAAGGAGAAGCTTCGGTGGCAGTAATGGTTTTCAGGTAAAAGAATGGAGAAAAAGATATAAACGAGTAGAGAGGAATGTGTAAGGAGAGAAATGGCGGTGGTCGTCGATGTTTCCAAGGATAGCAAAGTGACAGGGGCTCGTTGTCACGCGAGGAAAAAGAAGAGAAGTTTTGTGATAAAATGAAATAGGGGGCTTGTAGCGCAAATACGACGAGAAATTGTGATTCATTTATACACAAGATGGTTACAACTTTTTAAACAGGAGCTACCTTAGTTATATTGGAATAACTAACGATCCACCAAACTTAATGTTGAATCAAAAAATGAATGTTCACATCATATAATGTATATGTTGGGATAAATTATCAAAAAAGTTGAAACATAAATGTTTCTTTAGGTGAATTCTTAATGACCGAATAGATGTTTTTTCTTGTTTGGGTTAAAAGAGAAAATTTTGATATGGATTAGGTTCATATATTGGGTCATGAATCCCTTGCCATTGCTTAGCCACATTATGCATGAATCAAGTTACACTTGTTAATTTTTTTAAAAAAAATCCTAATTGGATAAGGAATCTAATAGTTAAGTATGAAAGTGTTGTGGTTTTACACCAATTACACTTACTCTTTTAATGTATTTTTGTGTCATATGTAAGTTATTTGTGAGAGAAGAAAAAATGAAATATAAACATATAGTATGATTATCAACAAAACAAAAAGGCGGACGGGTTAAAGTTTTATGTGAACTATTAAATACTTGAGACTTGTCGCTCAACCGGTAAAAATTACTTTATAACCATGATTATGATCTAAAAAAAAAAAGGGAATGATACTCTACCAGCACATATATCAGAACCAAAGAGATGAAATAGATTTTTGGAGGGCATTCTACAAATAAAAATAAAAGACAGTTATTGAATTCAAATAAATGAATAATGAAAGAAATGCTTTCTAAAGGAGACTAGTTACCAAAGTGGGCTTCTTGATTAGCCCAGAGTTCATTTTCAACCTTAAAGCGTCACATTCTACCTGCATTGAATGTAAAACTACTTGGTTAGATGTAAGTCAAAACACAAAAATTGGAGCTATTTTTTTCAAAAAAGAATATTAATAACTTTTTATGTTTGTCACTTTTCACGGTAGAGCTAAGAACGTGGCTCATAGGCCTAACAACTTTCATGGCTCACAAATTATCGACCATTTTTGCAAAGCCAAAATAAACATTTCAAAGCGACTATAGATATGTACCACATACTTATATACAATTCATGCGCATTACACTATCCTATATGGAATAAGGGTATCACAATTGTCAAGAAATTGGGATAAAACAACTCATCAGTTCGGCCCTCCTTTTAGACATAAAGGAGTAGGGAAAAAATAGTCAATTTTGCAAATTATTCACATTTTTTAATAAATAAACATGTATGAATTTGCTTTAAGAAATTGTTTTGTTGATCATCCCAAGGAAGAAATTCAAATGCTTGCAGATTGGGAAATACACAAATATGTAAAATTTCAAGAAATGACATCATCGAAGAAATTCTTTTTTTAAAAGAAAAAATAAGCTTCATTAAATGGAGAATTTATCCACTATTTTGGTCGAGATTACAAATTCGATCTGGTACCTCTTCTATCCAAACAAGAACATTGAAGATATCACAGGCATGTTTAGCTAATAAATGTGCGGACACATATAGAAATTATGACTCACATACTGAATCATACATTTAGGAGATGCACGATATTATTTTGTAAAAATTATATTACTTTTATAATGGGTTTTACCCATACAAATCATGCTTTAATAAATGCATATAAAGTCTAGGAGGTGAATTATTTGGAAAATAATAACAAAAGCCTAGATTTAAAAATATAGGTATAATTTTTCATAACATGAGGATTATAAAATAGTTTGATAGGGCATTATATAGCTATTCAAACTATAACTGATTATAAGTTTCCCTCTGTAAAGTTTACTTATGTTTAAATCGATAGAGATTTCCCTTGCCATACCTAATAACTGAATCTTAATACTTCCAACTTCAATTATTACACCTAAGAGTAATATACAACCATGTTATGAATAGAATAAATACATACAATCAAACAAATAACTCAATAAATATTTGTTATAATCACATTAAAACAACATTCATCAATCTAGGTTATAATCCATTAAAACAACATTAAATGTAATAGTGTTGTACTGCTTGAAGTTTTTGCATAGATAAATCATTGAATTCTATTTTTCATAATTGAAAATTCCCAACCAAACAAAAGGTACCACTTTTTTCCAATATTAAAACATTTAATAAACGTTCTTTTCCCTACTATTTTAGTTTTCTCGAACATACTATTAGTAAATATTCCATTAAAAATTGAACATGTAAATGAATTAGACACAAAAAAGAGAAAATCACAGAAGAATGAAGGTAAGCTGATCTTTTTATGTGTTATTATTTTTTAAACAATTGTCACCACCAAATGAAAAACATGTTTAATCAACTCGACTATTACCTAATAGAACATCACATAAAAGAAAATCTGAGAATTTGAAAAATGTAAACTTTAAATAATGTTATGCTCCAGGGAAAAAAAGAACAAGTGTGAAGTAAAAAAGAAAAAAATTTCCTTACTGGCGATAGTAGGAGTAGCGGTGGATGGAGCTTCTGATGATGTTCTCTGTATCAAAAGCAGATGGAGAAGAAATAGGAGCAGAAAAAGAAGAAGGAGAAGAGAGGAAGAGAAGAATAAGGAAAGGAGAAGAGGGGAGAAAAAAAGAAAGGAGGATGACTTACCAGTAATAGAGCAGTCTCGAGGGGGACGTCAACGTTCGGTGGAGAGAAGGAGTCGTCAGTGAGAGGGTTTGGAATGAGGGAATCCGAGGTGGGAGAGAATGAAAGAAAGAGGCTGCGGGAAAGGGGGGAGGTAAAAGCCTTAATTTGAAGAGAAGAATTCTTAAAAATTGCAACAGATTACGGACTGACATTCCATCGGTAACTTTTGTTAATTCTTCGCCATCCGATTCAATTCGTAAATTCACCTTAAGTACTGACCGATTATCTGTTGATCAGAAATCAGTCAGTAACTTCAATTTAATTACTGACCGATCATCAAGTGGTCGGTGATCGGTCGAAAATCGTTTAAGTTATCGATCGACATTGATTCAGTTGGTGAAATCCCTTTTTTCTCGAAGTGAAACTTCATGCAAATTGTAACATTATTTATATTCTTTTAATAAAACCCTTACCATAGATAGTGTCAATCGTTGGAGATCGTACGCGGTGGTTGATAGAGAACTTCAAAAAATAGGAGAAACAAGGAAAGGTTAGAGTGTTAAATAGAAATGAAAATATGAATTGTCGTTCCTTCTACTTTTAAATGGAAAGAGAATAAAGTTCTATTAGTCGTTTCAGACACTAGAGCATTAACCCCTAAATGACCAGAAGGCTTCATCGCTTCTCCTTCTCTAACAACTTTTAGAAAAGAACACACATTTAGTAAAGAACGATGGTTTAAAGACTGATTCTCCCGTTTTTACAATTTAATCCTTATGCTTCATAAGTAACTTAAATTAATCCCTTATATTAAAAGTCTTTGTTAAATAAACCTCAAGAAATTTTCCACAATATTACAAAATTACAAATACGGCCTTAGGATTAATTACTGTCATCACTAAGCCACTTGGGCCGGATAATTACAACTGCAAAATTTAAAATATAAAAGTTTACTATAAAAATTATACCAAAACACTGTATATATATAATATAAACAAAATGAGCAAAGACCCTACTAAAATCCCACCAAATTTATCAATCAAATATTTGATTAAACAAATATATACAAATAATTAACTAAATGCATACAAATAAAAAATAACTAATTTAATCAACAAAATCATAAATCAAAATAAAAAGATAAACATACAAGAAAACGAAAAATGAAACCTAAAACTAATGGGTTGCAGCAATTGTTCCTAGTTAGCGGCTTCAGCAGCATTTAACAATGGGCGAGGAAGCAGCGACGGTGGAGAAGGAGAAGCTTTAGTGGCAGTAATGGTTTTCATGTAAATGAATGGAGAAAAAGAGATAAACGAGTATAGAGGAAAGTGTAAGGACAGAAATGGTGGTGGTCGACGATGTTTCCAGGGGTAGCAAAGTTACAGGGGCTCGTTGTCACAAGAGGAAAAAGAACAGAAGTTTCGTGATAAAGTGAAATAGGAGGCTTGTTGTGCGCAAATACGACGACAAATTGTCATGCACGAGGTGGTTGCAACTTTTTAAACAGGAGCTACCTTAGTTACATTGGAATAACTAACGATCCACCAAACTTAATGTTGAATCAAAAAATGAATGTTCACATCACATAATGTATATGTTGGGAAAAGTTTTCATAAAAGTTGAAAGATAAATATTTCTTTAGGTGGATTGTTAATGACCGAATGGATTTTTTTTCTTGTTTCGGTTAAAAGAGAAAATTTTGATATGGATTAGGTTCACATATAGCTTCATGAATCCCTTGCCATTACTTAGCCACATTATGCATGAATTAAGGTACACTTGTTAATTTAAAAAAAAAAAATCCTAATTGGATAAGGAATCTAGTTGTTAAGTATGAAAATGTTGTGGTTTTACACCATGTATACTTACTCTTTTAATGTATATTTGTGTCATATCATTGTGCAATATATTCATTTTATATTATTTGGTAATCTTATTAGGTACTTGAAATCAAAATGAGTGGATTTTTAGGCTTAAAAGATTGAAAAAAGTGAAGAATATCAAATACGGGATTTGCACAGGATATTATTCCACACCAAGTGCGAAAAGGTATGCGGAACTGCTAGATCTGGATTTTCCAACGCGATGCACAAGATTTTGCACACCCTCTGTAACGAGATGTACAATTGAGCAAAAATAAAATTATGGGCACCAATAAGTATTTAAATTTTTTAGGGTATAAGAAAAGAAAGACTTCATGAACTAAAAATTATCATAGCAATTATTAGTATCATTCTACTTTTTAAAAGTTTTCAAATCTATGTATATAGGTCACCAAGAAAACACTAGAACACAAGAAAAAGACCAAAAGTCATTTCTTCAATTTCTGCGGTTGAATTGCTTATTTATTCTTCTCATGTCCCGTAAAGGCTTCATCCACTTTCTCTCATCACCTTATTCATATCATAAAAAGGATACATTAGTCAAGATGAACAAAATTCAGAAAGTAAAATTCATTAAAGGATATTTACTTAAGATAAAGGTAAATTCAAGAGATCTAACATGAGAAACAAACGGTAAATTCGTCTATTTTATATAAATGACAAAAATATCCATATCATTTAAGAAATAATAATTTGATGGTAAACAATACCTAAAATTTCATTTTAGAAGTCTAATTTTTATTTAGTAGCATATATTAAGACACTATATTTCATTACAAAAATTAGACGCACAAAAAAATATTTTCAGAAGTATATTATAGTAATGCTAGTAAGCAAGCATATCGAATTTTTATAAATTAGAGAAATGCAATTAAAATTTATATCAAACTCAAGAAGGAGCTGCTGTTAACATAAATTCAATTCTCATTATTTTTGCAAAATTGTGTGAAACACTTTTCTTGTTCATGGAGACTATCCAAGTCATATTTGTAAATAGAAAAAACACATTACGAAAAGAGATATTTTTGTTACCGTTCAAGTCAATAGAGCGCTCTGACTATTCTGAAATGACATTTGGAAGGTTGTTTAGTTTATCAAGAAGAAATGATGGGACTTCTCGTTGTTTTCTTAAATCCAACAATTCAGATAATGTGAAAATCCTAGTAGGTTAAGGTAAAAAAATACATTCAAATAAGCCTCTCTAGTATCATTAGAAATGATAAAACCCTTTATTTGAGAGATGATCAAATTAAAATGAAGCTTTCCAGAGATACTTTGAGGCAATATTTCAACTGAGAAAAAGATAAAAGGATATCTGTATCTGTGTCCCTTTTCATTTGTATGACCAATTTCCGCTTCAATATTTCTCATCTCTTTATCAAACTTCTTAACAGTCATGCATATAAACAATCACATTTCTAAGTTTTAGAAAGCATATTTCTCCAAAAGACCTTCCGTAACCAATAGAAAAATATATCATTGTTTAAATATTTAAAATAAACTTTTTTCTTTTTGGACTTCAAAAGATTAAAAATCCAATTATTCATATAAGGATTAACATTTGTAAACAAGATGAAAGGAAAATTGTGTAGGATGGTCATACAAGATTCATCATATCATTATGTAAAAGTTTGACCTTCTCTTCGAACTCTTCCTGTAAATTACATAGCTATGTCAGTTGTTTGTGAGAGAAGAAAAAAATCGAAATATAAACATATAGTATGATTATCAACAAAACAAAAAGGCAGATGGGTTGAAGTTTTAAGTGAACTATAAATACTTGAGACTTGTCGCTCAACAGGTAAAAATTACTTTACAACCATGATTTTGATCTAAAAATAAAGGAATGATACTCTACTAGCACATATATCACAACAAAGGAGATGAAATGGATTTATGGTGGGCATTCTACCAATAAAAAGAAAAGACAGTTGTTGAATTCAAATAAATGAATAATGAAAGGAATGCTTTCTAAAGGAGACTAGTTACCAAAGGGGGCTTCTTGATTAGCCCAGAGTTCATTTGTAACCTTAAAGCCTCACATTCTTACTACATTGAATGTAAAACTACTTGGTTAGATATAAGTCAAAACACAAAAATTGAAACTATTTTTTTTTAAAAAAAAAGAATATTAATTACTTTTTATGTTTGTCACTTTTCACGTCAGGACTAAGAACGTAGCTCATAGGCCTAACAACTTTCATAGCTTAGAAATTATCGACCATTTTTGCAAAGCCAAAATAAATATTTGAAAGTTACTATAGATATGTGCCACATACTTATATACAATTCACACAATTATACACATATATCCTATGTGGAATAAGTGTATCACAATTGTCAAGAAATTGGGATGAAACAACTCATCAGTTGGGCCTCCTTTTAGCCATGAAAGAAGTAGGGAAAAAATACTCACTTTGGTATATTATTCACATTTTTTTCATAAATAAACATGTATGATTTTGCTTTAAGAAATTGTTCTATTGATCATCCGAATGAAGAATTTCCAGAGCTTGCAGATTGGGAAATACACAAATATGTAATTTATCAAGAAATGACATAATCGAAGTAATTCTTTTTTTAAAAGAAAAAATAAACTTCATGAAATGGAAAATTTATCTATTATGTTGGCTGAGATTACAAAGTCGATCCGGTACTACTTCTATCCAAACAAGAACACTGAAGATATCACAAGCATGTTTAGCTAATAAATGTCCAGGCACATATAGAAACTATAACTCACATACTGAATTTTACATTTAGGAGATGTACGATATTATTTTGTACAAATTATATTACTTTTTATAACGGTTTTAGGCATACAAATCATGCTTTAATAGTTGTATATAAAGTTGATGAAGTGAATTAGTTGGAAAATAATAACAGAAGCCTAGATTTAAATATGGGTATAATTTTTCATAACATACGAAATATCAAATAGTTTGATAGGGCATTATAAAGCTATTCAAAGTATTATAAGTTTACCCCAGTAAAGTTTCTCTCTTGTAGCAAATCGATAGAGATTTACCTTGCCATACCTAACAACTAAAGCTTAATACTTCCAACTTCATTTATTACACCTAAGAATAACATACAATCATATGGACAAAAAATTACTATAAGCTTTGGAAAAAGGCAAGGTATTTACAAGAGAGCTATCAAGAATTTTAGTAAGCAAAATGAAATAAGAAAGAGAATAAGTTACTTCACACAATCTTATTATCTTTTATCATGTTTAATAATTGAGAAGTAACAAGCACAATAATGATATTACATTCAACAATAGGACAACAAGCTTTAATAGTTATGCTCATTGTTTGTAACTATTTGTAATACTAATTATGAATAATAAATCTAACAACTTTTTATAGACATGTTCTTTAGTGCTCGTGCTTTTCTTTTATGCAGATGAAAAAAAGTGATTTTGAAAAAGTTGTTTTAAAAATTAATATAATATTTTTAAATTTTAACAGTATCATTTCAAAAGCTTCCTTAGTTTAGCTTCTCAAAAATAATTTTTTGTAAAAAAATTAAAAAAGAAATAATAAATAATCGAAAACAGTACAAAAATAGTTAATAACTTAAAATAGGTTAAAAAACTAATTATTTTAAGCGATAAAGAACCACAGCTATATCTCGATAAATCAGATTATATATAATGGTCCTATGATAGAGATGTCCTACCCATTCATACACATATATTCACGCACAAAACTTTTAAGAAAATTATTTATTATATTTTCGGAAAAATGTTATAAATGTTCTCCAACTATTTACGAACTAATGAAATGCCTCTAACTTTACTTTTTAGTAGTTTTACCATTAAACTATTTTTGAGCCTCTAAAGTACCCTTCTGGCAAATTTTTCGGTGGTTTTAAGTTGAATTATATCGGAAACCGCCACAAAATTCATATAAAATGACCTCTAAACTTGCCAAAGGGTACTTTTAGAGGCCCTAAAACAGTAGGAAGGTAAATTAGTGAATAGTAAAGTTTATAGGCATTTTCAGCAGTGCGTGAATATTTAGAGGGCACTTATAGCTTTTTTCCCCTATATTCTAGAAAGAAAAATGAAATAAGAAAGAGAATGAGTTAGTTCACACAATCGTATTATCTTTTATCATGTTTAATAACTTAGAAGTAACGAGCACAATAATGGTATTACTTTCAACAATAGGAAGCTTTAAAATTTATGCTCATTGTTTCTAACCATTTGCAATACAAATTATGAATAATAAGTCCAACAACTTTTCATAGACATGTTCTTTAGTACTCGTGCTTTTCTTTTATGCAGATAAAAAAAGTGATTTTTAAAATTAATATAATATTTTTAAATTTTGATAATGTCGTTTCAAAAGCATCCTTAGCATACTTTCGCAAAAATAATTCTTTTGGTAAAAAAAATTAAAAAAAAAATCGGGAACAGTACAAAAATAGTTAATAATTTAAAATCGGTTAAAAAATTGCTTATTTTGTGCAATTGAAAACTACACCTATATCTCGAAAAATCAAATTATATATATTGGTCCTATGATACAGATGTCCTACCTATTAATATACACATATTCATGCACAAAACTTCTAAGAAAATTGTTTTATTATATTTTGGGAAAAAAGCTATAAATGTCCTCAAACTATTTACACACTGCTGAAAATGCCCCTAACTTTACTTTTTACTAATTTTACCTTTAAACTATTTTGAGCCTCTAAAAGTACCCTTCCGGCAAATTTTGCAATGGTTTCTAGTGGAATTTTACCGGAAACCGCCACAAAATTTGCAAAAAACTACCACGAAACCCGCCAAAAGAGTACTTTTAGATGCCCGAAAATAGTTGGAGGGTAAAATTAGTGAGAAGTTAAGTTTATGGGCATTTTTAGCAGTGCGTGAATAGTTAGAGGGCATTTATAGCTTTTTCCCCTTATGTTTTTTACAAAGTCCAATTTATTTTTCATATATATAACATGTAGAGCCTTATAATTTTCGATTGGAGAGGTCAATGAAAAACAAAATTATATAGTTAATTGACCATTTGTCATCAAGTTTTCATTTTCCAAAAAATCAAAAGAAAATACATAACAATAAATATAATTACAAATTGTCATGAAATTTGAAATTATATTCAAAATTGATGGAAGTTAAAGTTTAGAGTCATAAAATTTTGATATATACCAGTAACTTGCACAAGCTGGTAGGCATTCTCTTACAATCATCCAAAGGCGATGGAACTCGAACAAAAGATCCTATTAGTTTAGTTTCATAAGATTCTGTCTTTAGCAGTTCCTGAACGAAACTCTGCCTCAAGTATACCAGTTTCATATTTTTTCAGGAACTATAGAAGAAAATTTAGGTTTTTTTCATTTTTTCACTTCTCTTTCATAATTAGCATCACCTGCACAACATTGATCGAAAGTTCAAGCATGATATAATTTGAGAAATCATTCCAGGGCGAAAAAGAAGCAAATCACTTAATATTCATAAATAATTTACGCTTTTTTTTCAAATTACACATTAACTTTTATTCAATTCCTTAAATTCATGAACAATTTTCGATCGACTTATTTTGACAAATTATGTCCTATTTAGTGAAATCAAATCAATTTAATTATACCCAAGTCACAAGCGTACCGAGACAGTTTTTTTCGACCTATTAGTATGATTTTCACTTATGTATTTGTTCTGATGAATGCAAGGCTTGAGTATGATGATTTTAGCCAATTCCAACTTAAAACACATAATTTATTAAAATCAGTTATTAAAAAAATCGTTGACAAGTATAAGAAGCAAAACTAAAGTTTATGAGTAACTTGAAAAGAGTAAATTAATGATGGGCATTCGTAGTGATTTTTGTGATAAAAATGATAAATAAAAGTAATGCTAATATAGATAAATATATACATGTAACATCTGCACCTCTAGTTTCAATGACATTCGTAGCTGGAACTTGTAAAGGAGGGAATTCTTTCTCAACATCAATATCACCTAATATATAAGGCGAAGAAGTTCTGCCATTTCCTCTACTTATGATATATTTTTCATGACATCTGAAAACATATAATTCTATATGGATCAATATTATTTATAGAATAGGACTTGATAATCTAAAAGAACTAGAAAACTTTAACATACATATATGGTGTGTCTATTTATTTATTTGGTAAATTCAAGGGAATGTATTCTTTTATTTTTTAGTTTTTGGTTATGAAAAGGTGGTATGCATATTAATCTTCAAACATCATTAAGAGAGAATTTAAAAGATAAAACGATACAATATATCTATATATATGTTGTGCTAAGTAAAAAAGAAAGGTGAAGAAAATTTGAAAAAGCGGCTAAACAATCTATCAAATATTTATGTAAGGGAATGGGGTTCCTTAATCATGGTGTCATCTATTTTTCAACAAAACCCCAACAGAAAATGAGGTAGTAAAATCTCACTCGACTTAAAATTTAATGGTTTAACGTAAATTATACTTTTAAACTTTCTCTAATGTCAAATACTAAACCTCGTATACTATAAATGACTCAAATAATCATGACAGATGACCAAATTTATAATTTAAAAGTCCAAAACTTGCTATAGCCAGAAAAATATGAACGTAAATATGAATGAACTTAATATGCAAAATTCGGAGTTAATTTACCGTAATAGGCAATAAGTTTTTATTATTTCTTTTTGTATATAAGAAAAAACGACTTCCTTGATTAAAAATTTATCATAGCGAATTTTCGTATCATCACCTTTTGCGAATATCCAAAACTAGGGATACAAATTGGACTAGTATATATATTCTACAAGAATCTGATGTAGGATTGTCTTCCGTGAATTTGAGTCCTGTCTCCATTCCAAGGCTAGTGAAATAGATAACTGAAATAAATGGAAATTTATGAACCAATTAACATGACTAAAATGAAAATGAAGGGAATAAAATATATGCAACACGTGAATCGGAGAGATGTATATGGTACTTAAAATAAAGTATCCCTTAATTTGGAGACAATTAGGTATTGTATCTTTTGCAATTGTATATTGATCAACTACTTATTAAAGAAAGGCAAATACTTTTGCCTGAAATATGTAAATGTTTCATTTTTACATTAAGTTAAATATAAAACGTCAATTGTATCCTTAGTCTAAAACTGAAGGGAAAATGACTGCATATGTCCCATTGCTATTTATGAATTGCTCACAATATCTTTAAACTTTACTTTTAACTCTTTTACTTATAAACTAATTTCAAGATGCTAAAAATGCCCTGCCACCTAATTATGTGATGGTTTACAGAAGACATTTTTGTTTATATCGTTCACAACCCCAAAACTTACACTCCATTCCATATATAAGAATTTTCTTTATAACAATGCATATGCAACAGTTAAAACATATGTCAATCTTCTAAATATGCAAACCTAAGTCAGATACTAGCTTTTTTGTTGGATACCAATAATCCACTGCCGAATTCTTATCGAGGAGTAAACACTTCGTGCATTGTGCTACTTAATCAAATGACTTTTGAGACAAACTGTTCTCAAACTTAATATTCAACAATCCCGTAGTTGTAGATAACTGTAAATTCCTTCTACACCCTTCATAATATGTTGAAGCTACTACTTTTATTATATCATAAAAATTTTATGCATCTAGATTAGATGCTGCTTCACAAGTATAATTTGCAAAATCGGAGCAAAAGTTCGGTCTAAATTAATGTGTTTTTAGTGTATAATTCCCATAACTCAGGGCACATCTTCTATACATCCAACTATCGTCCTACTCCATAAATTGATTAAATAAAACACGTTAATTTAGAGTAAGAGTTTATAAGTACAAAACTTACACATTGGAGATTTTTCTTAAAATTGTCCACTTTTTAAGAAGTTCACCTTAGCTAGCCGTGGTTTCTTGAAATAGCTTTTACAGTGTTAAAACACTTTAGATTTTCTCTCGAAGGAGATTCAAAAAGTTATTTACATCAATTTTAACAGTGTATATATTCATCTCAAAGAATTCACGAGGCTTATGTTTAAAGCTTTGAGATTTTCATTTAGGAATGATTATAGTTTAGAAGTTTAAGAGTTTAAATGAGAATCATTACTCATTTGAGTATTGTAATTAGTTTCAAAATGTTCTAGTTTAAGTTTTACTAATTTAAATTTTGAAAACTTATTTTAGAATATCCCCTATAAAATAAACAATTTCTAGGCACAATAGTCACACAATAAACAATTAAATAATAAAACAAACAAATTTGTAACCATGATAAAAATTTTAAAAAAAAGTCTAGGCTCCCCTATAAAAAAAACAAATAATTATATTTCTTAGAGTCATGGTACCCGATAAAGACAGCAAATAATTATTCTTTTAAGAGTCTAGACTCCCACATAAAGATAACAAATGGTTATATTTTTAAGACTTCGAGTTCCCCCAAAGAAACAAAAACTAATTACATAAAACATACCTCGATCGAAAGTACTAAACGCGCTAACTCTTGAAAATATCCCTGAAACAAAAGATACACAATCATAATTATTTAAGTAAAAAACAAACACTCTACTATTTTCTCACCATAAAAGAAATACTTTAACATCTCTTTGCATCTTGGAAATTTTAGTTAAGGATGTTTTAAGTATAAAGTCTTTTAACTTTGAACTAGTTTATTATGTAAAAACTTATAACTATTCTTTATAGAAATGTTTTCTCTAAAGTTTTCAAAATAACGTATATATAAAATGTTTTCATTTTCTGCCACATTGAATACAACAAAAATGTTTTCAATTTCTATAAAAAAAAAATTGAAACAAATGACTTATTTCTAGTGTGTATGAAACAAAGATGTCTTCACTCTTTATCACATTGAATACTAACAAGTGTCTCTTTTAAAATTTTAGAATTATTCCTAAAAAAGAGAGCATATCCTTCACTTTGTAGTCTAAAACACTCTACTTTTTTCTCAAGCACGTTTTCTAATTTTCTTCAGACCTCCAAACAAAAGGCAAATAAAATTACTTCTTTCCTAAATAAAGATACATTCTTCCCATACATCTCAAGCATATCTTTTATAATTCTCCTACAGATTAAAAGCGAGAAATTTGTGGGAAAAATAGAAAAATGGTGTAAATATGTAAACTTGAAGATGGCACACCAATTACTTGTTTTCTTACTTATTCTAAATTTTCTCAATATGGAATTAGAAACTCTTTGATTCAAGATGAATAGATACTTTTTGAGTAGAATTAAATACATACAATCAAACAAATAACACAATAAATATTCGTTATAATCACATGAAAACAACATTCACCAATCTAGTTTATAATCCATTAAAACAAAATTAAATGTAATAATGTTGTACTATTTTTTTTTTTTTTGCATAGTTAAATCATTTAATTCTATTTTTCATAATTGAAATTCCCAACCAAACAAAGGGTACCACTTTTTTCCAATATTAAAACATGTAATAAATGTTCTTTTCCCTACTTTTTTAGTTTCCTCAAACATAATAATAGTAAATATTCCACTAAAAATTGAACATGTAAAAAATTAGACACAAAAAAGAGAAAAATCACAGAAGAATGTAGGTAAGCTGATCTTTTTATGTTTTATTATTTTTTAAACAAAGGTCACCATCAAATAAAAAGCACGCTTAATCAATTCGACTATTACCTCATCGAACATCACATAAAAGAAAATTTTAGAATTTGAAAAATGTAAACCTGAAATACTTTTATGCTCTAGGGAATAAAAAAGAACAAGTGTGAAGAAAAAAAGAAACAAATTTCCTTACTAGCAATAGCAGGATTAGAGTGGGTGGAGGTTGTAACGATGTTCTCACTATCAAAAGAAGGTGGAGAAGAAATAAGAGGAGAAAAAGAAGAAGAAGAAGAGAAGAATATGGAAAGGAGAAAAGGGGGAGAAAAGAAGAAAGGAGGTTGACTTACGGGTGATAGAGCGGTCTCGAGGGTGACGTCAGTGTTCGGCGGAGAGAAGGAGGCCGCTGGTGAGGGACGTGGGCATCGGGGAGTCGTCAGTGAGAGGGTTCGGAATGAGGGGATTAGAGGGGGGAGGGAATGAAAGAAAGAGGTAGTAGGGAGAGAGGGGAGGTAAAAGCCTTAATCTGAAGAAAAAAATTCGGAAAAATTGCAACAGATTACCGACCGACTTTCGATCGGTAACTTTTGTTAATCCTTTGCCATCGGATTCAATTAGTAACTTCACCTTAGGTACCGACCAATTATATATTGATCGGAAATCAGTCGGTAAATTCAATTTAATTACTAACCGATTATCAAGTGGCGGTGATCGGTCGGAAGTCGTTTGATTTACCGATCGACATTGATTCGATTGATAAATCCTTTTTTCTAGAAGTGAAACTTCATGAAAACTGTGACATCATATATATTCTTTTTAAAAAAACCCTTACCATAGACAGTGTCAATCGTTGGAGATCATACGCAGTCATCGATAGAGAACTTCAAAATATAGGAGAAACAAGGAAAGGTTAGAGTGTTATATAGAAATAAAAATATGAATTGTCGTTCCTTCTACTTTTAAATGGAAAGAGAATAAAGTTCATTCAAATAAATAAATAAATACATAGATAATTGTAGGCCTCTGGGCCTTAGTCTCCCAATCTTTTTCCCCATTTTTCAAGCCCATTAATTTCTTTCCCTATGATGTTAGTATTGTGCCACAACAGAAAGATTAGGTTGTTGAATTGGTCAGAGATGCCAAGTCAGGCCATCCCGGGCTTGCCCGTTGTGACTTGATCTATATCAACCCCCTCCTCTCCTCGGTTCACACAACACACCACCGATTCTCTTTTCTCTTTTTCTTCCTCCTTTGCTCGCTGCGTCTCTATCTCTTCTTCTTCCTTTCTTGGTCTTTGCGACTAGCTGTAACCGCGCCTCTTCGCCTCTTCGACTTCTGCACCGCTGCTTTGCTTGTACCGATCATGGGTCTCTTGCAATCATTTCTTGATTGTTGTTTGCTTGAGGGAAATGGAAAGGGTGAGAGAGAGAGAGAGAGAGAGAGAGAGAGAGAGAGAGGAACCGATGATATTGTGGCCCTTAGACTGAGGAAAAAACCTCTATCTTAAATGATGTTGTCGTGTTCATCGCTGGCGCCTCGACGCAGCTTGCCGCCCTTCGCCACTGCTCGGCGCCAAAGACATCCCGACATGGTGATTCTCCGCTGGCGATACCTACATCGCTGTGGCAGGTAAGGGTTCTTTATCTTTATATTTTTCTTCTCTTAACTGTTTGTTTTGGCTGCCATTTGGTCTTGCCATTCTCGGCTTGAATCGATTCACAGGAAGAAGAGGAAGAGATTTTTTTGTAGTAGACAGGGTTTATTTTTCATTGTTTCGGTTCTGAATATTGTAATAGTAAATAGATTGATTTGTAATAGTAATTAATTTTCCCCAACAAGTGGTATCAGAGCCACGGTGTGACTCGTCAGTGCCGGCAACCATCGGAAGATTCTGGATCTGAGGGAACTGTTCAGTTCCTCAGATCTGGCTAGTGAAGTTTTCTTTCACTTTCTCTTTTCTTTCGATTATTCTTTACTTTTTTTTCTTTGGCTTGCCACCGTTTTATTTATTGTTTTCTATTTTTCTTTTCCAGCTTTGCTGCCGGTTATTGCTTACGTTTCTATTGTGTTCTCAGCTCGCCGCTGACTGTTTCTGTTTCTCTGTTGCTTTGGCTTGCCGCCGATTGTGATTACTATTACTGTGTTTTTTACTGAATTGAATTACTGTTCAGTTTTTCTGTTTACTAGTCTTGTTTATACCTGCTTCTATTATTTTGCTGCTGCTGTTCTGTTTTTGTTTCGGGTTTTTCATTCAGTTTTTCAAAAACTATAAAACACAAGCCTAGCTTGAATCCATGAGATTTCAAGTATCTGTATCTTGGCGTTGATTTTATGTTTTTCAAAAGTTTTTTTTTTACTCCCTCTGTTCTTCGTCTTTTTCTAGTTTTTGGTAAGACAGTTTTGCTACTGTTGTGTTTCTCATTATTTCAGTTATATTATTTGTTTCTTGGGTTTCATGCTTCACGTTGTTGTGCAGTTTTTAAAAAAAATATATCAAGCAAAAGAAATACAAACCAACGCCATTTTTCTTGAAATTATATTTTTCTATTTTTCGAAAAATCTGGGCATCTTTATTCTTTTTCAAATCTTTCATTTTTCCTAGTCATTTAATTACACTTATTTGCCTTTGAAACATATCAGTTCCAAAAATTGAAACTGATAAGCTTGATGGCAAATATGACTTTGTAATGTCGCGGAGAAAAATGGAAGCAATTTTGGTACAGAATAAAATTGCACCCGCTATCGGTAGCCCTGAAGATTATCCAGAATCTTGGAAGGGTGAAATTCTTTCAGAAAAACTAGGTGATGCTCACAGTTGCCTCATCTTGCATTTAACTGACAATGTTTTACTACAAATTGATGAAAAAGACAATACTTTTGAAATTTGGACTAAACTCGAAAAACTATGTTTGGGAAAATCACTTTCAAATAAAATTTATTTAAAATAGCATCTTTTCGGCTTTAAAATGAGTGGGTCAAAAAAACATTAAGAAAATATGGATGATTTAAATAAAATCGTTTTGGAACTTCAAAACATGGGAGAGAACATCTCTGATGAAAATATTGCAGTCATTCTATTAAATACCTTACCCAATTCCTTCAACGATGTCAAATCTGCTATTAAATATGGCAGAGATGGTTTATCTCTTTCCGGTGTAAAAAATGCTTTGAAATCTAAGGATTTAGATTTACAAAAAGAAAATAAATCACACAGTGAAAACCTTTACGTACGAGGAAGAGTAGACCAGAGGGAACCTCTTAGTCGTCGTTCCAGAAGTAAAGGACGATCCAAATCTCGAGAGAAGAACAAAGTGAAGTGTTTTTATCTTGAAGAGGAGGGTCATAAGAAAAACAAGTGGTTTAAATGAATCAAAGATGAAAAACAATGTAAACATGCTAAAGGGAATAAGAAAATCGACAAAACCCATGACTTTGATTCAGATGGTAATTCTGTGTTTTCAGAGGTTCTGTGTGTTTCCCTTTCCCCTTCTTATTCTGAAGTTGTTGATCATTGGGTTCTTGATTCTGGTTGTACATTTCACATGACACCTAACTAAGATTGGTTTTCTGATTTTAAACCCTTAAATCAAGGAAAGGTTTACATGGGAAACAATCAAGTTTGTGATTAAAGGCATTGAAAATATTTTCATCAAAATGTATGAAGGTGTGACTAGGAAACTCACTGAAGTGAGGTACGTGCCGACCTTCGTCAGAATCTTATCTCCCTTGGTTATTTGAATTCTCTCGGTCTTTCTTTTAAATCCAAAAATGGTTTTTTACACATTTGTAAGAGAAACCTAGTCATGTTAAAAGGTTTTAAAAGAGATAGTTTATACATCCTTTTTGGTAAAATAGTTTGTAACTCATCTGCATTGATTTCAAAAACTGTTCCCGAAAAAACTGTGTTGTGGCATCGTCGGATTGGCCACATTAGTGAAAAGGGACTTATTTACAAAGACAAAATCTTTTATATGGTGACAAGATAGTTTCTTTGGATTGTTGTGACCACTGCGTTTTAGGAAAACAACACAAAATCAGTTTTTCAACAAGCACACACAAGTCTTCTACTATACATGAATACGTGCATTGTGATTTGTCGGTTCCAACTTATGGTGGTAATGTTTATTTCTTATCTATTATTGATGATTTTTCGAGGCATGTTTAGGTTTTTCTTTTAAAGACTAAAGATCAAACCTTTGAAAAGTTTTGTGAATGGAAACGTTTTGCCGAAAATCATTCTAGAAATAAACTTAAAACAATAAGGACCAATAATGGTCTTGAATTTCGTAACCATAAGTTTTCTGATTTGTGTGCATCGCATGGAATTCTACACCATAGGACGGTTAGGCATAACCTACAGCAAAATGGAGTTTTTGAAAAGATGAACAGTACCATTATGGATAAGGTTAGATGTCTTCTTGCTTCTTCTGGTGTCCTAAAACCTTTCTGGGGAACAGCCGTTAGCACGGCTGTCTACCTCATCAATAGATCTCCTTCTACAGCTATAAACTTTACGACTCCTACAGAACTCTGGTTTGGCAAACCTCCTAATATTTCCGACCTGAGAGTTTTCGGGTGTACAGCCTTTGCACATCAGAAGGAGGGTAAGCTGGACCCTAGGACTAGAAAGGGAGTGTTTATAGGATATCTTAGTGGGGTGAAGGATTATAGCGTGTGGTTAAAGGGCGAACCGGGAGTGAGGGTTGTTATAAGTAGGGATGTTATTTTAAACGAGCTAGAAATGCTCTGTCTTAAGGATAAACCCATCTCCGATAGTTATAGAGTGTTCCCACTCCTAGTAGTATTCCTGTGGAGGTGGAGGTCACTTCTGAACCTTCCTTAGAACCACACCAGGAACCTGAAACCAATCCAGAGCTTCCTGCACCATCCAGCAGCACACCTGATCCTCCTAGTATTCCTAAACCTATTGATCCTGTTTTAGAAGGTTCTGATAAGGAGGAAGAGCACCCTGAGGCCCAAGCTCAAGCCCTTAGGGATTACCAGCTTGCAAGAGATAGGGTTAGAAGGATACCTAAGGATCATCCTCCGTATGGTTACTCCTACATTATTTCATATGCCTTCACTGTTGCATCTTATGTGGAAGAAAAAGGACCATTATGTTTTTCTGATGTTTTGAAAAGCCCTAATGGCAGTTTTTGATTACGTGCTATGGATGAGGAAATGTCTTCTTTAAATAAAAACAAAACCTAGGTTCTTGTTCCAAAACCCTTAAAACAAAAATTAGTTGATTGCAAATGGATTTTCAAAATAAAATAACCTGAGTCTTCTAATGAACCTCCAAGGTTCAAGGCCATGCTAGTTGGAAAAGGTTTTCCCCAAGTTGAGGGCATCGATTTCTATGAAATTTTTTCTCCTGTTGTAAAATACAAAACGATTAGAATTATTCTTGCTCTTGTTGCTTTTTATGATTTCAATCTTGAACAACTTGATGTTAAAACTGATTTCTTGCATGGTGATCTCGAAGATACTATATATATATATACATCAACCACCAGGTTTTTAGGTTAAGGGTAAAGAACACATGGCATGTCTTTTGAAAAAGTCCTTATACGGGCTCAAACAATCACCCAGACAATGGTACAAGAGGTTTGATTCCTTTATGATAAAAATTGGTTTTACTAAAAACAACTATGATAGTTATCTTTATTTTTCGAGTAATAATGTTGATTCTGCTATTCATTTATTAGTTTATGTGGATTATATGCTAATTTCTTGCAGGCATGAAGCTAAAATCGACGATCTAAAATCCTTGTTAAAATCTAAATTCGATATGAAGGATTTAGGTGTTGCATCTAGAATTCTTGGGATGAGTATTTCAAGAGATAGATCTGATCATTCACTTTTTCTATCTCAAAAGCCTTTCTTTCAGAAAACTGTATACAAATTTTTAATGCACCTGTGTAAGCCCATTAGAACTCCACTTGCATGCCATTTTAAACTTTCTGACAAAACTTGTCCTAAAACCAAAAGTGAGAAAAGAGATATGGCTAATATCCCTCATAGAATGGTCGTAGGTTCAGTCATGTACTCAATGATATCTACCTGTCCAGACATTGCTTTTTCTATAAACCTTCTCAGCAAATTTATGTCTAACCCTGGGAGAGATCACTGGGGTGCTCTCAAGTGGCTCCTACGTTATCTTAATGGAACCTTAGATCAAGGCTTACAATATCATAATTGCTCTTATTTTGAACTAATTGGAAGTGTTGATTCTGATTTTGTAGGTGATAAGGATTGTTGAAAATCTACCACATCCTATTTCTTTACCCTAACGGGTAATTGTGTCTCATGGACTCAATTGCAGCCGCTAGTTGCCTTATCAACTACTGAGGCTGAATACATCGCAACAATGGAAGCGATTAAAGAAGCCATCTGGCTTTAAGGGTTATGGTATGAATTACAAGTTTTACATTCAAAAGCTATTATTTATACTGATAGTCAGAGTTTTTTGCATTTATGTAAAAATCCGGTCTATCACGAACGGACAAAACATATAGATGTCAAATATCACTTTATTAGGGAAAAAGTCTCAAGAGGTATAGTTGACTTAGACAAGATTAGTACTGATAATAATCCTGCAGATTTTGGTACTAAAATTGTAAACACTAACAAATTTATGTTTTGCAGGGATTTTCTTCACTTAGACATGGTCTAATTCTTGTTAAGTTAAAACAACGGTTGGAAAAATATTGTTCGAGGTGGAGACAATAGGCCTTTAGCCCTTAGTCTCCCAATCTTTTTCCCTATTTTTCCAGCCCATTAATTTCTTTCCCTATGATATTACTATTGGGCCACAACAAAAAGATTAGGTTGTTGAATTGGTCAGAGATGCCGGACCGGGCCAGCCCGGGCTTGCTCGTTGTGACTTGATCTCTCTCCTCTCATCGGTTCACACAATACACTACCGATTCTCTTTTCTCTTTCTCCTCCTCTACTGCCCGTTGCATATTTGTCTCTTCTTCTTCCATTCTCGGTCTTTGCAGCTAGCTGTAACCGCTTCCTTTTCGCCTCTTCTGCTTCTGCGCCGCTGCTTTGCTTGTACCGATCATCAGTCTCTTGCAATCGTTTCTTGATTGTTGTTTGCTTGAGGGAAATAGAAAGGGTATGAAAGAAAGATAGAGAGAGGAACCGATCATATTGTGGCCCTTAGACTAAGGGAAAAACATCCATCTTCACCAATCTTGTCATGTTCATCGCCCGTGCCTGGATGCGGCTTGTCGCTCTTCTCCGCAACTCGACGTCGCAGACATCTCGGCACGATGGTTCTCCGCTGGCAATACCTACATCGCCGCAGCATGTTAAGGTGCTTTTATCTTTATATTTTTCTTCTCTTGACTGCTTATTTTGGATGCCATTTGGTCTTGTCATTCTCGGCTTGAACCGATTCACAGGAAGAAGAGGAAGAGATTATTTTGCAATAGACAGGGTTTATTTTTCGCTGTTTTAGTTTGTAATATTGTAATAGTAAATAGATTCATTTGTAATAGTAATTAGTTTTCCCTGATTGTAATAAAGGTACAACATCTTTGCATCTTCTAGTATATCTTGGAGAAAGTATATTGTGGTAATTAAAAAATTCTACTATTATAAAAGAAAACCACGTTAATTTAAGTATCGACAGAACTTGTGAAAATATTATGAGGGCTTGTTGCGTGCTAATACGATGACAAATTGTGATTCATTCATGCATGAGGTGGCTGCAACTTCTTAAACCGGCGCTACCTTAGTTATATTGGAATACCTAACGATCCACTAAACTTAATGTTGAATCAAAAAGTTAATGTTCACATCATATAATGTATATGTTTGGATAAATTATCATAAAAGTGGAAAGAAAATTATTTCTTTAGGTGGATCGTTAATGACCGGATGGATGTTTTCTCTTGTTTGGGTTAAAAGAGAAAATTTTGATATGGATTAGGTTCACATATAGCTTCATGAATCCCTTGCCATTACTTAGCCACATTATGCATGAATCAAGGCACACTTGTTACCTTTTTTTTAAAAAAATCCTAATTGGATAAGGAATCTAATTGTTAAGTATGAAAATGTTGTGGTTTTACACCATTTATACTTACTCTTTTAATGTATTTTTGTGTCATATCGTTTTGGAATATATTCATTTTATGTTATTTGGTAATCTTCTTAGGTACTTGAAATCAAAATGAGTGGATTTTTAGGCTTCAAAGATGGAAAAAAGTGAAGAAGTTCAAACACGGGATTTGCATAGGATATTCTTGCACAACGAGTGCAAAAAGGTACGCGCAACTACTAGAGCTGATTTTTCCAACGCGATGCTAAATATTTTGCACACCATGTCAAACAAAACGTACAATTCAGTGAAAATTAAAATTATGGGTGCGAATATGTATTTAAATTTTTTAGGGTATAAGAAAAGAAAGACTTCATGAACTAAAAATTATCATAGCAATTATTAGCATCATTCAACATTTTAGAAAATTTCAAATCTATGTATATAGGTCAACAAGAAAACACTACAACACAAGAAAGTACAAATAATCACTTTTTAAAATATCTTGAGGAAACCAAAAGTCATTTCTTCAATTCCTTGGACTGAACTGCTTATGTATTCCTCTCATGGCCCGTAAATGCTTCATCCACTTTCTCTCATCACCTTATTTATATCATAAACAAGATATATTAGTCAAGTTAAACAAAATTCAGGAAGAAAAATTAATTAAAGGAGATTTACTTAAGAAAAAAGTAAATTCAAGAGATCTAACATAAGAAACAAATGGTAAATTCGTCTGTTTTATGTAAATTACAAAAATATCCTTATCATTTAAGAAACAATAATTCGATGGTCAACAATTCCTAAAATTTCAATTAACAAGTCTAACTTTTATTTAGTTGCATATATTGAGATACTATATTTCATTACAAAAATTAGACCCACAAAAAATATTTTAAGAAGTATATTATAGTAATGCTAGTAAGAAAGCATATCGAATTTATATATATTAGAGAAATGTAATTAAAATTTGGACCAAACTCAAGAAGGAAATGTTGTTAACATAAATTCAATACTCGTTATTTTTGCAAAATTGTATTAAATACTTTTCTTGTTCATGGAGAATATGCAGGTCACATATTTGTAAATACAAACAGAATACACATTACAAAAAGAAATATTTTTGTTACTGTTCAATTCATTAGAGGGCTTTGATTATTCTAAAATGACATTTGGAAGATTGTTCAGTAGTCCAAGCAGATATGATGGGACTTCTCGGTCTTTCCTTAAATCCAACAATTCAGATAATGTGAAAATCCCAGTAGGTTAAGGTCACAAAACTCATTCAAATAAGCCCCTCTAGTATCATTAGAAATGATAAAACCCTTTATTTGAGAGATGATCAAATTAAAATCAAACCTTGCAGAGATACTTTGAGGCAATATTTCAAGTGAGAAAAAGATAGAAAGGATATCTGTATCTGTATCCCTTTCATTTGTATGACCAATTTCCGCTTCAATGTGTCTCATCTCCTTGGCAAAGTTCTGAAAAGTCATGCATATATACAACAACATTTCTAAGTGTTAGAAAGTATATTTCTCTAGCCTAATCATTTTCCAACAAAAGACCTTCCATAACCAATAGAAAAATATATCATTGTTTAAATATTTAAAATAAAATTTGTTCTTTTTGGACTTCAAAAGACTAACAATCCAATTGTTCATATAAGGATAAAAAATTATAAACAAATGAAAGAAAAATTGTTTAGGATGGTCATAAAAGATTCGTCATATCATTATGAAAAATGTGGCATTCTCTTCGAACTCTTCCTGTAAATTACAAAGCTATGTCAGTTGTTTGTGAGAGAAGAAAAAAATGAAATGTAAACATATAGTATGATTATCAAGAAAACAAAAAGGCGGATGGGTTAAAGTTTTATGTGAACTTGTAAATACTCGAGACTTGTCGCTCAAGAGGTAAGAATTACTTTACAACCATGATTATAATCTAAAATAAAGGAATGATACTCTACCAGCACATATATCACAACAAAAGAGATGAAATAGATTTATGGAGGGCATTCTACAAATAAAAATAAAAGACAATTGTTGAAATAAAATAAATGAATAATGAAAGAAATGCTTTCTAAAGGAGACTAGTTACCAAAGTGGGCTTCTTGATTAGCCCAGAGTTCATTTTCAACCTTAAACCGTCACGTTCTTCTTGCATTGAATATAAAACTACTTGGTTAGATATAAGTCAAAACACAAAAATTGAAGCTATTTTTTTCAAAAAAGAATATTAATTACTTTTTATGTTTGTCAATTTTCACACTAAGACTAAGAACGTGGCTCACAGGCCTAACGACTTTCATGGCTCACAAATTATCGACCATTTTTGGAAAGGCAAAATAAATATTTCAAAGTGACTATAGATATGTGCCATATACTTATATACAATTCACGTGCATTACACATATATCCTATGTGGAATAAGGGTATCACAATTGTCAAGAAATTAGGATAAATCAACTATTAATTGGGCCCTCCTTTTAGCCAAGAAAGCAGTAGGGGAAAAATACTCACTTTTGCAAATCATTCACATTTCATAAATAAACATGTATGAATTTGCTTTAAGAAATTGTTCTATTGATCATCCCAAAAGGAAGAAATTCCAAAGCTTGCAAAGTGGGAAATACACAAATATGTAAACTACCAAGAAATGACATAATCGAATAATTTTTACATAACAAAAATGTCGATTATGTCATTTCTTGATAGTTTACATATTTGTGTATTTCTCAATCTGCAAGCTTTGGAATTTCTTCCTTTTAGGATGATCAATAGAACAATTTCTTAAAGCAAATTCATACATGTTTATTTATGAAACAAATGTGAATAATTTGCAAAAGGGAGTATTTTTCCAAATATGATAGCCACTACGTTGGTTGAGATTTCAAATTCGACCCGGTACCTCTTCTATCCAAACAAGAACATTGAAGATATCACCGGCACGTTCAGCTAATAAATGTGCAGGCAAATATAGAAATTATAAATCACATACTGAATCTTACAATTAGGAGATGCACGATATTTTTTTGTACAAATTATCTTACTTTTTATAATGGGTTTTACGCATACGAATCATGCTTTAATAAATGTATATAAAGTTAAGGAGGTGAATTAGTTGGAAAATAATAAGAAAAGCCTAGATTTAAATATGGGTATAATTTTTCATAACATGCGGAATATAAAATAGTTTGATAAGGCATTGTAAAGCTATTCAAAGTATAACGGATTATAAGTTTACCTCTGTAAAGTTTCTCTCTTGTAGCAAATCGATAGAGATTTCCCTTGCAATACTTAATAACTGAAGCTTAATACTTCCAACTTCATTTATTATACCTAAGAGCAACATACAACCATATGAACAAAAAATTACTTTAAGCTTTGGAAAAAGACAAGGTATTTATAGAAGAGCTATCAAGAATTTTAGTAACCAAAATGAAATAAGAAAGAGAATGAGTTACTTCACACAATCTTATTATCTTTTATCATGTTTAATAGTTGAGAAGTAACAAGCACAATAATGGTATTACTTTCAACAATAGGACAACAAGCTTTAAAAGTTATGCTCATTGTTTCTAACTATTTGTAATACTAATTATGAATAATAAATCTAACAACTTTGTATAGACGTGTTCTTTAGTACTCGTGCTTTTCTTTTATGTAGATGAAAAAAAGTGATTTTGAAAAAGTTGTTTTGAAAATTAACATAATATTTTTAAATTTTAATAGTATCGTTTCAAAAACTTCCTTAACATACCTTCTCAAAAATAGTGTTTTTGCAAAAAAATTAAAAATGAAATAATGAATAATCGAGAACCATACAAAAATAGTTAATAACTTAAAATAGGATAAAAAACAACTTATTTTAATCAATAAAGAACCATACCTATATCGCGATAAATCAGGTTATATATGTTGTTCCTATGATACGAGTGCCCTACCCATTCATACACATATTCACGCACAAAACTTTTAAGAAAATTGTTTTCTTATATTTTGGGAAAAATGCTATAAATGTCCTCCAACTATTTACGCACTGCTGAAACGCCTCTAACTTTACTTTTTACTACTTTTACCTTTAAACTATTTCTGTGACTCTAAAAGTACCCTTCTGGCAAATTTTCCGGTGGTTTTTAGTGGAATTTTATAGGAAACTGCCACAAAATTCGTAGAAAATCACCACTAAACCCGCCAAAAGTGTACTTTTAGAGGCCTAAAATGATTTTGAGGGTAAAATTAGGGAAAAATAAAGTTTATAGGCGTTTTCAGCAGTGCGTGAATAGTTAGAGGGCATTTATGGCTTTTTTTCTTATATTTTCTACAAAGTCTATTCTATTTTTCATATATATAACCTGTAGAGGCTTTATAATTTTCTATTGGAGAGGTCAATGGAAATCAAAATTATATAGTTAATTGACCATTTGTCATAAAGTTTCCATTTTCCAAAAAATTAAAAAGAAAATACATAACAATAAATATACTCTCAAATTGTCAGGCAATTTGAAATTATATCCAAAATTGATGGAGATTAGAGTTTAAAGTCACAAGATTGGGATATATACCAGTAACTTGCACAAGTTGGTAGGACATTCTCTTACGATCATCCAAAGGCAATGGAACTCGAACAAAAGATCCTATTAGTTCAGTTTCATAAGATTCTGTCTTTAGCAGCTCATGAACAAAACTCTGCCTCAAGTATACCAGTTTCATATTTTCAGGAACTATAGAAGCAAATTTAGTTTTCTTTTTTTTTTTTTTCACTTCTCTTTCAAAATTAGCATCACCAGCAGAACAATGATTGAAAGATCAAGCATGATATAATTTGAGAAATGATTCCAAAGCGAAAAAGAAGCAAATCACTTAATATTCATAAATAATTTACGTCTTTTTTTCAAATTACTCATTAGCGTTTATTCAATTCCTTAAATTCATGAACAATCTTCAATCGATTTATTTTGACAAGTTATGTCCTATTTAGTGAAATCTAATCAATTTAATTATACCCAAGTCAAAAGCGTACCAGGACAAAGTTATTTTTCCACCTATGAATATGATTTTCACTTATGTATTTTTTCTGATGAATACAACGCTTGAGTATGATTATTTTAGCCGAATTCCAACATAAAACACATAATTTATTAAAATTTGTTATTCAAAAAATCGTTGATAAGTATAAGAAGCAAAAATAAAGTTTATGAGTAATTTGCAAAAGAGCAAATTAATGATGGGCATTTGTAGTGATTTTTGTAAAAAAAAAATGATAAATAAAAGTAATAGTAATATAGACAAATATATACATGTGACATTCGTAGCTGGAACTTGTAAAGGAGAGAGTTCCTTCTCAACATCAATATTACCTAATATATAAGGCGAAGCAGTTCTGCCATTTCTTCTACTCGTGATATATTCTTCATGGTCTCTGAAAACATACAATTCTATATGGATCAATATCTATTTATAGAATAGGACTCGATAATCTAAAAGAACTAGAAAACTTTAACATACATACACGGTGTGTCTATTTATTTATTTGGTAAACTCAAGGGAATGGATTCTTTTATTTTCTATTTTTTTGGTTATGAAAAGGTGGTATGCATATTAATCTTCAAACATCATTAAGAGCGAATTTAAAAGATAAAACGCTGCAATATATCTATATGTATGTTGTGCTGAGTAAAAGAGAAAGCTAAAGAAATTTGAAAAAAACCCGCTAAACAATCTATCAAATATTTATGTAGGGGAATGGGGTTCCTTAATCATGATGGTCATCAATTTTTTCAACAAAACCCCAACAGAAAAATGAAGTAATAAAATCTCACTCTACTTCAAATTGAATAGTTGAACGCAAATTACACCTTCAAACTTTCTCCAATGTCCAATACTAAACCTATTTTACTATAAATGATTCCAATAATCACGACAGGTGACCACATTTATAGTTTAGAAGTCCAAAACTTGCTACAGCCGGAAAAATATGAACATAAATATGATTGAACTTAATATGCAAAATTCTGAGTTAATTTAGGCAATAAGTTTTTATTTTGTTTTCGTATATAAGAAAAAAAGACTCCCTTGATTAAAAATTTATCATAACGATTTTTGTATCATCACCTTTTGCGAATATCTAAAACTATGAATACAGATTGGACTGATTATATATTCTAGAAGAATCTGGTGTAAGATTGTCTTTCGTGAATTTGAGTCCTGTCTCCAGGCCAAGGCTAGTGAAATAGATAACTGAAACAAATGGAAATTTATGAACCAATTAACATCATTGAAATGAAAATGAAGGGAATAAAATATATGCAACACATGAATCGGACAGATACATATGGTGCTTAAAAAAAGTATCCTTTAATTTGGAGATTTCGACAATTAAGCATTGTACGTTTTGCAATTGTATATTGATCGAGTACTTATTAAAAAAACGCAAATACTTTTGTCTGAAATATGTAAATGTTTCATTTTTACGTTAAGTTAAACATAAAACTTCAATTGTATCCTTAGTTAAAAAATGAATGGAAAATGACTGCATATGTCCCATTGCTATTTATGAATTGGTCACAATATCTTTAAACTTTACTTTTAACTTTTTTACTTATAAACGAATTTCAAGATGCTAAAAATGCCCCGCCACCTAATTCTTTGTTGGTTTACAGTAGACATTTTTGTTTATATCGTTCATGACCCCAAAACTTACACTTCATTCTATATATGAGAGTTTTCTTTATATATAAAATGTTTTCACTTTCTATCACATTGAATACAACAAAAATGTTTCAGTTTCTATAGAAAAAATGAAACAAATGACTTATTTTGAGTGTATATGAAACAAAGATGTCTTCACTCTTTATCATATTGAATACTAACAAGTGTCTCTTTCAAAATTTTAGAATTATTCCTCAAAAAGAGAGCAAATCCTTCACTTTGTAGTCTAAAACACTCTACTTTTTTCTCGAGCATGTTTTCTAATTTTCTCTAGGCACTAATAAAAGGAAAATAAAATTACTTCTTTTCAAAATAAAGATACATTCTTCTCATACATCTCAAGCATATCTTTTATACTTCTCCTACAAATTAAAAGTGAGAGATTTGTGGGAAAAAATTGAAAAATGGTGTAAATATGTAAACTTAAAGATGGCATACCAATTACTTCTTCCCTTACTTATTCTAAATTTTCTCAATATAGAATTAGAAACTCTTTGATTCAAGAATGAATGGATACAATATGAATTGAATAAATTATCATACAATCAAACAAATAACACAATAAATATTAGTTATAATCACATTAAAACAACATTCACCAATCTAGGTTATAATCTATTAAAAGAACATTAAATATAATAAGGTTGTACTATTTGAAGTTTTTTTTTTGGCTTGCATAAATCAATGAATTCTATTTTGCATAAGTGAAAATTCCCAACCAAACAAAGCGTACCACTTTTTTTCAATATTAAAACATGTAATAAACGTTCTTTTCCCTACTTTTTTAGTTTCTTCAAACATAATAATAGCAAATATTCCATTAAAAATTGAACATGTAAATGAATTAGACACAAAAAGAGAAAAATCACAGAAGAATGAAGGTAAAGTTGATCTTTTTATGTTTTATTATTTTTTAAACAATTGTCACCACCAAATGAAAAGTATGTTTAATCAACTCGAGTATTACCTAATAGAACACCACATAAAAACAAATTTTAGAGTTTGAAAAATGTAAACTTTAAATACTTTTATGCTCTAGGGGAAAAAAAAAAAAAAGAACAAGTGTGAAGAAAAAAAGAAAAAAATTTCCTTACTGGCGATAGCAGGAGTAGCGGTCAGTTGAGGTTGTGACAATGTTCTCTCTATCAAAAGAAGGTGGAGAAGAAATAGGAGGAGAAAAACAAGAAGGAGAAGAGAGGAAGAGAAGAATATATGAAAAGGAGAAGAGGGGGAGAAAAGAATAAAGGAGGATCACTTACCGGTGATAGAGCGGTCTCGAGAGGGATGTCAACATTCGGTGGAGAGAAGGAGGCGATTGGTGAGGGGTGTGGGCATCGGGGCAATTGTCAGTGAAAGAGTTATGAATGAGGGAATTTAAGGGGAGAGAGAATAAAAAAAAAGAGGCAGCGGGGAGAGGGGGGAGGTAAAAGCCCTAATCTGAAGAAAAGAATTCTGAAAAATTGCAATAGGTTACAGACTGACATTCGGTCGGTAACTTTTGTTAATCCTTTGCCATCCGATTCAATGGGTAACATCACTTTAAGTACCAAACGATTATCTATTATTCAGAAATCAGTCGGTAACTTCAATTTAATTACCGACCGATTATCAAGTGGTCGGTGATCGGACGAAAATCATTTGAGGACATTGATTTTGTTGGTAAAATCCTTTTTTCTGGAAGTGAAACTTCATGCAAATTTTGACATCATACATATTCTTTTTAAGAAAAACCCCTTACCATAGACAGTGTAAATCGTTGTAGATTGTACGCGGCCGTCGATAGAGAACTTCAAAAAATAGGAGAAAGAAGGAAAAGTTAGAGTGTTATATGGAAATGAAAATATGAATTGTCGTTCCTTCTACTTTTAAATGGAAAGAGAATAAAGTTCATTCAAATAAATACATAAATAATAAAGGTACAACATCTTTGCATCTTTTAGTATATCTTGGAGAAAGTATATTGTGGTAATTACACAATTCTAAAGGAAAACCACGTTCATTTAAGTATCGATAAAAGTTGTGAAAATATCATGAGAATTAACCATGTAAGAAATATAAATCATTTGGGTATGAGATCGTAAATTACTTTCCATACAAAGATATTAATACATTTTTTTAAAGGATCACATTAAATTTACGTGCACATAAATACTAATGTTTTTAAGAAGTAGAAAATTTAAAATTTTTGCCTGTATTTTAAAATCATAAGCATCGTTTGTTTTGCCAAAATGAATACATGCAATGAAGGCTTTAATTGAAAAGAACAAAAGGTAAAAGGAAAACAAAAGAAACAAGAATGAATCACATGGCCATTATAAAAAAAGGTAAAACGTCCCAAAAACCCTTGAACTTTACTACATTTTAACTCGAACATCTTAACGAAACTTTAAATACATGCTTCTCATACACAATATATTAACATACTAAAAAATTCAGGATATAAAATATTTCATACATGCTCATTCCAAGTTTTCTTATTAAAATCATTCGCAAAACTTGCAAAGTACCAAATATATTCAAAATCACAAGTTTTTAGGAGAACATATAGTCAATAAAAATCAGAACTTTTATATTCCTTACCTTAAAACACTCACAAAATCTCTAATCTCAAGTAGATTCGAATCATACACCTAAAAATTAATAGAAAAATCTTAATAAAAAATCCAACATAAATTTAGTCAAATGAAACCCCAGGTTCAATCTTAGCACTATAATTAAAATTCCAATACAGAAAAAAAAAAAAAAAGTAGGAACGAAGGTCTCTAATCTTATTAAAACCATAATATTACCTCAATTAGTGGTTTTGGACACTAGCCATTAACCCCTAAAAGACTAGAAGGCTTCGTCGCTTCTCCCACTCTAACAACTTTTAGAAAAGAACATACATTCAGTAAAGAATGATGGTTTAAAGACTGATCCTCCCGTTTTTACAATTTAACCTTTAGGCTTCATAAGTAACTTAAATTAATCCCTTATATTAAAAGTCTTTCTTAAATATACCACAAGACATTTTCGTCAATATTATAAAATTACAAATCCAGCCTTAGGATTAATTACTGTAATCACTAAGCCACTTGGGCTGGGTAAATATAAAAGTTTACTATAAAAATTATACCAAAAAACTGTAAATATATGATATAAACAAAATGAGTAAATATCCTCTTAAAATCCCACCAAATTTATCAATTAAATATTTGATTAAATAAATATATACAAATAATTAACTAAATGCATACAAATAAAAATAACTAATTTAATCAACAAAATCATTAAAATCAAAATAACAAGATAAATATAGAAGAAAACTAAAAATGTTACCTAAAACTAATTGGTTGCAGCAACTGTTCCTGGTTAGCTGCTTCACTAGCATTTCACAATTGGCGAGGGGAGCAGCGATGGTCCGGAAGGAGAAGCTTCGGTGGCTATAATGGTTTTCAGGTAAATGAACAGAGAAAAAGAGATAAATGAGTAGAGTGGGAAGTTTAAGTAGAGAAATGGCGGTGGTCGTCGATGTTTCTAGGGGTAGCAAAAGTGACAGGGGCTCGTTGTCACGAGAGGAAAAAGAAGAGAAGTTTCGTGATAAAGTGAAATAGGGGGCTTGTTCTACACAAATACGATGGCAAATTGTGATTTATTCATGCATGAGGTGGTTGCAACTTTTTAAACCGACACTACCTTACCTACATTGGAATAACTAACAATCCACCAAACTTAATGTTAAATCAAAAAATGGATGTTCACATCATTTAATGTATATGTTGGGATAAATTATCATAAAAGTGGAAAGATAATTATTTCTTTAGGTGGATGTTAATGACCAGATAGATGTTTTTTCTTGTTTAGGTTAAAAGAGAAAATTTTGATATGGATTAGGTTCATATATGGGGTCATGAATCCCTTGCCATTACTTACCCACATTATGCATGAATCAAGGTACACTTGTAAATTTTTTTTAAAAGAAATCCTAATTGGATAAAGAATCTGATTGTTAAGTATGAAAATGTTGTGGTTGTACACCATTTATACTTACTCTTTTAATGTATTTTTGTGCCATATCGTTGTGGAATATATTCATTTTATATTATTTGGTAATCTTATTAGGTACTTTAAATCAAAATGAGTGGATTTTTAGGCTTAAAAAATGGGAAAAAGTGAAGAAGTTCAAATAAGGGATTTGCACTGGATATTATTGCACACCGAGTGGAAAAAGCTCTGCAGAACTACTAGACCTAGTTTTTCCAACGCGATGCACAAGATTTTGCACACCCTGTGTAACAAGATGTGCAATTCAGGAAAAAATAAAATTATGGGCGCCAATAAGTATTTAAATTTTTTAGTGTATAAGAAAAAAAAGACTTCAAGAACTAAAAATTATCATAGCAATTATTAGTATTATTCAACTTTTTTGAAATTTTCAAATCTATGCATATAGATTTGATTGGTATATACGTTCTAGAATAAATCAGTGCAAGATTGTCTTCAGTATACTTGTAGGAATTGGCAAAGGTATGTGTATAAATTTGATTGGTGTAGATTTCGGTGTAGGATTGTCCTCAATGGGTTGGACGCCTGTCTCCAGGCCAAGAATGAAATAGATAACTAGAAGAGATGGAAATTTATGAACAACTAATAAACATCATTGAGATAAGGAAGGAGGGAGTAAAACATATGCTACACATTAGTTGGAAAAATGTATCCCTTAGTTTGGAGGTTCCGACAGTTAAGCACCAAATCTTTTGCAATTGCATATTGAATGACTACTTACGATAGAAAGGCGAATACTTTTACTTGAAACATGTAACTGTTTCATACAATAAGTTAAAAATAAAACTTTGCACCCTTAGTCTAGAAATGAAGGGAACATGGCTATATATAATGCCTTGTAAACTACTCATAATTCCTTTACAAACTATTCATAATGCCTTTAAACTTTACTTTTAACTATTTTATAAATTGCTTATAATTTCTTTGAACTTTACATTTAAATATTTTTATCCAACTATTTTCAGGACGCTATAAATGCCCTGCCACTGAATTATCGGATGCTTTCAATACACCACCTCATTGTCATCGAGGAGTAAGTGCTTCATGCATCGTACTACATAATCAAATGACTTTTGAGACCAATTATTCTCAGACTTAATATTCCACCATCCCATAGCCGCAGGTAACTATGAATTCCTTCTACACCCTTCATACTATGGTGCATCTACTACTTTTAGCATATAACAAAACTTTTGTTTCGCTGAATTAGATGCTTCTTCATAAGTATAGTTGGAAAAAAGCGGGCCAAAGCTCGGTCCAATAACATCAAATATCATCTCACTAACAAAATTATTTTCACTAATTCTACTCGAACTTATTATCCTTAAATCACTCACGTCCATTCCATATTTATTCCCCAAAATGCTTCTCCATAACATGTCCAATTATGATAATTCGGTATAAAACCCCACCTAAAAATATAAAACATCAAATCATCCATGATTATTAACTTCCTCTCTTTGCACTCCTCACACGGGCACCTTCTCTCATCTTCCTTGCCATTATTTGTTGTCTAGGCTCCTCTATGAATAATTAAAACTAAAAAGTCTGAACTCCCCTATAGACAATTAAAATTAAAGAGTCCAAGGATCCACGATAAGCAATTAAACATAAAAAAAAAAATACAAAGTATTAAAAAGTCTGAGCCCCTACATAAACAATTAACATCAAGAAGCAAACTAATGCCATCTTGATGGATATTGATAATATATAAGCTTCAGTTGTTTCAAAGAGAGAGAGAGAGAGAGAGAGAGAGAGAGAGAGAGAGAGAGAAGCATTCTTATTAGAAATGAAGAAATACTATATAGTCTAAAGTTCTAGTACAAAAAATATGTTTGTAAGCGTTGTAAATTTATATTTATATTACACAAAAAATATGATTTATATAAAAACCCTAAATAAAGAGGATATGAACTTCACAACAAATTGTGACATCATATATATTCCCTTAAAGAAAACCTTACAAATGACAGCAGCAATTGTTGGCAGTGCTATCAAAACAAGTCGAAACTCGCGGGTTGAACCGCACCGTCCGCATTTCATGCGGATATGCGCCTACAAATATAAGAATTTTTAGGATGTGGACATTTTTATCCCACATCGCATAATCTACAATTTACGGAGACGGGCCACGAATAGACCGTGGGCTAACCCACAAATTTTTAAAATAAAATTTATATATGTTTTTTTTATAATTTTAATTGTTAAAGGCATTTTGTTTTTACAAAACTAAGTAAAAAGAGTAAAAAACTTGTAGGGAATAATTTCCTGATCAGTTGAGAAAAAATGCGCTCAATTGTGATTAATTTGGTAAACAAATATATTAATTTGAAGGAAATTTGGATGAAGAAGTGAGAAATGATTGATGAACATGGAGAGATTTTATGATTATAAATTGGGTATTAGAGGAGTTAGTGAAGAAATGGATAGCTTTGTGGAATGAAGTCTACTTTCCTTTCTTGCTACATCAAGAAAACACATGTATGTGGGAAAATATCACCCAGGATCGTTTATAACATTTCCTGTAACATTTCTTGTAACATTTTCTTTTATAATATATTTTCCCCTTTAGGGTTTCCACTTTTCCCTTAGGGTTTATCTTTTATTTGGTAGGTTTTATTAATATGTTGTAGAAACTAATTACTATTACTTGCCAAAACTAAAACAAGACAGCGGAAATAAAAGGAGCCTATTCTATTACAAATCTTTCTTCTCCGATCGAATACGGAAAGCAAATAAAAAATAATTCCTCAAGGCTACAATACAACAAACAGCTAATAATAAAAATAAGAGGAACAAGAGAGGCACTTACCACCGCCGCGAACCGTGAATATGGCGGAATGGTGACGTACCGAGAAGCAGAATGGACGCCGAGCAGTGACTGTGCCACGTCGAGGCGTCTCAGGCAAGTGCACAAATGATCGGACCCTTAGATCTAAGCCTCAGCCGTGACAAGAGTCACCGGCTGTGCCCCATCGAGGCGTCTCAGGTAAGTGCACAAATGATCGGACCCTTAGATCTAAGCCTCAGCCGTGACAAGAGTCACCGGCGATACCCACTCTGTCTTCTCTCTCTCTCTCTCTCTCTCTCTTTCTCTCTCTTCCGGCTCTTTCAAGCACACAAAGAAAAAGATCCGAAAACAAGCTGATGAACAGAAAAATAAACCATCGGTAGTGATGACGTCATAGGAAAGCCGACGGACCGAGAAGAGCAGTGGCGGAAGCCATGAAGAAGAAAGGAGAAAGAAGAATAATAACCGAATACCAACAGTCAAGGAGAAGGAGAAGGAGAAGGATTAGACTTCAAGAGAAAGAGAAACGGCTCTGCAAAATACGAGGAGAGCAGAGGGATAAAATGGAAGAGTCACCAACAGGCAGCCCAGGTAGCCCGGCCCGGTCTGGCCTAGCATCTCTTGACCCAATCGAAATGGACACCTACTGTTCAGCTGAGGCCCAAGTCATCATTGGGTTAAAGATGGCCGGAAAAAGAAAATTTTGGGAAGACTTAAGGCCCAAAAGGCCTTCAATCTCCACCTCGAACAATATTTTCTAACCGTTGTTTGAACTTTCCGTGAATCAAACTACATCCAAGTGAAGGGAATCCCTACAAAACATAAACTTTTCAGTGTTTACAATTTTAGTACCAAAATCTGCAGGATTATTATTTGTACTAATCTTGTCTATGTCAACTAAACCACTAGAGACTTTTTCTCTAATAAAGTGGTATTTTACATCTATTTGTTTTGTTCGTTCGTGATAAACCAGAATTTTACATAAATGTAAACAACTCTGACTATCAGTATAAATGATAGCCTTTGAATGTAAAACTTGTAATTCATTCAATAACCCTTGAAGCCAAATAGCTTCTTTGATCGCTTCTGTTGCTGCGATATGCTCAGCCTCAGTAGTTGATAAAGCAACTATCGGCTGCAGTTGAGATTTCCATGAGGCGTAATTACCCGCTAGGGTAAAGAAATAGGATGAGTTAGATTTCCTACCATCCTTACCACCTGCAAAATCAGAATCAACAAATCCAATTAGTTCAAAGTCAGACCAATTATGATAGTGTAAGTCCCAATCTAAGGTTCCGTTAAGATAACGCAGTAGCCACTTGAGAGCAACCCAGTGATCTCTTCCAGGATTAGACATAAATCTGCTGAGAAGGCTGATAGAAAAAGCAATGTCTGGATGGGTAGATATCATGGAGTACATAACTGAGCCTATGGCCATTCTGTAAGGGATATTAGCCATGTCTCTTTTTTCACTTTCGGTTTTAGGACGGGTTTTGTCAAAAAGTATGAAGTGGCTAGCAAGAGGAGTTATAACGGGCTTACACAGGTGCATTGAAAATTTGGGTACAATTTTCTATGGAAAGGCTTTTGAGATATAAAGAGTGAACGATCAGATCTATCTCTCGAAATATTCATCCCAAGAATTCTGGATGCAACACCTAAATCCTTCATATCAAATGCAGATTTTAACACAGATTTCAGATCATCGATTTTAGCTTTATGTCTGCAAGCAATTAGCATATCATCCACATAAAGCAATAAGTAAATAGCAGAATCAGCATTATTACCAGAAAAATAAAGATAACTATCATAGTTGCTTTTAGTAAAGCCAATTTTTAACATATAAGAATAAAACATCTTGTACCATTATATGGGTGATTGTTTAAGCCCATATAAGGATTTTTTCAAAAGACACGCCTTGTGTTCTTTACCCTTAACCTCAAAACTTGGTGGTTGTCGAATATATATAGTCTCTTCGAGATCACCATGTAAGAAAGCGGTTTTAACATCAAGTTTTTCAAAATTAACATCATAGAAAGCAACAAGAGCAAGAATACTTCTAATCGTTTGGTATTTGACAATAGGGGAAAATATTTCATTGAAATCGACGCCCTCAACTTGTGAAAAACCTTTTACGACCAAGTTAGCCTTGAACCTTGGAGGTTCATTAGAAGACTCAGGTTCTTTTATTTTGAAAATCCATTTGTAATCAACTAACTTTTGTTTTGAGGGTTTTGGAACAAGAATCCAGGTTTTGTTTTTGTTTAAAGAAGACATTTCTTCATCCATAGCACGTAACCATAAAACATGATTAGGGCTTTTCAAAACATCAGAAAAACATAATGGTTCTTTTTCCTCCACATCAGATGTAACAGCAAAGGCATATGAAATAATGTAGGAGTAACCATATCCTGGATGATCCCTAGGTACCCTAAGTACTATCTCTCGCAAGCTAATAATCCCTAAGGGCTTGAGCTTGAGCCTTAGGATGTTCTTCCTCCTCATCAGAACCTTCTAAAACAGGATCAAGGGTTTCAGGTATACTAGGAGGATCAGGTGTGCTACTGGATGAAGCAGGAAGCTCTAGATTAGTTTTAGGTTCCTGGGGTGATTCTAAGGAAGCTTCACAGGAATACTACTAGGAGTGGGAACACTCGATGGACTATCGGAGATGGGTTTATCCTAAAGACACGGAATTTCTAGCTCATTGAAGATAACATCCCTACTGATAACAACCCTCATCCCCGGTTCACCCTTTAACCACACTCTGTAACCCTTCACCCCACTAGAATATCCTATGAACACTCTCTTTCTAGACCTTAGATCTAGTTTTCCCTCCTTCTGATGTGCAAAGGACGCATCTCTCAAGTTGGAAAGGTTAGGAGTTTTACCACACCAGAGTTCTATAGGAGTCCTAAAGTTTATAGTTGCAGAAGGGGATATATTGATGAGGTGGACAGTTGTACTAACAGCTTCTCCCCAAAAAGATTTTGGGACACCAGACGAAACAAAAAGATATCTAAATTTATCCATAATAGTACGGTTGATCTTTTCGGCAACTCCATTTTGCTGTGGGTTATGTTTAACCGTTCTATGGTGTAGGATGTCATGCGATGCACACAAATCAGAAAACTTACGGTTACAAAATTCAAGACCGTTATCGGTCCTCATAGTTTTTAGTTTATTTCTAGAATGATTTTCCACAAAGCGTTTCCATTCACAAAACTTTCCAAAAGTTTGATCTTTAGTTTTTAAAAGAAAAACCAAACATGCCTTTGAAAATCATCAACAATTGACAAGAAATAAACATTACCACCAGAAGTTGGAACCTTTTCAGGTCCCCATAGATCACAATGCACATAATCAAGTATTGTAGAAGACTTATGTATGCTGGTTGAAAATCTGATTTTGTGTTGTTTTCCAAACGCAATGGTCACAAAAATCCAAGGAATCAATTTTGTCACCACATAAAATATTTTGTTTTTGCAAATAATAAAGTCCCTTTTCGCTATTGTGGCCGATCCTCCGATGCCACATCATAGTTTTCTCGGGAACAATTTTTGAAATCGATGCAATGGAGTTACAAACTGTTTTACCAATAAGGATGTATAAAGTTTCTCTTTTAAAACCTTTTGGCATGACTAGGTTCCCTTTGCAAACGTGTAAAGTACCATTTTTGGATTTAAAAGAAAGACCCAAAAAGTCCAAATAACTAAGGGAGATAAGATTTTGACATAAGTTGTGCACGTATCTCACCTCAGTGAGTTTTCTAGTCACACCATCATGCATTTTAATAAAAACATTACCAATGCCTTTAATATCACAAACTTGATTGTTTCCCATGAAAACCTTTCCTTTATTTAAGGGTTTGAAATCAGAAAACTAGTGTTTGTTGGGTGTCATGTGAAAAGAGCGACCAGAATCAAGAACCCAATGATCAACAACTTTAGAACATGAAGGGGAAAGAGAAACACACAAAACCTCAGAAAAATAGAATTACCATCTAAATCGAAATCATAGGTTTTGTCAATTTTATTACTCCCTTTACCATGTTTACGTTGTTTTTCATCTTTATCCGTTTAAAACACTTGTTTTTCATATGACCCTCTTTACCACAATAAAAACACTTTACTTTGTTCTTCTTTCGAGATTTGGATCACCCTTTATTTTTTAAAACGATGACTAGGAGGTTCTCTCCGGCCAACTCTTCCTCGTACAAAAAGATTTTCACCATGTGATTTATTTTCTTTTTGTAAATCCAAATCTTTAGATTTCAAAGAATTTTTAACGTTGGAAAGAGATAAACCATCTCTTCCATAATTAATAGCAGATTTGACATCGTTGAAAGATTCAGGTAATGCATTTATTAAAATGACAGCAATATTTTCATCAGAGATGTTCTCTCCAACGTTTTGAAGTTCCGAAAGGATTTTATTTAAATCATCCATACTTTCAGAAAGTTTTTTTGATCCGCTCATTTTAAAACCGAAAAGCTGCTCTTTTAAATAAATTTTATTTGAAAGTGATTTTCCCAAATATAGTTTTTCCAGTTTAGTCCAAATTTCAAAAGCATTATCTTTTTCATCAGTTTCTCGTAAAACATTGTCAGTCAATGCAAGGTGAGGCAACTGTGAGCATCACCAAGTTTTTCCGAAAGAATTTCACCCTTCCAAGATTTTGGATACTCTTCAGGGCTACAGATAGTGGGTGCAATTTTATTTTGTACCAAAACTGTTTTCATTTTCCTCCACCACATCAGATTTGCCATCAAACTTATCAGTTTCAATTTTTGGAACGGACATGTTTTGAAGGCAAATAAGGGTAATTAAATGACTAAAAACATGAAAAAGATTTGAAAAATTTTTTAAAACAAAAAATAAAACTGCCTGTATTTTTCAGAAAAATAAAAAAACCAATTTCAAGAAAAACGGTGTTGGTTTGTTTTAGTTTGCTTGATTTGTTTTCTTTTGTTTATAAACGTCACAACAACATGAAGCACGAAACCCAAGAAACAAAAATATAACTGAAATAACGAGAAACACGGCAGCAACAAAACTGCCTTACAAAAAAAAGAAAAAGACAAAGAACAAAGGGAATAAAAAACTTTTGAAAAACAGAAAAACGCGCCAAGACACAAATACTTGAAATCTCACAGATTCAAGCCAGGCTTGGGTTTTATAGTTTTTGAGAAGAAAAGAAACTAAAGAACAATAGGAAAACCAAAACAACAGTAGCAGGCTAAAAAAAAAAACTTAACAGTAACAGTAATATCAGGATGGCAGCAAGCTAAGGCAATAGAGAACTAGAACAGACAAAACAGCGGCAAGCCGAGAGCTGAACAGATAACTGGCGGCAAGCCAGAAAAAACCAGAAACAATAAATAAACACGGCAGCAACCCAAAAAAAATAAAATAAAAGCAGTAAAATAGCCGAAAAGAAAAAGAGAGTGAAAGAAAAACTTCACTGGCCAGATCTGAGGAACTTGGAATCATCAATAGTTGCCGACGCCGGTAGCCGAACCGCGGATCTAATACCACTTATTGTAGAAACTAATTACTATTAAATGCTAAAACTTAAACAAGACAGCGGAAATAAAAGGAGCCTATTCTATTACAAATCTTTCTTCTCCAATCGAATACAGAAAGCCAATAAAAAATGATTCCTCAAGGCTGCAAAATAACAAACAATTAATAACAAAAAGAAAGGGAACAAGAGAGACATTTACCACCGCCGCAAACAGTGACCGCCGGCAGAACGGTGATGAACCGAGAAGCAAAATGGACGCTGAGCAGCGGATGTGCTACGTCGAGACGTCTTAGGTAAGTGAACAAATGATCAGACCCTCAGATCTAAGCCTCAGCCGTGACAAGAGTCACTGGCGATACCCACTCTCCCTTCTCTCTCTCTCTTTCTTCCGACTCTCTCAACCACACCAAGAAAAAGATCCAACAACAAGGTGATGAACAGAAAAATAAACCTGCGGCAGTGATGATGTCACAGAAAAGCTAGCGGATTGAGAAGAGCAGCAGCGGAAGCCTCGAAGAAGAAAGGAGAAAAAAGAATAATAACCGAATACCAACAGTCAGGAGAAGGAGAAGGAATAGACTTCAAGAAAAAGAGAAACAACTCCGTAGAATACGAGTAGAGCAGAGGGATTAAATGGAAGAGTCACCAACGGGCAGCCCGGGTGGTCTGGCCCGGTCTGGCCCATCATCTCTTGACCTAGTCAAAATGGACACCTACTCTTCAGCTGAGGCCCAAGTCATTATTGGGTTAAAGATGGGCTGGAAAAGGAAAATATTAGGAAGAGTTAAGGACCAAAAGGCCTACATAATAAAATGTATCTAATTAAGAATATTACAAATAATGTTATTGGAAACGTTATAGACGATCCGAACAAGAAAATATATAGCAAACCACGAAAAATTAGATCAGGAAGTAATCTATATATAAGAAAAATATACACAACACCCTAATATTCCCCTTTGGAATAAATAATAATACTTACTAATAACTATTTTTCTCCTTTAAAAAAGAATAAGGATCGTATATAATATTTTCTTAATTAAGAAGGAAAATATTATAGGAATTCTTTTTTAAAACAATAAGTTAAAAGAATAAATGACCTGTGAGCCGTAAGTCAACCCGCAAATTGTGATTTTTAATGTGGTGTGATTATAAATTATATTTTTTTTATCTACAAAAATGTAGGCCAGTTCATACCGAACCGTTTAATCTGTGGATTTATGCAGTGCGGTGCGGATTAGAGCGTTTGACAGGGCTACCATGCTATGTTTAGAGCTATGTGACTTGGTAACGGACAGTTTTAAGAGGCCGTTACCAGGCCAGAATTGTGGGTCAAGCCCCGACCATGCTATCAAAATGGACTTCCTCTGTAACCCAATTTTGCCCCTTCTTGTGTTAGGGCTGAATATTTTAACAAGGCAACCAGCCCGCTAATATTATCAAATAAAAAAAAAGAAAATTATAAGTGCATTTTTTATTGTTTATTGTTCTTGTTAAACAAATTATGCTCTCTATATTTTTATTTTTTTCCATTATTACATCTTGGAGATCATAGTATTTGAGAAAATAAGAAATTCATTTAAAATTTTTTTTAAATATAGAATAGAATGGCTTCAAACTTTTTTCCCAACTTATTATTATATCCACTACTCCCTCCGTTTTATATTAATACAAACTTGAGAAACGATAGTGTTAAGCAAAAACAGAGAGTTTTTAGTTTCTTTCTCTGCTTTTAACTTCTCCTAACTCATACTTTTCTATGGGTGTAGAGTCGATTTCTCACTCATGTGTCATCGTCCAAACATTTGACATATTAGTTTTTGTAGCAAAAGTTCGAGTTCCTTACTCGTAACAACCGAGCTTTCTAGCGGAACTGATTGTTTCCTTGGTCCGAGGAATCCTGATCACATACTCCTCAGACGAACAGTCTACGGCCCAAGGGAAGACTAATCCATAGAATGCCTATTCAATCACTGTATTTTTGTTTGTACGAGGTCATGGTGGATTTTCGATGCAAGGATTACCCTAGAATAGTGCTAACCCCTAATTTTGCTACCGAATCCTTGCCACTTCAACACACAGGTTCAGAATTATATATGTAATTTCTTGTTGTTTTTGTTCAAAATATCTCACTTTAGTAAGTAAAGGGAGTATTAAATGAAAGTCTTACACATATATACTTATTTAGTATTTCGGAGACGATACAATGCTTGGAAACAATTCAAATAAACTTATATTCCCAAGGAAGGGAAATTTAGTCTATTTAATTTCAAATTAAAACAACATAATCATTTTCTTAACACATATGCCATGTATTAATGTAACAAATAATATGTAATAGAGGGAGTAGTTTTTTTTTTTTTTTTAGAGGAGAGAGAGTAGTTTCTTTGTTAAAGGAATAAATAGATGATCGAATTTCTTATTAATAAGAGCATATAATAGAAAAAAATTGATTAAATATTATTTTAAAATTACAATATAAAAATTAAAAAACACAAATTAATAGGATGTGATAATAAAAAATAAAGCAAAAGAGTATTAGACTCTTACTTGGAGTGTTATTAAATCCAAGTATAAGCACATTTTCAATTTTTACATCACTAGTTAAGAACCCAAAACTGCTAGCTTGTCAGATATACTCTCTAGTATACTCTCTTTAATAAGATCTTTCATTTATTAGATTTATATTAATAAAATTACTATAAAAATGTGTGTACTAAAAAATTTAATAAAAGATATATTAAACGGCTCTAAATATGCACTAGAAAAAATAAAAGTACCTTCTCCTGCCTCGGCTACTATAATGTCCACAGAAATACAAAATTGTCATAAATTCTAAAACTAGAAAGTGAACATGAATTTTAGAAAATGTGAATTTAAAAATATCAAAACAAGATCGGTATGTCTAAACAATAATCCTTGAACATACTAAACTAGCATGAAACAAACAATTAATTAAAACCCTAAATTGATCTCTCTTTTCCTAGCTTCGCAATGACTCCTCAGTGGAAGAGACCAAATAGTTCTCCTTCTTCATCACTCTCTTCCTTTGCCTCCTCCTACAAAAGTAAAGATCAACCTCATCTCTTTGTCAATAAAACTGCAATAACAAATATATATTGGGGAAAAAAAATAGAAGTACCTTCTTCTTCTCGGCTACTGGAGCAGTGGCGGATCCAGCATCAACAGCACTGGCGGCAGGAGTAACAGCAGAGACAGACACTACAGCTCCGCCACCACCGGCACCAACACTAAGTAAGAGATCCTCAATGTTTTTCTTCTCGCAAAGCTTGGCAAGGAGGCTCGGCCAGTACGATTCAACATTAACGCCTGCCGCTTTCACAAGAGTTGAGATCTTCTCAGCCTGGAGATGTTAACGAAAACACAGAATTATGATTAGAAACATAAATATCGAACGCAATATTCTGTATAATGAATGAAGAGATCGCATCGATTTAGACAAATTAAAAAATCCTAACTGAAACCTATCGTGATAGGAATACCATCGTCATGAAGAATCAAACAACCATATGTGTAGGCAGTTTCGCTGGGCCTTGTTGATTTGTGATCTTCCGTGGAAAAAATAAACCCTAGAAACACAAACAAGGAGAGGAACTGTGGATATGGGGGATAAAGGCAAAAGCGAGATCTGGTGGGAATTGGATATTTGTCGTGTATAAATGGGAAGGGGCCGGTTTTTATAATTCGTTTCGGTTTGGCTTTGGGTTTGGATTGCGGATTTGGGTTTGGGTATTCGGTTTGGACTTAAAAGGCCCATTATATAATAAGAACTTATTGTTGTCGGTCCAAAAGTTTTTTAGGCCGTCACAAAATGAATATTAAAATAATAATAAGTGGTTATCAACTTTGCAGTCCCATAAGTAATTGAGCTATGCTCATGTGAGCAATGGTAATAGTAATAAGTCGTTACTATTTGGCAAACGTGCATGTGAGAATTGGGCAGAACAAAATATGATATAAACTATAAACCATGTCATAGACAAGAGCCCGTTAAGGATTAAATTTCTACTATGATTAGGATTATTATTATTGTTAGAATTTATATCTCCTAATCCATGTATATTTAGTTTATTAGTGTCCTAATTATAGTTGGTTTAGGATTGATCACACATAGTGACAACTATATAATGTACACTTTTTTACAATAATAGATAGAAAACAATAGATTGTTTTCCCTACTGGAAACTTTCATGGTATCAAAGCTAAGTTGGAAAAAAAATTAAAAAAAATTTCCTAAAAATAAAATTAATAATAATAATTTTGAAAGTATGGCCTTCACCGCTGCTCACCGCCGTTCATCGCTGGGTTCATTGTCTTCAACCTGGTGCGGCATAATTTGCAGGCATTGTAATCGGAGCAGACCTCCGTTTAGTCGCAGTAGCTGAGACTGCGTAACACCACCAGGTCGCAGTAGCAGAGGTGGATGGCGAGGCAGATCTCGCCCATCTTCTGGCCGTGGTACAGCAAGACAGCAGCAACAACTTACGCAAAGAGGACAATCGGCTGATGCGTGGGCCAATATCGCCACGACAGACCAACATGGAGGAACGCCATTCGTTGCTGGCTTAGAAACCTTCAGTTGAGCAAGAAGCTCCAGCAACAATATTCCCAATTTATCAAGTGAACAATGGTCAAAATTGTTGACCTTTATAAATAACACAGATGTCACTCAATCCGATAAATTATCGGGTATGAAAAATTTATGGATTTTCGATTCAAGATGTTCTCATCACACGACCGGTAGGAAAGATTTTTTGAGCAATTTAAATAATATCTACCCGTATACTATTGGTCTACCTAATGGTACTAAGGCAATTGCTCTTCAAGAAGGAATGGTCTCCTTAACTCAAGGACTCAAACTCCTAAATGTGCTTTTAATTCCTGAACTTAAATGCAATCAAATTTCCTTGTCTCAATTGGCCCAAGACTCTTAGTGTTTTATCACCTTTTTTGATAATTTTTGTGTTATACAGGACCGTATCTCGATGAGGCCGATTGGAGTGGGTGAGCAAAGGAATGGGATTTTCTTCTACAAGCCGTTGCAATTATCAGCTTTGTACGCTTTTTCTAGCGCGGTTCTTGATTCCAGCACATTATGGCATATACGGTTGGGCCATCCTTCAGATTTTGTGGTAAATAATTTCTTGGGACTTTCTAAAGACTCTAAAACCAAATCTACACCCTACAATATTTGTCTGCATGCTAAACAGACTCATGACTGCTTTTCTTTAAGTATAAATAAGGCATCTCAGACTTTTGATTTAATTCATTATGATTTATGGGGACCATACAAAACTGTATCTACTATCGGGGCCTCTTATTTCCTTACTATAGTAGATGATTATTCCAAGGCAGTCTGGATATATTTGATCTTAGAGAAAAGCGAAGTTACATCCATTTTAAAAGATTATTTTGCCATGGTGAGAACCCAATTTAGCAAAACCGTAAAGACAGAATGGTACAGAATTTATTTGTCTAAACTCATATTTTTCTGCCCATGACATGATACATGAGACCACCATCGCTGGGACTCCACAACAAAACGGTAGGGTCGAACGGAAGCATCGGCATATCCTGAATATTGCTCGTGCTTTGCGGTTTCAAGCTAACCTACACATAAAATTTTGGGGAGAATGTGTTTTGACACTCGGATATCTTATAAATCGCACAGCCTATTCATTGTTACATGGAAAAATGCCTTATGCGATGCTACATGGGAAAAGACCATCTTATTTTAACATTAAAAGTTTTGGGTGTTTAGCTTATGTCCATGATCATGATCTACCTAGAGATAAATTCCGAGCCCGAAGCAGAATGTGTGTCTTCCTTGGATATCCCTTCAACAAGAAAGGTTGGCGATTTTATGATTTAAAAAGGGAGAAGTTCATTATATCCAGAGATGTAATTTTTGATGAGACAGAGTTTCCATACAGAGGCTCGGAAACCCCACAATGTACTCCAGATTTTGCAAGCTCTTATAATTTTGGGAACAAATGTTGGGCTTACAAGCAAGGTGGAGTAAATTCTTTCGTGAAAATAACATACAAATCCAGCCCAGAGCAAATAGCCCAGCAAGATATAGCCTAATAAGATAAAGGGAGGAGGAGCCCATGACCAAGATAGCCCTTCTCCAAGCTGTTGACTCACCTAGCCCAGCATCTTGTGCGGCCCATCACGACTGGCCCAGTACACACGCCCAGCCGTATCCATTCCTTTTGACAGCGAGGCCCAGCGCGCACAGCCTAGCACGCATGGCCCAGCCGATTCTCTCCCTGGTAATAGCACAGCCCAGCGCCTCCATCCCAGCGACCGAACTTCAATTTCTGTCCTGCCCACTCAAGATCGTACCACGGGCCCAGTTGTGGATCCATCCAATCCAGGTAGCTTCTTGGACCAAAACATTTCCACTGCACCTCATCCAGTGGCTCCAAATCCAGTAACATTCATTCAGCTGCTCCTTCTCCTTCTCCAAGCCAGTCCACAGAAATACTTGGTACAAGGAAAAGTACTAGAATTAAAAAGATTCCTGCTCGACTCCAGGATTTTGATTGTAATGCTATATGGAAGACTTCTATATCACATTCCTCTTCTGCTCCCTCATCCTCTTCGGACCTCTCAGGTACGTCCTTTTACCATATAACACAATTTGTGGACTATAGAAAATTTTCTCCTTCACACAGGCATTTTTTAGCATCGGTAGACACAGAATCCGAACCCACCATCAAATATTTTTTGGGTATTGAAATTGCAAGAAACCCTTCGGGTTTATTTTTATGCCAACGAAAGTACACTTTGGAAATTCTTTCTAAAACTGGTTTGTTAGGGGCCAAGCCAGCATCTACACCTATTGAACCCAATCATCAGTTAGCCAAGGATACTGGATCTTATTTCGATAACCCAGAACGATACCGCAGACTCATTGGTAAGCAGATCTACCTTACTCTTACATGACCTGAGCTCGCTTACTCTGTTCACACGCTCGTTCAGTTTATGCACGCTCCTCGCCAAGCTCATTGGGATGCGGCTATCAAGAGTTGTTCGATATCTCAAAGGTAATCCTGGTCGTGGTATTCTTCTTCAGTCTAATTCTCCTCTTGTCCTGACTGCATACTGTGACTCCGATTGGGCCACATGTCCTATTACTTGACGTTCTGTTACCGGCTATTTTATTTCACTCGGTAGTTCTCCTGTTTCATGCAAAACGAAGAAACAATATACCGTTTCTCGCTCTTCTGTTGAAGCTAAATATCTCTCCATGGTGATGACTTTATTTGAACTAAAATGGTTATCTAGCCTCCTTCGCAATCTTCAGTTGCCTATCACACGCCCCATTTTATTACACTATGATAATCAAGTTGCTCTTCACATTGTTGAAAATCCTGTATTCCATGAACGTACTAAACATATTGAAATTGATTGTCATTTTGTCCGTGATGGATTACAAGACGGATTTATTTCTCCTTATTATATTCGAAGCGAACATCAGCCGTCCGATGTTCTCACTAAAGCTCTTCATCCCACTCATCGTTTAGTTTCCAAGTTGGGCATTTCAGACCTTCATGCTCCAACTTGAGGGGGAGTGTTAAGGATTAAATTTCTACTATGATTAGGATTATTATTATTGTTAGGATTTATATCTCCTATTCCATGTATATTTACTTTATTAGTTTCCTAATTATAGTTGGTTTAGGATTGATCATACATGGTGACAACTATATAATGTACACTTTTTTACAATAATAGATAGAAAATAATAGATTGTTTTCCCTACTGGAAACTTTTAGAGCCTATCTACCGTATCTTGAAAATAAATATTAAGCTCAATTTTGTTTATTATTAGTGATAATGAGAAAGTTGAATTGGTGAAATGTTAATTTTGTAGTTTTTTAAATTTACATATATCATACTTTCTTTTATTTTGATATTTAAAAGGAGTTGTTTTATGTTTTTTTTTAGTGTTAATGTGTGTTAGGATATGAAAAGTATATTTAATACTAGAAGGTCATTTAGGTCATTTTATATATAATTTAATTTCATTCTGACAGAAAATAGTAATTTTTTTCTAAACAAAGAAAAAAGAATCATGATTCCATTCTATCTTTTTAACTCTAGAATGGAATGGAGTTCCGAGTAGTAAAGGATTCAATTTCATATCATTCTAGTGTACCAAATGTGCGGTTAGAGTAATTCACAAATTTAGCGATATAGTTAGTTATTCAATCTTAACTTCATCCTATATTATTTTTTATACTTACTTTCGTCCGATAACTATTTTTCTCATTAAAAGTTGGTCTTGTATCTTTTCTTACTCATTATAATATGAAATCATTTATCTTTGATATTTTTTATCCCGGCCACCACCAACAAGGCAGAAGACGTAAAAGATTTTGATAAATTTTAAATTGATCTCTCAAAATATGGTATTATGTCAACTGAGGATCTTGCATTGTAAACTTCTCTAAAAAAACTCCTTTAAATATAAAAAGCATATAAACCGAGTCCGTCACATAACTTTTGCGAAAGAGTGACCAAGATAGTTTAGTACATCTTATAGTACACCACTCTTTAGTATATATTCATTTTATAGTAATTTTATTAATATAAATCTTATGAAATAGATATAAACTCTTATGGAAAAATTATTACCAAAGAAAGTGCACTTGAAGACGTATTAAACGATCCTAAATATACAACCCTAAGTGGTAAAAGGAGATGTTATTTGAAGTTAATACATCTCAGTTGAGTAAGTAATACTCCTTCCGTCCCACAAAAATGGTCCTACTTCAATTTTCATAAAGATTAAGAAAGTTAGTTAGACTAGTAAACTGTCATTTGATTTCTCTTTTATATCCTTCCCTTATATTAAATGTATTTGACTTTTTATCTTGAAACTTGTATAAAGTTGTTAGAATGATGTATGTTTTATTAAAATTTCTTAGGAAGTGGAGATTTTTATTAATTAAGATATATAATAATGAGAGGCATACAAGAGAATTACACATGTTAACTAACATACAGAAATAGAAACAGAATCATAATCTAGGATAGAAAAAAAAGAAAGAAAAAAGAAATTTGGACAATGTTGTTAGGGAGGGAGGGAGTATTTCTGCCCGTATGAGCGTAGCTCAGTTGGTTTTGGGACTGCAAAGTTGGTATCGAATGAGGGAGTATTTCCATTACTGACCATCACTTCTTTTAAGTGAGCAAGTTTTACTTTAATTTCACTAATTTCATGAAAATTAATACATCTACAAGACTAGGAAGGTTATGGAAGAGGACATTGACATGATGGATAGTTCTATTAATAATTTATATGTCATGAACATAAATTACGTTTCAATCAATCACAATGCGGTAAATAAATGACATCATGTAAATATATGTTTTTTTGCATGCATTAAATTGCTAAATATAATGATTTGTTTATTTTTTTTAGGAAAATAGAGATTATATTATATCAGCTTGAACTGTAGTATAGATAAAAGAAGAAGCCACCTCAATCCATACATTGGAATTGTAGGAAAAAATTACATGTATGGCTAATAAATGCCCCGAGGATGTTTGCATCATGGCAAACAAAAAATAAAACAACTAACTATCTATTAACAAGAAGAGAGAATTTGCTGGTGAACATATTTTAGAGAACTAAAAATTTCTGAACAAATTAAGAGTTGATCAATAAGCACTTTGCAATTACTTTATTTCAACTAGACAAAGACTCTTACAAGACCCTTACAAATAGCAAGATTTTAGTTAAGTGAATAAAACGGAAATCAATAAAACTTAAGAGAAGCAATGAGCCAAAATACACAGAACCGGGTGGGTCTCTCCTAGTCATAGATCCGACACACTGCACAAATAACCGACAAACTCCATTAACCATTTTCTGGTTTTTTTTTTCTTTCTTTACACCATTTTTTAAATTTGGCTACTAAAGTAGCCCGCCCTTTTTTTTTATATCCTTATTGTGGCCATAACGCACAATGGTTGTGCGTTATTAATAATGATAACGCAACTAATTATAATTTGTCCCCCTAATCTGCCGATGTGGCGGATAACGCACCACGATTGTGCGTTATGACCCAAGAATAATGCACAGTGGTTGTGTATTATCCGCCACGTCCGTTATTTATTTTTTATTTTTTATTTTCTTTAAAAAATTTTTTAAGAAATGAAAATTTCTTTACATTTTTTTCAAAACTTATAGTTGTATAATCTATTTAAAAAGCCTGTATATATAATATTTAACTTATTTTAAACATATTTGTTATGATAAGATTTATAATTGTTTTCTTGGAAAATATCTTTAACTTTTAACCATTCCATGTCAAGTTATCTAAAGAAGCAATAATAAAGATATTGTAAAAATCTAGAGCAAGGAAGTAGTAATTAGAAGAAATTGAAAGAAAAATTTCATTAATAGAAACCAGTTTTATTACAACAATTTCAAGAAAACAAACTTATACATTGCTTGGTCTGTGGTTATTATAATTTTTTTCTATTATGTCCCGGCATGCGACATCTGCCGCATCTTGGGAGAGAATTCGGATTTCTGTAATCCATGTCCCTCTGAAATTGCTTGCCCTGTTTCCTACCCTGTTCCTGTTTCATGTTTGGAGGATAAAATGTTAAATTCAAAGAAAATCCTTGCAAAAGTTCTCACTCAAGACCGGATGAAAATTCGCTTGGTAAGTTCTTCTGTACGTTTGTCGTGAATATATCTCCGGCACATAAGTATCTGCTCTTGATCCATTTTCTCTACGCACTACAAGAACATGAGAACAAGGCATTGTATATGTTTTCTATTTTCCGCAACTACATGATTTATAATTTATTCGCAATGTATAGACGTCGTTGCCAGTACCAGAAACTCAGATCGGAGATCTGACCATGTATATTCTTTCTCGCGGATTGTAAGTTGTAACTTTGTGTTCTCTTGATTTCATTTCAATCCGCAAGAACTTATAAAAAATTTTGGTTGGAAATGGATGCAGACAATTTTCAGCATCTTCACGGTATTGGTGAAAGTATCTAACTAGTTTGTTGAATATTAGTTCAACAGGGGCTTTTAAAGGTGGGACTTTCTTCGACACACTATTAAGTGCTTCAGAAATGTTGGTTGTCATGATACCGTGTCTGTGCCCACCATCATGCAATAGTGTCCATTTCTCTGCGTCCAACTTCATCAAGTAAATGTAAGCATCCATATTTCTTTCTTGAATCACGATCAAATTTCCATTGTTTTTATTCTGTTTCGACCTGCCACATCAAGCTTTCAAGGGTTGTGTTCTTAAAAGTCTTGTTGAAATTTACTCAAATATGGCGTAAACAAAACCAGTGAACTGCAAATGGAGGTTGCCATAAAGGTTGACTTTGAATAGCAGCAAAAATACCTTTGTGGGGATCAGAAATGAGGCATACATGGCGATCTTTGACAAAGTATTCTCGCAAGTTTTTAAGGAACCAATTCCAACTTTCGGAGGATTCCTTATCAACAATTGCAAAAGAAAGTGGAAACAAGTGATTATTGGCATCCCACGTACTTGAAATTAATAGTACGCCCTTGAATGGTCCCCTTAGGTGTGTTCTATCCACAGAATTCACCGGCCAACAATATTAAATCCGTCTATAAGTGGCAAGAAACACCAGAAAACAAGTTTGAAAACATAATTAGGGGGACTGCTTGTTCTGTGATGCAAAAATTTGTATACAATCTCTAGGTTTAAATCCTATACAGTCGGTAAAATATTGAAGGTTATCTCCCAACTTCCGAAAACCCTCTTTATGGAAAATTTTCGAGCATACCATACCCGCTTGTAAGTACAATCCGTTTGAAATAATACCTACAGTTCTTGAATGATGTTTGACACAGGTATGTCAAGATCATTGGCAACTAGGTGCGATATTGATATTGAAATAAATTTTAAGGACAAGTTTCTGTGCTTGTTTTGCTCAATTTGAATAACGCATATGTGTTCTTTTACGAATCTTGTTATTTTCCATCGACCATACGTTGCTTTCTTTTTTATACGGATGTACCATGCGATATAGGCTGATGCGGTGTAGATGAACCTGTTGTGCCAGGAGGAGTAGGTGCACGAAACGATGAAAACCCTAACGATGTATGGTGTGGTGCGTGAAATGGGACAAACCCTAAACCCGGAGGGCAGGGACGCGCAATGTCCCGGATCCACCTGGAAGTGACTGGGAGGGTGGCGTCAAACCCAAACTAAAAGATGGCATATCTAAGTATGGGCTGTCAAATGGGTCAACAGGATGTGAAGCCCCTACATGTCCATGTACATGTCCACGTCCTCCAAATCCCTCACCTCTCTCCACCTCATATCCAGGGTCTGCATGTCTGTGTCTGCCTGGAAAAGGAAGGACAGGAGGGCGCCCATCACGTGCTCCACGACCAGGCAATCTAGGAGCCCCCTTCTTTACTCCATGAGTACCTCGATCCGATACATGTTCTCGAGGGCGGCGACGCGATGGCTAAACTGGAAATGTCTGCTGAATATCGTGCTAAGATAGAGTACAACCCAAAAGACTGCCAATGGACACCATACATCAGCGGATGATTGTCTGAACTTTCTTTGCAAAACAAGCTACCTGTGTGGGAGAAGATGGTGGTCCCTGTATAACCCCCGTAGCAATGTCATCTACCTCCTGCAGCATGGAAGTCTTAAAAAGAAAAAAAAACAAATGTTAGTTATCACATATAAACGAATATGACTAATAAAAATCAAAAATAAAATATTACATGCACCATCATCTGTCTATCGACCCCAGTAGATTGATATCCAACTGTACGGGTATCACAATTTGCTGGATTTCTGATATACACTCTGGTGATGTCCCGATACGATCTAATGTACTCGTCCCTGGAGGATGATAGATCATCAGCTGCCAAGACAGGGCCATCCCCAAGATCCAGTCACCAATGATGCCAGACCTCTATATGGCTAGCATGTTGCGTCCTCCAATAAGTGTTGTCATTTCCCTTAAGCTGAATCCGATGTAGATCAAGTATTACATGGATCGAGTATTTGTGGATCACGTGAAAACTAACGCAGGACACGCCCGAGAAAGTGATACTCCACTATCACATAGCAAATGAGGGACACCTCTGCCCGCCAGAGGTAAGATGGAACCAAACTGCGGTCATTATAAGGGAGCCATACAAACTGTGTAGTAAGAATTTAAAATCAATTAAAAAATTATACTCATATAAATTTACAGTTTACATGTTTTTAGAAAAGGATTTTTAATTTATCACCTGATCACATGGCATGAAATCTAACTGGTCTCTGTATGTAACTAGAGTGTAAGTGGGCAACTGGCTGCAGTCAAATGATGTGTACCATATAGCACCAAGGAGAGCAAACGGGCCATCATGCACATGTCGAATAACCTAAGGCTGCAACACTGGTATACGCGACCACACCCAAATCTGTAGTAAGACTAAGGCTCCCCCTATCTGTCGTTCACCCCCTAAAGCAGCCCCGCACAACTGCCTATATAAAAAACTAAGTACGCAACTACCCCTGCTATATATGCTGATGGCCGTAAAATCCTCTAATAGACTGATGTAGAGAACATGAACCAAACTGCCAGAGAAATCGGGAAGCATATGACCTCCCAAAAGTAAAAAAAAAAAAAAAGAATCCACAAGTGCGTAAGATTAGGTCATCATCTGTCTCTGAACCTGTAAACTCTCTCAAAATCCCGGCTACCAGAGGTTCCTTCTTAACCTAATAGCCAGAAAAGTGACTAATAGACAATCGTACACAAATAAGTCTCTCGAACATCTCAATTAAATACTGTTTCTGGTGTACACTCCAACTAGGACCAATAACAGTCAAACCCTCTACACTTAAACCCCTCAACACTTGTACGTCTTGTAGAGCGACTGTGACCTCACCACATGTCATGTAAAATTTGTGGGTCTCAAACCTCCAACGCTCAACTAAAGAGGTAATAAGAGCGTGGTCTAAACCAATATACTCACATCTGAAAACTCCACCTAAACCCGTCTTATCAATAATATCAATCAGTCTACGGGGAGCTATACTGTAGGACTGAAACAGATTGTGACCGAAATGCCTACACTGTAGATCAGTAATAGATGTCTCGTGGTCGCCGCTCTATATCAATCCAGATCTATGCTCGTACTGTATCATCAAAACAACAGGGTTTATGGGACCCGGATGCACGTGTGCTGGCACTTCTTCCATCTACATTGTTTACAGATTAAAATTACATTCCCAAAATTACTAGCATGACAATTTGCAATGAAGAATTTTAGAATATTAATAAATGAATGGTGTGCGATTTAATTTATGGTTTATTGAATTCAAAGTTTAGGATTTTCATATTCGGATTTTATTGATGTAAACCCTAATTTATATTTCACATTGTAAATTTATTAGGATTTTAATCTAATCATATATATATGCAATTTTTATAATTTGCAGTGCACTATTTAGGAAATTAATATTACATAAATTCAATAAAATTATATAAATGTTAACAATAAAATATTACATTAATTTTGCTTAACTCTAGGAATGCTAGTAACATTTTACCAAAAAAATAAATAAACAATCATTATTTAGTAGCGTAATTATTAAATAAATTAATAATACCCTAATTCATAAATATACAATGTAAGTAAATAAATAAATAAATAAACACATTCCAACAAATCCCATTTACAAAGTAAATAAATACGGTAATAGCGTAACTCAAAAATTTATCATAAAAGACTAACCAAAAAAGATGAATGAAAACAATTGATCAATAACCCAAAATAAAATTCAATAAAAACTTTAAACACAAACCCTATAAACTCATTACAAAATTCAAACTGTAAGAACCATAAAAATTAAAATATTGAAATTCATAAATATAATTCACAAACCACAAAAAAGAAAAAAAACTTTCACATAAACAATAATAAAAATTAAAACATAATAAAAACTTAAGCATAGTACACAAAAATTTTAAAACAATTATCAACATAAATAAACTCACCCAAAAATTTAAATAAAATTTAATTTGGTGTTATTTGTTTTTGTGCTATTCTTTCCCCTCTGTTCTCCACTCCACAAAGTTGAAAACCTTCGTACTCCAATGAAGTGCAGGTAAAACAAAAAAAATAAACGCTAAAAAATTAGAAAAGTGACAAGTAAATTTAGAAATAGAAGAATAGAAAAAGAGGAAGCGAATAAGAGAAGGAGGAATACACCTTGGTGGAACCAGAAAATAGAACCTGCTGTAAAATGCTAAACCAGGAAATGGAAGAAGGAACAAAAAAGAATAAGAAGGAAGAAAATGAAAGAAGGAAGAGTAGCAATGGGAAGAAGAAGGCGAAGAAGAAAATTAGAGGGGGAAGCGTGGCTAGCGAAGGAAGAAAAAATGGAAGAAGAAAAAGGAGAAAAGAGGGTGGCGTAGCTAGGGTTTTTATAAAATGATAACGCAAAACGGTTCCGCGTTATCACTAAAATAACGTATTTCAGTTATACGTCATTAGTAAAGATAATGCACAATGGTTGTGCGTTATCAACCACATATACACCCGCCTCTGCCACGTCAATAAACATGATTAGCGGATGGGTATTGATGGTTATTAAAGAGAACGCACAGTCATTGCACGTTTTCAAATCCTATAACACACAGTCATTGTACAATATGGCCCTAATTGAAAAAAAAATTTGAACTATTTTAGTGTCTATTTTTCAAAAGGGATGTAAAATTGGGAAGAAACCCCATTTTCTTCTTGTCTTATTTTTATTTTATTTTTTCCCGTTTCTTTCTTCTGTTTTTTTTCCCATGAATTATTGGGGGGAGGGAATAAGGCCAATGTAACACTACAAAGTCTTGTTTGGCAAATATTAATTGGAAGCTTTCGTATGATGAAACTTTGTGGTTCAACTTTGTGCAAAATGCCTCTCCCACCATAGAATTACTCATCATGAGTTGGTGAAAGAATTTCCCCTAAAATAATTGATCAATAATCTTAAACCATTACAATGGGAGGTTTTAAAAGGTTGTTCTCAGTTGGAATTTGTAAAACTTAAAACTAGATTATTGTTTGAGATAAAAAAGTAATATATAATTCTTTCATTTTTTTAATTTGTCACATTCTACTAATTTTTGTATTCTTTTTACTTGTTATTTTGTGAAAGTAATATCATATTTAATTAACTTTTTCTCATTATACCATGACATCAAAAACAAATTTCACCATCTATTAAATCTTCTAACATTGTAAAAAACAATGGTAATAAGCAAAGGAACTTTGAAAGATATTTTAGTTCACACAAAAAATAATATTTAAAAATTTTCATATTTTCTTAAAAAATATAATGTCCAAAATGTGACAACTAAACAAAAATAAAGAAGCCTATTTTATCACATAAAAATTTAAGAAACCTCCAAAGTTAGAGGGTTTGGTAATTAATTAAGGTCTTGATTTTTTTTTTTGGACAAATAACTCTCGGTTTTTTTTTTATTATTAAAAAATTAATAAAAGTATATTTATAATTTTTTTAAATATTTTTTAACGAAGTTGAGGGATTTAAGTTGGAATCACTTTTTACACTTAAACATAGAATATTAAGCAGTGTATAATATTTGAGTTGAGTTTGAGGGTAGTGAGTGTAGTGTCTATACGAGCGTTGCTCAGTTGGTTCTCGAACTGCAGAATTAAAAAATTAATGTAGGAGATGATTTGTTGTGCGCATCAACGTCTGACTGACTTTTAATCTGTAAGACCGATGAGTCACTATAATTTATATCCGGTAGAGAACGTGTGAGTGTAGCGTTGTGTTGTGGAATGATTTTAGTCATTTTCGCCGCAAATGTAGATGATGCCACGAGCATTCTCATAATGCCAAATGCATGGGAATTATTAATTTAATTTTTCTTTTATCCTAAGAAGATTTTGATTAATTCTATCCATTAGGACTCACAAATGTGCCGACATTGATAATGAGCACTCACTATTTAATTATTCAATTTGGTAGTTTGCGTGGGATCTCGATCTTATGCACACCTTAGTGCATATATACATTTTTTTTAACGCTATCCGAGCTTTTTTAATTAATTTAAAAGTGATCGATAAAAATTAAAAATACATAGAATTCGCGTTTAGGATATTCAGATACAAGACCTCTCTCTTGAAATAACAAATGAAAATACTTAAGAAAGCAAATTTTTACTATCGGACCACCACCTCTTATCGTCAAGTGCATGTATATAATTTTCTGATACTTCTTCGGATATATTTATACAACTTGAAAAATATTCAAAATCATTTTAAACAATTTTGTGGTGAACTTTTTTTCGAACCTAAAGTTTGTAAAAATGGTGATGATTAGCTCACGAAATCGGGTTTTAATGAGAATGTGATACTTCGTCTAATATATTTATCCAACATGAAAAACATTCAGAATCATTTTCAAAAATTTCATTGAGAATTTTTTTTCAGACCTAAACTTTGTAAGAAACATAATAATTAGTACACGAATTCGGGCTTTAATGAAAATGTGATACTTCTTGTGTATTTATACAACATAAAAATCATTCAGAATCATTTTAAGCATTTTTGTGGAAACTTTTTTTCGGACCTAAATTTTGTAAAAAACATTATGATTAGTACATGAATTCGGGCTTTAATGAGAACGTGATACTTCTTGTGGTGTATTTATAAAACATGTAAAATATTCAGAATCATTTTAAGTAATTTTGTGGAGAACGTTTTTTTCGGACCAAAATTTTGTAAAAAACGTTGTGATACCCTCAACCCTGACACTAGGTCAACTGCGACTGGGTAGGGCATCTGTGTGTCTTTTGGCACTAAATTATAAGTTCCACAATAAAACACAACCCTAGAACAACAATAACAGGCATACACACCAAGTATGCAGAAAACTTAAGTAAATTAGATACTACTAGTGCACTCAGAACACAAGATTTAAAAAAAACTTCTCATGATCATTTCAATATAAAAACAAAAGTATCTTACATCAACAACTTTACCCGACAACATAAAAGAAAAACTTTACAAACGGTTTGAGTCTAGGAAAGATAAAACATAAACATATGCCCTTTCTGGGGAGATTTGATCCAAAAACTCCTGGCCTAAAACTTCAGTGGCTTGCTGGGCCCCTGACCGTCCTAAGCAAATCTGAGAAGAAAAAATGATATGGAAAAACGTGAGCGCGAATGCTCAGTGAGTCCACGTGTGTGTACTGTAGTGATTTCTTTTAAAATAATGATGATGCAGTTTTACAAAGCAGTTCATGCAATGTTATAAGAAAACATTCTCTTTTATTATTTTAACAAAACTGATGCTTGAACCTACATGAGGGTTTCGAACGCAGCTGGGAAGTCCGAGCGAATCAAGACTCATCAGCGCATCTTCTACTCCCCAAATTTAAAAGAACATGTAATGCTACAGTGGGGCTCTACGAACAAAGTCTGGATCCCTAAAACGAGGCCATCAGAACTAAGTTCCGGCATCTCATAGTCGATACCAGTCAAACGCCATACAAGCGCTCGATTACAAAACAATCGCATTACTATATCACTGGTCAAAACAGGCCACAGACTCCTGGGGTACCTACCAGGTCTGCCTTAAGGCCAACCTCAGTTTCGAGCCCCTCCTGACTTTCCACTAGGTGGCTGTCCCACCGTAGAGCATGATGTGATGTCCACGTAAATACCAATTGGGCCACGGCCTCAAGGTACTACGCCCCTCTTTAAGTGAATCCACCCTCAGAGTAAAAAATCCGTCCACGTCATCGGAAAAGGCCCTCGTACGAGGGACTAGCCACGTATAGTGCAATCTACTAACGCATCCGTTCACTTGATTTTCACCAAACTTTAATCCTAGTCGGAATGAGGTTTTCATATATATTTACAAACCGAAGAGCCATTTGCTCAGCTGTCGGAACAGATTCAAGTCATAAACATTACAAAATAGTAAAAATCCTCATCCGACAGTCATCACATGCTTATGTAATTTCACAATTATGCCAATGCTAGATCTATATTCATGCATGTCAAAACACGTAACTTTTCAAGCTAGAACATTTTAAACATATAAATATTTTCAGAAAAACCTATGTACAACAAACTTCTTATTCACTACCGTAATAGTCTGTATATGGAGCACCGCTCCTATGCATTTTTCTATGGAACACGTAACACATTGTGGAGAACATCTCCAAAAACACGCTAAGTGATATCGTTCCAAAAATAGCAACATTTTGTGAAGGTTCGGAAAAATATATTTATACCTCTTGTAATATTTGAAATAACATAATAAAATGGAGTTTGTGGACTGACCTGTATGCAGATCTGGTGCTAAGATCCTACAAATATAGTAATAAGAAAATACTTAATATTTAGGTACCAATCAAATAATCATATTCCCTAAAAATAGTGATCTTGCGAAATGACTTAAGATGTATATATATCCTCTAAAGTAGATCCAAAATTTTATAGTCTCAAGAATCTTTACTTTGAACACTTACTTAAAACGCCTAAATTAATTGAAATATAAAACCTAGAAATTAATCTTACAATTAACTATATACTAAAACCTGTTTAAAATATTTAAAAATCCTAAAAAAAATCACAAACCTAAATTATATATCTAACAAAAAAAACGAAAATAAGCTTAGAATATACTAACCTTCATGATTTTGAAGTCTAAAGCTGGCCCAAACCAAACAAGACTAAAAACAAAAAAAAAAAAAATACAAAAGGCTTATAGTATATATATATATATCAAGTATAAAAAAAAGAAAAGGGTATTATATATATGAGGGGGAGTTAGGCGGTTGTGAGACCAAAAGGAGAAAAGAAATAAGGGGGCTGGTGACGGGTGGCTAGTAGAGGTGGCACAAGCTTTCTTAGTCATTAAGGTTTTTTTTTAAGCACTAATTTGAAAATCTTATATGAATATTACAAGTACTTAAATTTCTAAAATACAAATATTAGCTATTCTAAAAACATTCCCACTTAAAGGCACTTATAAATCCCACTATAAAAGTTCAATAACATTTTACTCTCATTCCTAATTTTTTCTAAAATACCACTAAGTGTCAAAACACTATACTCCACTACATTAGACCCCAAATTCTACTTTCATAACACCCACAATTTTTAGAGTCATGCTAGGTGCTTATGGGGTAGAGCGTTACAAACGTGATGATTAGTACACAAATTCGACATGATCATTTTAAGCAATTTTGCGGATAACTTTTTTTTTACACAAATTTTGTAAAAAACGTGATGATTAGCACACGAATTCAAGCTCTAATAAAATGTGATACTTCTTATGATGTATTTATAGAACATGAAAACATTCAAAATCATTTTAAACAATTTTGTGGAGAACTTATTTTTCGGACCTAAATTTTGTAAAAATCCTGATGATTAGCACACGAATTCAGGGTTTAATGAGAATGTAATATAGAACATGAAAAACATTCAAAATCATTTTAAACAATTTTTTGGATAACTTTTTGTCGGACCTAAATTTTGTAAAAAACATGATTATTAGCAAATAAATTCGAGCTTTAATGGAATGCGATACTTCTTCTCATGTATTTATACAACATGAAAAACATTCAAATTCACTTTAAGAAATTTTGTTGAGGACTATTTTTGGACCTAAATTTTGCAAAAAAAGTGATGATTAACAGACGAATTTGGGCTTTAATTGAATATGATACTTCTTCTGATATATTTATACAAAATGAAAAACATTTAGAATCATTTTAAACAATTGTATAGAGCACTTTTTTTCAGACCTGATAAAAATGTGATGATTAACAATTTTATGGAGTACTTCTTTTTCAGACTTGATAAAAATGTGATGATTAGCCCACGAATTCGGGCTTTAATGGAATGTGATACTTCTTCTGATGTATTTACACAACATGAAAAACATTCAGAATTATTTTAAAAAATTTTAGGGAGTACTTCTTTTGGGACCTAAATTTCGTAAATAATCTGATAATTAGCACACGAATTTGGGCTTTCATGGAATGGGATACTTCTTTTGATTTATTTATACAATATGTAAAACATTCAAAATCATTTTAAAAAATTTTTGGAGAACTTTTTGGGACCTAAATTTTGGAAAAAACGTGATGATTAGCGCACGAATCCGGGCATTAATGGAATGTGATACTTCTTTTGATGTATTTATACGAAATAAAAGTTCATTCAGAATCAATTTAAACAATTTTGTGGTGAATTTTTTTTCGGACCTAAATTTTGTAAAAAATGTACTGATTAGCCCAAGAATTTGAGTTTTAATGAGAATGTGATACTTCATCTTGTGTATTTATACAACATGACAAACATTTAGAATCATTTTAAACAATTTTGTGGAGCACTTTTTTTCGGAGCTAAATTTTGTAAATAGCGTGATGATCAGCATACGAATTCTGGCTTTAGTGAGAACGTGATACTTCGTCTTGTGTATTTATAGAAAATGAAAATTTTTCAAATCATTTTAAGCAATTTTGTGGAGAACTATTTTTCGACATTAAATTTTGTAAAAACCGTGATGATTAGCACACGAATTAGGGACTTAATGGAATGTGATCATTCATCTGACGTATTTATATAACATGAAAAACATCCCGAATCATTTTAAACAATTTTTTGGAGAACTTTTTTTCGGACGTAAATTTTGTAAAAAACGTGATGATTAGCACACGAATTCAATCTTTAATGGAATGTGATACTTCTTCTGATATATTTATAAAACATGAAAACCATTCACAATCATTTTATGCAATTTTGTAGAAAACCTTTTTTCAGACCTAAATTTTGTAAAAAACGTGATTAGCCCACGAATTTGGGCTCTAGTGGAATGCGATACTTCTTCTGATGTATTTATACAAAAAAAAAACATTCAGAAACGTTTTAAGAAATTTTGTGGTGAACTTTTTTTGGGACCTAAATTTTGTAAAAACCGTGATGAGTAACAAGCGAATTCGGACTTTAATGGAATGTAATACTTCTTCTGATGTGCTTATACAACATGAAAAACATTCAGAACCATTTTAAACTATTTTGTGGAGAACTTCTTTCGGACCTAAATTTTGTAAAAATCATGATGATTAATACACGAAATTCAGGCTTTAATGAGAATGTGAAATTTCGCCTAGTGTATTTATACAACAAGAAAAACATTCAAAATCACTTTAAGCACTTTTGTTGAGAACTGTTTTGAGACCTAAATTTTCCAAAAAAAGTGATGATTTAAGACACGAATTCGGGCTTTAATGGAATGCAATACTTCCTTTGATGTATTTATACAAAATGAAAAACACTTAGAATCATTTTAAAAATTTCTTGGAGTACCTTTTTTCGGACCTAAATTTTATAAAAAATGTGATGATTAGCCCACGAATTCGGGATTTAATGCAATACTATACTTCTTCCGATGTATTTATACGATATGAAAAACATTCAGAATTAATTTAAACAATTTTGTGGTGAATTTTTTTTCGAACCTAAATTGTTTAAAAAACGTAATGATTAGCACACGAATTCGAGCTTTAATGAGAATGTGATACTTCATCTGGTGTATTTATACAACATGAAAAACGTTTAGGATCATTTTAAACAATTTTGTGGGGCACTTTTTTTCAAACCTGAATTATGTAAAAAGCATGATGATGGCAAACGAATTCGGGCTTTAATGAGAACGTGGTACTTTGTCTAGTGTATTTATGCAAAATGAGAAAATTTCAAAATCAGTTTAAGAAATTTTGGGAGATCTATTTTTCGGACCTAAATTTTGTAAAAAAAGTGATGATTTGCACACGAATTCAGGATTTAATGAAATGGGATAATTCATCTAATGTATTTATACAACATGAAAAAATTCAGAATTATTTTGAATAATTTTGTGGAGAACCTATTAGGACCTAAATTTTGGAAACAACATGATGATTAGCACACGAATTCGGTCTTTAAAGGAATGTGATACTTCTTCTGATGTATTTATACGACATGAAAACATTCAGAATCATTTTAAACAATTTTTTTGAGAATTTTTTTCGGACCTTAATTTTGTAAAAAACATGATGATTAGCAAATGAATTTGAGTTTTAATGAGAATGTGATACTTCATCTTGTGTATTTATACAAGAAAAACATTTAGAATCATTTTAAACAATATTGTGGAGAAAATTTTTGGGAACTAAATTTTGTAAAAAATGGGTGATTAGCACACGAATTCGGGCTTCAATAGACTTTGAAACTTCTTCTGATGTATTTGTACAACATAAAAACATTCAGAATGCTTAAAAACAATTTTGTGAAGAACATTTTTCAGACCTTGATTTTGTAAAAAATGTGAGGATTAGCATAGGAATTTGAGCTTTTATAGAATGTGATACTTCATCTGATATATTTATACAACTTGGAAAACCTCCAGAATAATTTTGAACAATTTTGAGAACTTTTTTTCAGACCTAAATTTTGTTAAAATTGTGATGATTAGTACACGAATACGGGCTTTAATGAGAACGTAATACTTCTTCTTGTGTATTTATACAAAATAAAAAACATTTTGAATCATTTTAAGGAATTTTTTGGAGAACATTTTTTCGGACCTAATTTGTAAAATACGTGATGATTAGAACACAAATTAAGGCTTTAATGGAATGTGATACTTCATATGTTGTATTTATACAACCTGAAAAACATTCGGAATCATGTAAGTAATTTTTGTGAGAACTTTTTTTCGGACCTAAATTTTGTAAGAAACGTGATAATTAGTACACGAATTCGGACTTTAATGGAATGTGATACTTCATTTAATGTATTTATACAACATGAAAAACATCCAGAATCATTTTAAACATTTTCTGGAGAACTTTTTTTCGAACCTGAATTTTGTAAAGAAACGTGATGACTAGCACACGAATTCGAGCTTTAATTGAATCTGATACTTCTTCTAATGTATTTATACAACATGAAAAACATTTAGAATCATTTTAAACAATTTTGTGGAGAACTTTTTCCATACCTAAATTTTGCAAAAAACGTGATGATTAGCATAGGAATTCGGGCTTTAATGAGAATGTACTAATTCATGTGGCGTACGTATACAAAAAAAAAAAAAAAAAAAAATTCAAAACATTTTAAGAAATTTTGTTGAGAACTTTTTTTCGGCCTAAATTTTGTAAAAAACGTGATGATTAGCACCTGAATTCGACCTTAAATGGAATGTGATACTTCATCTAATGTATTTATACAACATGAAAAGCATCTAGAATCCTTTTAAACAATTTTGTGTAGAAGTTTTTTTCGGACCTAAATTTTGTAAAAAATGTGATTATTAGCACACGTATTCGGGCTTCAATGAGAATGAGGTACTTCATTTGGTGTATTTATACAGCATGAAAAACATTCGTAATCATTGTAAACAGTTTTATTTAGAACTTTATTTCGAACCTATATTTTGTAAAAAACGTGGTGATTAGCGTACGAATCGGGCGTTTATGGAATGTGATTCCTCATCTGATATATTTATACAACTTGAAAAACCTACATAATCATTTTAAGCAATTTTGTGGAGGACTTTTTTTCAGACCTAAATTTTGTAAAAATTGTGATGATCACCACACAAATTCGGGCTTTAATTCGAACCTGATACTTCGTTTGGTGTATTTATACAAAATAAAAAGCATTCAGAATAATTTTAAGCAATTTTTTGGAGAAATTTTTATAGGACCTAAATTGGTAAAAAACGTGATGATTAGCACACGAATTCAGGCTTTAATAAGAATGTTATACTTCGTCTGGTGTATTTATACAACATGAAAAAACATTCAAAGTTATTTTAAACAATTTTAAGGAGACCTTTTTTCTTTAACTAAATTTTTGTAAAAATCGTGATGATTAGCACACGAATTAGGACTTTAATGAATGTGATACTTCATCTAATGTATTAATACAATATGAAAAACATCCGGAATCATTTTAAACAATTTTCTAGAGATATTTGTTTTCGGACCTAAATTTTGTTAAAAAACTTGATTACTAGCACACAAATTCGGGATTGAATGAAATGTGATACTTTTTCTAATGCGTTTACACAACATGAAAAACATTCAGAATCATTTTATGTAATTTTGTAGAGAACCTTTTTTCATACCTAAATTTTGTAAAAAACGTGATTAGCACACGAATCTGGGCTCTAGTGGAATGTGGTACTTCTTCTGATGTATTTATACAAAAAAAAAACATTTAGAATCGTTTTAAGAAATTTTGTGGTGAACTTTTTTTGGGACCAAAATTTTGCAAAAACAGTGATGAGTAACAAGGGAATTCGGACTTTAATGGAATGTAATACTTCTTCTGATGTGCTTATACAACATGAAAAACTTTCAGGATCATTTTAAACAATTTTGTAGGACTTCTTTCGGACCTGAATTTTGTAAAAATCATGATGATTAATACACAAAATTCAGGCTTTATTGAGAATGTGATATTTCGCCTAGTGTATTTATACAACATGAAAAATATTCAAAATCACTTTAAGCACTTTTGTTGAGAACTGTTTTGAGACCTAAATTTTCCAAAAAAAGTGATGATTTAAGACACGAATTCGGGCTTTAATGGAATGCAATACTTCCTTTGATGTATTTATACAAAATGAAAAACATTTAGAATCATTTTAAAATTTTCTTGGAGTACCTTTTTTCGGACCTAAATTTTATAAAAAATGTGATGATTAGCCCACGAATTCGGGATTTAATGCAATACGATACTTCTTCTGATGTATGTATACGATATGAAAAACATTCAGAATCAATTTAAACAATTTTGTGGTGAATTTTTTTTCGAACCTAAATTGTTTAAAAAACGTAATGATTAGCACACGAATTCGAGCTTTAATGAGAATGTGATACTTCATCTAGTGTATTTATACAACATGAAAAACATTTAGGATCATTTTAAACAATTTTGTGGGGCACCTTTTTTCATACCTGAATTTTGTAAAAAGCATGATGATGGCAAACGAATTCGGGCTTTAATGAGAACGTGATACTTTGTCTAGTGTATTTATACAAAATGAGAAAATTTCAAAATCAGTTTAAGAAATTTTGGGAGAACTATTTTTCGGGGCCTAAATTTTGTATACAAAGTGATGATTTGCACACGAATTCAGGATTTAATGAAATGGCATAATTCATCTAATGTATTCATACAACATGAAAAAAATTCAGAATCATTTTGAATAATTTTTTGGAGAACCTATTAGGACCTAAATTTTGGTTTTGGAGAAAACATGATGAGTAGCACACGAATTCGGTCTTTAAAGGAATGTGATACTTCTTCTGATGTATTTATACGACATGAAAACATTCAGAATCATTTTAAACAATTTTTTGGAGATTCTTTTTTCGGACCTTAATTTTGTAAAAAACATGATGATTAGCAAATGAATTTGAGTTTTAATGAGAATGTGATACTTCATCTGATATATTTATACAACTTGGAAAACCTCCAGAATAATTTTGAACAATTTTGTGGAGAACTTTTTTTCGGACCTAAATTTTTAAAAAATTGTGATGATTAGTACACGAATACGGGCTTTAATGAGAACGTAATACTTCTTCTTGTGTATTTATACAAAATAAAAAACATTTTGAATCATTTTAAGGAATTTTTTGGAGAACATTTTTTCGGACCTAATTTGTAAAATACGTGATGATTAGAACACATATTAAGGCTTCGTCTGGTGTATTTATACAACATGAAAAAACATTCAGAGTTATTTTAAACAATTTTAAGGAGAGCTTTTTTCTTTAACTAAATTTTTGTAAAAATCGTGATGATTAGCACACGAATTAGGACTTTAATGAATGTGATACTTCATCTAATGTATTAATACATTATGAAAAATATCCGGAATCATTTTAAACAATTTTCTAGAGATATTTGTTTTCGGACCTAAATTTTGTTAAAAAACTTGATTACTAGCACACAAATTCAGGATTGAATGAAATGTGATACTTTTTCTAATGCGTTTATACAACATGAAAAAGATTCAAAATCATTTTAAACAGTTTTGTGGAGATTTTTTAGACCTAAATTTTATAAAAAATGTGATGATTAGCACACAAATTCAGGCTTTAATGGGAATGTTATACTTCGTCTGGTGTATTTGTACAACATGAAAAAACATCCAGAGTTATTTTAAACAATTTTAAGGAGACCTTTTTTTTTTTAACTAAATTTTGCAAAAATCGTGATGATTAGCACACGAATTCAGACTTTATGGAATGTGATAGTTCCTCTAATGTATTTATACAACATGAAAAACATTCAGAATCATTGAAAATAATTTTACAGGTAACTTTTTTTTCGAACCTAAATTTTGTAAAAAATGTGATGACTAGCACACGAATTTAGGCTATAGTGGAATGTGATACTTTTTCTAATGTATTTATACAACATGAAAAACATTCAGAATCATTTTAAACAATTTTGTGGAGAACTTTTTTCCGGACCCAAATTTTGCAAAAAACCTAATGATTAGCACGGGAATTTAGGCTTTAATGTAATTGTGATACTTCATTTGGTGTATTTATACAACATGAAAAATATTCAAAATCATTTTAAGCAATTTTGTTGAGAACTTTTTTTCGAACCTAAATTTTGTAAAAAAAACGTGATGTTAACACCCGAATTCGGGTTTTAATTGAATGTGATACTTCATCTAACGCATTTATACAAAATGAAAAACATCTAGAATCATTTCAAACAATTTTGCGGAGTACTTTTTTTTTTGACCAAAATTTTGTATAAAACGTGATGACTAACACGCGGATTCGGCCTTTAATGGAATGTGATACTTCTTCTAATGTATTTATACAACATGAAAAACATTTAGAATCATGTTAAATAATTTTGTGGAGAACTTTTTTTCGACACAGATTTTATAAAATCGTGATGATTAGCACACTAATTCAAGCTTTAATGAAATGTGACACTTCACCTAACCTATTTATGCAATATGAAAAACATCCATAATTATTTAAGACAATTTTTTGGAGAACTTTTTTCCGGACCTAAATTTGTAAAAGCCGTTGTTTAGCTTGTTGGAGTGTGCCCAATTTCAGTGATGAGTTAAGCTCACAGCGGTTGATGCTTAAGTTGCGGTTTCAGTCCTAAAGGTTGGAGGGTAAGCCCTTTTCACTAAGCCCTTGAAACTACATTCCCGAGTTTGGTTGATGTTATCTCACTCAGTTGATCTTTGAAGCATAGTTCAAGTGAAACAAATCCCTATCAGGTGAGTGTCGAGCCTTTGGATTAGCCGCTTTTATGTATTCTCAAAGTCTGGCCTTGCCACCTCTACTTCTACTACGATCAGGATTAGGACACAAATTCGGGCTTTAATGGAATGTAATATTTTTTATGGTGTATTTATACAACATGAAAAACATTCAGAATCATTTCTAATACTTTTTGGAGACCTTTTTTTTTTTTTTTTTTACCTAAATTTTATAAAATCGTGAAGATTAGCACACGAATTCGAGCTTTAATGGAATGTGATACTTCATCTAACGTATTTATGCAATATGAAAAACATCCATAATTTTATTAGACAATTTTCTGGAAAACGTTTTTTCGAACCTAAATTTTGTAAAAAATGTGATGACTAGCACACAAATTCGAGCTTTAATGAAAATGTGGAAGTATGATACTTCTTCTCATGTATTTATTCAACATGAAAACCATTTAGAATCATTTTAAGCAATTTTGTGGAGAACATTTTTGGGACCTAAATTTTGTTGAAAACGTGGTGATTAGTACATGAATTCGAGCTTTAATGTAATGTGATACTTCATCTAACGTATTTATGCAATATTAAGAACATACATAATCATTTTAAACAGTTTTCTGGAGAACTTTTCTTCGGAGCAAAATTTTTTAAAAAATGTGATGATTAGCACAAGAATTCAAGCTTTAATGAGAATGTGATACTTCATCTGGCATATTTATACAACTTGAAAAACTTCCATAATCATTTCAAGCAATTTTGTTGAGAACTTTTTTTCAAACCTAAATTTTGTAAAAAATGTGATGATTAGCCCACGAATTCGGACTTTAATGAGATCATGATACCTTTTCTGATGTATTTATACAATATAAAAAATATTCAAAATCATTTCAAACAATTATGTGCAAAACATATTTTCGGACTCAAATTTTTTAAAAAAGTGATGATTAGCACACAAATTCTGGCTTTAACGAGAACGTGAAACTTTGTCTGGTGTATTTATACAAAATGAAAACTTTTTGGAATCGTTTTAAGCAATTTTGTGGAGATTTTTTTTTTTTTTTTGGAACCTAAATTTTGTAAAAATCGTAATGATTAGTATACAAATTCGGGCTTTAATGAAAGTATGATACTTCTTCTTGTATATTTATTCAACATGAAAACCATTCAAAATAATTTTAAGCAATTTTGTGGATAAATTTTTTGGTACCTAAATTTTGTAAATAATGTGATGATATGCCTACGAATTCGGGCTTTAATGGAATGTGATACTTCTTTTGATGTATTTATATAACATGAAAAACATTCAGAATTCTTCTGAACAATTTTGTAGAGAACTTTTTCCGGAACTAAATTATGTAAAACATGTGATGATTAGCACACGAATTCAGGCTTTAATGAGAATGAGATACTTCATCTGGTGTATTTAGAAAACATGAAAAACATTCGGAATCATTTCAAGCAATTTTGTTGAGAAGTTTTTTTCGAACTAAATTTTGTAAGAAACATGATGATCAACATACGATTTCGGGCTTTAATGGAATGTGATACTTCTTCTGAAGTATTTATACAAATGAAAAACATTTAGAATTATTTTAAACAATTTTGTGGAAAACTTTTTTCAGACCTAAATTTTGGAAAAAAACGTGATGATTAGGAGACAAATTCGGGCTTTAATGAGAATGTGATACTTTTTATTATGCATTTATACAACATAAAGAATATTCAAAATCATTTTAAACAATTATGTGGAGAACTTTATTTCGAACATAATTTTGTACAAAATGTGATGATTAGTACACGAATTCGAGCTTTTAATGAGAAGGTGATACTTCGTCAGTTGTATTTATACCAAATGAAAAACATTCGAAATCATTCTAAACAATTTTGTGGAAACTTTTTTCGAACCAAAATTTTGTAAAAATCGTGATTATTAGCACCCGAATTTGGGCTTTAACGAAAGGATGATATTTCGTCTGGTGTATTTATTCAACATGAAAAAAATTCAGAATAATTTTAGGCAATTTTTTAGAGAACTTTTTTTGGATCTAAATTTTGTTAAAAACATGATGCACACGAATTCGGGCTTTAGTGGAATGTGATACTTCTTCTGATGTATTTATACAGCATGAAAAACATTCTGAATTATTTGAAACAATTTTTTTGAGCACTTTTTTTCAGACCTAAATTTTGTACAAAGTCTGAAGATCAGCACAAAAATTCGAGCTTTAATGAGAACGTGATACTTCGTATGGTGTATTTATACGAAATGAAAACATTTGAAAATAATTTTAAGAAATTTTGTAGAGATCTATTTTTCAGAAGTAAATTTTGTAAAAAACGCGATGATTAGCACACTAATTGGGGCTTTAATGGAATGTGATACTTCTTTTGATGTATTTGTACGACATGAAAAACATATACCTTTTTCCGAACATAAATTTGGCAAAAAAGTGATGATTAGGATACGAATTTGGCTTTAATGAAAAGGTGATAATTCATCTGGTGTGTTTATACAACATGAAAAACATTCAAAATCATTTTATGAAAGTTTGTTGAGAACTTTTTTTGGAAACTAAATTTTGTAAAAATTGTTATGATTGGCGCACGAATTCGGGCTTTACTGAAAGGATGATACTTCTTCTGGTGTATTTATTCAACATGAAAACATTCAGAATAATTTTAAGTAATTTTGGGGAGAACTTTTTTGGGGCCTCAATTTTGTAAAAAACATGATGATTAGCACACGAATTCGGGATTTAATGGAATGTGATACTTTTTCTGATGTATTTATACAGAATGAAAAACATTCAGAATCATTTTAAACAATTTTTCTCAGCACTTTTTTCCGGACCTAAATTTTGTACAAAGTTTCAAGATCCGCACACGAATTCGGGCTTTGCTAAGAACGTGATATGTCGTCTGCTGTACTTATACGAAATGAAAAAATTTCAAAATAATTTTAAGAAATTTTATGGAGAACTATTTTTTGGACCAAAATTTTTCGAAAAACGTGATGATTAGCATACGACTTCAGGCTTTAATGAGAATGTGATAATTCATCTGGTGTATTTATAAAACTTGAAAAACATTCGAAATCATTTTAAGAAAGTTTGTTGAGAAATTTTTTTTCGAACCTAAATTTTGTTAAAGATGTGATGATTAGCGCACCAGTTCGGACTTTTATGGAATGTGATACTTCATATGATGTGTTTATACAACTTGATAAACCTTCAGAATCATTTTAAATAATTTTGTGGAGAACTTTTTTTTTAGATTTAAATTTTGTAAAAATTATAATGATTAGCACACGAATTCAGGCTTTAGTAAGAACGTGATACTTCGTCTGGTGTATTTATACAAAATAAAAAACATTTAGAATCATTTTAAGTAATTTTTTAGAGAAACTTTTTTCGGACCTAAATTTGTAAAAAACGCGATGATTAGCACATGAATTCGGGCTTTAATAAGAATGTGATACTCTATCTGGTGTATTTATATAATATGAAAAACATTTAGAATCATTTTATGTAAGTTTTTGGAGACATTTTTCTTACCTAAGTTTTGTAAAAATCGTGATGATTAGCTCAAGAATTCTGGCTTTAATGGAATGTGATACTTCATCTAATGTATTTATACAACATGAAAAACATCTAGACTCATTTCAAAGAATGTTATGGAGAACTTTTTTTGGGACATAAATTTTGTAAAAAACAAGATGATTAGCACACGAATTCGGGCTTTAATGAGAACGTGATAATTCGTCTAGATTTATACAAAATGAAAAACATTCAGAATCATTTTAAATAATTTTTTGGAGAACTATTTTTTGAATCTAAATTTTGTAAAAATTTTTATGATTAGCACACGAATTCAGGCTTTAATGAAGGGATCATACTTCGTCTAGTGTATTTATTCAACATGAAAAAGATTCAGAATAATTTTAAGCATTTTTGTGGAGAACTTTCTTGGGACCCAAACTTTGTAAAACTATGATGATTAGCACACGAATTCAGGCTTTAATGGAATGTGATACTTCTTCTGATGCATTTATACAACATAAAAAACATCTAGAATCATTTCAAACAATGTTGTGGAGAACCTTTTTTTGGACATAAATTTTGTAGAAAACGGGATGATTAGCATACGAATTCGGGCTTTAATGAGAAAGTGAAACTTCGTCTAGTGTATTTATACAAAATGAAAAATATTCGAGATCATTTTAAGCTATTTTGTGGAGAACTTTTTTTTAACCTAAATTTTGTAAGAATTGTGATGATTAGCACACGAATTCGGGCTTTAATGAAAGGATCATACTTCGTCTGGTGTATTTATTCAATAAGAAAAACATTCAGAATAATTTTAAGCAATTTTGTGAAGAACTTTTGGGACCTAAATTTTGTAAAAACCATGAATGCACACGAATTCGGTCTTTAATGGAATGTGATACTTCTTCTGATATATTTATACAGCATAAAAAACATTCAGAAACATTTTAAACAATTTTTTTGAGCACTTTTTTTAAACCTAAATTTTTTACAAAGTGTGAAGATCAGGACACGAATTCAGGCTTTAATGAGAACGTGATACTTCATCTGGTGTATATATACGAAATGAAAAAATTTATAAATAATTTTAAGAAATTTTCTGGAGAACTATTTTTCGGACCTAAATTTTGTAAAAAACGCAATTATTAGTACACGAATTCGAGCTTTAATTGAATGTGATACTTCCTTTGATGTATTTTACGACATGAAAGACATTCAAAATCAATTTAATCAATTTTGTGGCGAACTTTTTTCGGACATAAATTTTGCAAAAAACGTGATGATTAGCATACGAATTCGGGCTTTAATGAGAATATGATAATTCATTTAGTGTATCTATACAACAGGAAAAACATTTGGAATCATTTTAAGAAATTTTGATGAGAACTTTTTTTCGAACCTAAATTTTGTAAAAAATGTGATTATTAGAACACTATTCGGGCTTTAATGGAATGTGATACTTCATCTTACATACTTGTACAACATGAAAAACATCCAGAATCCCTTTAAACAATGTTTTGTAGAAATTTTTTTCGGACCTGAATTTTTTAAAAACCGTGATGATTCAAACATGAATTCGGGTTTTAATGAGAACTTGATACTTCGTCTAGTGTATTTATACAACATGTAAAACATTTAGAATAATTTTAAGAAATTTATCGGAGAACTTCTTTGGGACGTAAATTTTGTAAAAAACGTGATGATTAGCACACGAATTGGGGCTTTAACGGAATGTGATATTTCTTCTGATGTATTTATACAACATTAAAAACATTCAAAATCATTTTTGACAATTTTAGGGAGTACTTTTTTTCGAACCTAAATTTTGTACAAAGTGTGATAATCAACACACGAATTCGATCTTTTATGAGAAAGTGATACTTCGTCTAGTGTACTTATACAAAATTAAAAAATTGCAAAATAATTTAAAGCAATTTTGTTGAGAACTATTTTTGGGACCTAAATTTTGTATTAAACGTGATGAGTAGCACACGAATTCGGACTTTAATGGAATGTTACACTTCTTCTGATGTATCTATACGACATGAAAACATTCAGAATCCATTTAAATAATTTTGTGGTGAACTTTTTTTCGAACCTAAATTTTGAAAAAATCGTGACGATTAGCACACGAATTCGGGCTTTAATAAGAGTGTGATACTTCGCCTGGTACATTTATGCAACATGAAAAACATTAAGAATAATTTTAAGCAATTCATTGGAGAACTTTATTTGGACCTAAATTTTGTAAAAGACGTGATGATTAACACACGAATTCGGGCTTTAATTAGAATGTGATACTTCTTGTGATGTATTTATATAACATGAAAAACATTCATAATCATTTCAAACAATTATGTGGAGGACTTTTTTCAGGACTTAAATTTTGTAAACAAATGTGATGATTAGCACACGAATTCGATCTTTAATGAGAACGTGATATTTCATCTGTTGTATTTATACAAAATGAAAAACATTGTGAATCATTTTAAGCAATTTTGTGGAGAAATTTTTTCGAACCTAAATTTTTTAAAAATCGTGATGATTAGCACACGAATTCACGCTTTAATGACAGTGTGATACATCATCTGGTGTATTTATACAGCATGAAAAACTTTCAGAATAATTTTAAGCAATTTATTGGAGAACTTTTTTTTACCTAAATTTTGTAGAAAAGGTGATGATTAGCACACGAATTCGGGCTTTAATGGAATGTGATACTTCTTCAACATCATTTATACAACATGAAAAACATTCTGAATCATTTTAAACAATAAGGTGGAGTCCTTTTTTCGGACTCAAATTTTGTAAAAAAACGTGATGATTAGCACAAGAATTCGAGCTTTAAAGAGAACGTGAATTTCGTTTGGTGTATTTATACAAAATGAAAAACATTCAGAATCATTTTAAGCAATTTTGTAGAGAGCTTTTTTTCGAACCGAAATTTTGTAAAAATCGTGATGATTAGCACACAAATTCGGGTTTCAATGAGAGTGTGATACTTCGTCTGGTTGAATATTTATAGAACATGAAAAACATTTAGAATAATTTTTAACAATTTATTGCATAACTTTTTTTTGACCTAAATTCTGTAAAAAAACGCGATAATTAGCACACGAATTCTGGCTTTAATAGAATCTGATACTTCTTCTGATCTATTCATACAACATGAAAAGCATTCAGAGTCATTTTAAACAATTTTGTGGAGCGCTTTTTCTTTTTTACCTAAATTTTGTATAAAGCGTGATAATCAGCACACGAATTCGGTCTTTAATGAGAACGTGATACTTCTAGTGTATTTATACAAAATTAAAAAATTACAAATTAATTTTAGACAATTTTTTGGAAAACTATTTTTCGAGCCTAAATTTTGTAAAGCACGTGATGATTAGTACACGAATGCGCGGTTTAATGGAATGTGATAATTCATTTAATGTATTTATACAACATGAAAACATCTTGAATCATTTTAAACAATTTTGTGGACAACTTTTTTTCGGACCAAAATTTTGTAAAAAACGTGATGATTAGCACAAAAATTCGGCCTTTAATGGAATGTGATTCTTCTTCTGATGTATTTATAACATATGAAAAACATTCAGAATAATTTTAAACAATTATGTGGAAAATTTTTTTTCGACTTAAATTTTGTAAAAAAACGTGACGATTAGCACATGAATTCGGGCTTTAATGAGAAGGTGATACTTCGTCTGGTATATTTATACAAAATGAAAAACATTCAGAAACATTTTAAGAAATTTTGTGGAGAACTTTTTTTCAAACCTAAATTTTGTAAAAATCGTGATGATTAGCACACAAATTCAGTCTTTAATGAGAGTGTGATACTTCGTCTTGTGTGTTTATACAACATGAAAAACATTAAAAATAATTTTATGCAATTTATTGGAGGACTTTTTTTGGACCTAAATTTTGTAAAAAATGTAATGATTAGCACACGAATTCGTGCTTTAATGGAATGTGATACTTCTTCTGATGTATTTATACAACATGAAAAACACTCTGAATTATTTTAACCAATTATGTGGAGAACTTTTTTCGGACTGAAATTTTGTAAAAAAACATGATGATTAGCACAAGAATTTGGGCTTTAATGAGAACGTGATATTTCGTCTGGTGCATTTATACAAAATGAAAAACATTCAGAATCATTTTAAGCAATTTTACGGAGTATTTTTTCGAACCTAAATTTTGTAAAAATTGTGATGATTAGCACACGAATTCGGTCTCTAATGAGAAAATGATACTTCATCTGGTGTATTTATACAAAGTGAAAAAATTGCAAATTAATTTTAAGCAATTTTGTGGAGAACTGTTTTTCGAACCTAAATTTTATAAAAAACATGATGATTAGCACACGAATTCGGGCTTTAATGAAATGTGATAATTCATATAATGTATTTATACAACATGAACAACATTCAGAATCATTTTAAACAATTTTGTAGAGAAGTTTTTTCTGAGCCTAAATTTGGCAAAAAACGTGACGATTAGCACACGAATTCGGGTTTTAAAGAGCGTGTGATAATTCATCAGGTGTATTTATACAACATGAAAAACGTTCAAAATCATTTTAAGCAGTTTTTTAGTGAGCTTTATTTTTTTTCCGAAATTTTGTAAAAAACGTGATGATTTGCACATGAATTTGGGCTTTAATGGGAATGTTATACTTTATTTGTTGTATTTATACAACATGAAAAAACATTCGAAATCATTTTAAGCAATTTTGTTGAGAACTGTTTTTTTTACCTAAATTTTGTGAAAAACGTGATTATTAGCACATGAATTCAGGCTTTAAAGGAATGTGATATTTCATCTAATGCATTTATACAACATAAAAACCAACTAGAATCATTTCAAACAATTTAAAGAAGAACTTTTTTTTCGGACCTAAATTTTGTAAATACCTTGATGATTACCACACGAATTTGGGCTTTCATGAGAATGTGATACCTATTCTGATGTATTTATACAACATGAAAAACATTCTGATTCATGTTGAACAATTATGCGGAGAACTTTTTTTCGGATGTAAATTTTATAAAAAACGTGATGATTAGTACACGAATTCGGGCTTCAATGAGAAGGTGATACTTCGTCTGCTATATTTGTACAAAATGAAAAACATTAAGAGTCATTTTAAGCAATTTTGTGGAGAACCTTTTTTTCGAACCTAAATTTTGTAAAAATCGTGATTATTAGCACACGAAATCGGGCATTAATTAGAGTATGATACTTCCTCTGCTCAATTTATACAACATGAATAACATTCAGAATAATTTTAAGCAATTTATTGGACTTATTTCTTACCTAAATTTTGTAAAAAACGTGATGTACACGAATTCGGGCTTTAATGGAATGTGATACTTCTTCTGTTGTATTTATACAACATGAAAAGCATTCAGAATCATTTTGAACAATTTTGTGGAGCACTTTTTTTTTTACCTAAATTTTGTACAAAGCGTGATAATTAGCTCACGAATTAAGTCTTTAATGAGAACATGATACTTTGTGTGGTGTATTTATACAAAATTAAAAGATTGCAAATTAATTTTAGGCAATTTTGTGGAGAACTATTTTTCGGACCTAAACTTCGTAAAAAACATTATGATTAGCACACGAATGCGAGCTTTATTAGAATGTGATAATTCATCTAATATATTTATACAACATGAAAAATATCCAGAATCATTTTAAACAATTTTGTGGAGAACTTCTTTTCGGACCTAAATTTTGTAAAAATGTGATGATTAGCACATGAGTTCGGGCTTTAATGGAATGTGATACTTCTTCTGATGTATTTATAAAACATGAAAAACATTCAGAATCATTTTAAACAATTATGTGGAGAACTTGTTTTCGGACTCAAATTTTGTAAGAAAGCGTGATGATTAACACACGAATTCGGGCTTTAATGAGAACTTGATACTTCGTCTAGTGTATTTATACAAAAAGAAAAACATTCAGAATCGTTTTAAACAATTTGGAGGAGAACTTTTTTTCGAACCTAAATCTCGCAACAATCGTGATGATTAGCACAGGAATTCGGGCTTTAATAAGAGTGTGATACTTCATCTGATCTATTTATACAACATGAAAAACATTAAGAATAATTTCAAGCAATTTATTTGAGAACTTTTTTGGACCTAAATTTTGTAGAAAACGTGATGATTTGCACAGGAATTCGGGCTTTAATGCAATGTGATACTTCATCTAATATATTTATACAAATGAAAAACATCTAGAATCATTTCAAGCAATCTTGTGGAGAACTCATTTTCGAACCTAAATTTTGTAAAAAACGTGATGATTTTCACACGAATTCAGGTTTTAATGAGAATGTGATACTTTTTCTGATGTATTTATACAACATTAAAAACATTCAGCATCATTTTTAAAAAAAATTATGTGGAGAACTTTATTTCGGACTTAAATTTTTTAAAAAAACGTGATGACTAGAACACGAATTCGGGCTTTAATGAGAACGTGATACTTCGTCTGGTGTATTTATAAAAAATGAAAAATATGCAGAATCATTTTGAGCAATTTTGTGGAGAGCTCTTTGTGAAACTAAATTTTGTAAAAAACGTGATGATTAGCACGTGAATTCGCGTTTTAATGGAATCTGATACTTCATCTAATATATTTATACAACATGAAAAACATCTATAATCATTTCTAACAATTTTGTGAATATCTTATTTTCAGACCTAAATTTTGTACAAAGCGTGATAATCAGCACACGAATTCGGTCTTTAATGATAACATGATACTTCGTCTGGTGTATTTATACAAAGTGAAAAAATTGCAAATTAATTTTAAGCAATTTTGTGGAGAACTGTTTTTCGAACCTAAATTTTGTAAAAAACGTGATGATTAGCACATGAATTCGGGCTTTAATGGAATGTGATAATTCATATAATGTATTTATACAACATGAACAACATTCAGAATCATTTTAAACAATTTTGTGGAGAAGTTTTTTCCGAACCTAAATTTTGCGAAAAACGTGATCTTTAGCACATGAATTCGGGCTTTAATGAGAATGTGATGATTCATCAGGTGTATTTATACAATATGAAAAATATTCAAAATTATTTTAAACAATTTTGTGGAGAACATTTTTTGGAACCTAAATTTTGTAAAAAACGTGATGATTTTCACACGAATTCGGGCTTTAATGAGAATGTGATACTTCTTCTGATCTATTTATACAACATGAAAAACATTCAGAATCATTTTAAACAATTACATGGAAAACTTTTTTTCGGAATTAAATTTTGTAAAAAAATGTGATGATTAGCATACGAATTCGGTTTTAATGAGAACATGATACTTCGTTGGGTGTATTTTTAAAAAATGAAAAACATTCAAAATCATCTTAAGCAATTTTGTGGGGAACTTTTTTTCGAACCTAAATCTTTTAAAAATCGTGATGAGTAGCATACGAGTTCGGGCTTTAATGAGAGTGTGATACTTCGTCTGGTGTATTACACAACATGAAAAACATTCAGAATGATTTTAAGAAATTTATTGGAAAACTTTTTTTGGACCTAAATTTTGTAACAAACGTGATGATTAGGACACGAATTCGGGCTTTATTGGAATCTGATACTTCTTATGATGTATTTATAAAACATGAAAAACGTTCAGAATCGTTTTAAACAATTATATGGAGAACTTTTTTTCAGACTTCAATTTTGTAAAAAAAAGTGATGATTAGCACACGAATTTGGACTTTAATGAGAATGTGATACTTCGTCTAGTGTATTTATACAAAATGAAAAACATTTAGAATCATTTTAAGCAATTTTATGGTGAACTTTTTTTCGAAACTAAATTTTATAAAAATCGTGATGATTAGCACACGAATTCGGGCTTTAATGAGAGTGTGATACTTCGTCTGATGTATTTATACCACATGAAAAACATTCAGAATAATTTTAAGCAATTTATTGGAGAACTTTTTTTGGACCTAAATTTTGTAAAAAAAATGATGATTAGCACACGAATTCGAGTTTTAATGGAATGTGATACTTCTTCTGATGTATTTATAAAACATGAAAAACATTCAGAATCATTTTAAACAATTATGTGGAGAACTTTCTTTCGGACATAAATTTCGTAAAAGAACGCTATGAATAGCACACGAATTTGGACTTTAATGAGAATGGGATATTTCGTCTGGTGTGTTTATACAAAATGAAAAACATTCAAAATAATTTCAAGCAATTTTGTGGAGAACTTTTTTTCGAACCTAAATCTTTTAAAAATCATGATGATTAGCACATGAATTCGAGCTTTAATGAGAGTGTGATACTTCATCTGGTGTATTTATACAACATAAAAAACATTCAGAATAATTTTAAGCAATTTATTAGAAAAGTTTTTCGGAACTAAATTTTGTAGAAAACGTGATGATTAGCAAACAAATTCGAGTTTTAATGGAATGTGATACTTCTTCTGATGTATTTATAAAACATGAAAAACATTCAGAATCGTTTTAAACAATTATGCGGAGAACTTTTTTTCGGACTTCAATTTTGTAAAACACCGTGATGGTTAGCACACGAATTTTGACTTTAATGAGAACGTGATACTTCGTCTGGTGTATTTATACAAAATGAAAAACATTCAGAATCATTTTAAATAATTTTGTGGTGAACTTTTTTTCAAAACTAAATTTTATAAAAATCTGGAAGATTAGCACACGAATTTGGGCTTTAATGAGAGTGTGATACTTCGTCTGGTGAATTCATACAACATATAAAAAATTCGAAATCATTTTAAGCAATTTTGTTGAGACCCTTTTTTCGAAACTAAATTTTGTAATAAAATGTGATGATTCGCACACGAATTCGTGCTTTAATGGAATGTGAAACTTCATCTGATGTATATATACAACTTGAAAAAGCTCTAGAATCATTTTAAACAATTTTCTGGAGAACTTTTTTCAGGCATAAGTTTTGTAAAAATTGTGATGATTAGCGAACGAATTCAGGCTTTAATGAGAACGTGATATTTCGTCTGGTGTATTTATACAAAATAAAAAACATTCAGAATCATTTTAAACAATTTTGTGGAGAAGTTTTTTTTTAACCTAAATTTTGCAAAAAACGTGATGATTAACACACGAATTCGGGCTTTAATGAGAATGTGATAATTCATCAGGTGTATTTATACAACATGAAAAACATTCAGAATCATTTTAAACACATTCTCTTTTATATTTTTTTGGGACCTAAATTTTGTAAAAAATGTGATGATTAGCACATGAATTTGGGCTTTAATGAGAATGTGATACTTCATCTATTGTATTTATACAACATGAAAAAACATTCGAAATCATTTTAAGCAATTTTGTTGAGAACTTTTTTCAGACCTAAATTTTGTTGAAAACGTGATGATTAGGACACTAATTCGGGTTTTAACGGAATGTGATACTTCTTCTGATGTATTTATAAAACATGAAAACCATTTACAATCATTTTAAACAATAATGTCGAGAACTTTTTTTCGGACATAAATTTTGTAAAAGAACGTGATGATTAGTACATGAATTCGGACTTTAATGAGAACGTGATATTTCGTCTGGTGTATTTATACAAAATGAAAAACATTAAAAATCATTTTAAGCAATTTTATGGAGAACTTTTTTCAAAACTAAATTTTATAAAAATCGTGAGGATTAGCACACAAATTTGGCCTTTAATGAGAATGTGATACTTCGTCTGGGTATTTATAAAACTATGAAAACATTCCGAATCATTTTAAGTAATTTGTGAAGAATATTTTTCGAACCTAAATTATGTAAGAAAACGTGATGATGAGTACATGAATCTGGGCTATAATGAGAATGTGATACTTCGCCTAGTGAATTTATGCAAAATGAAAAACATTCCAAACCATTTTAAGCAATTATGTGGAAAACTTTTTTCCAGAGCTAAATTTTGTAAAAACCGTGATCATTATAACACGAATTCGGACTTTAATGATAACGTGATACTTCGCCTAGGGTATTTATGCAAAATGAATAACATTCAAAACCATTTTAAGCAAATTTGTGCATAACTTTTTCTCAGACTAAAATTTTGTAATAGTCGTGATGGTTAGCACACGAATTCGGGTTTTAATGACAATGTGATACTTCGTCTAGTGTATTTATACAACATGAAAAACATTCATAATCCTTTTAAACAATTTTCTGGAGAACTTTTGGGACCTAAATTTTGTAAAAAATGTGATGATTAGAACACTAATTCGGGCTTTAATTGAATATGGGACTTATTCTGATGTATTTATACAACATGAAAAACATTCAGAATCATTTTAAACAATACTGTAGAGACCTTTTTTTCGGACCTAAATTTTGCAAAAAACATTCTGATGAGCACACGAATTCGGGCTGTAATGAGAACATGATACTTCGTCTGGTGTATTTATACAACATGAAAAACTTTCAGAATCATTTTAAACAATTTTGTAGAGAACTTTTTTCAATCTTAAATTTTGCAATAAACGTGATAGTTAGCACAAGAATCTGGGCTTTAATGAGAATGTAATTCTTCGTTTGTTGTATTTGTACAACATGAAAAACATCCAGAACCATTTTAAACAGTTTTGTGGAGAACGTTTTTTCGGACCTAAACTTTTTAAAGAACGTGATAATTCAAATACGAAATTGCGCTTTAATATAATGTGATATTTCTTCTTATGTATTTATACAACATGAAAAAACATTCAGCATTATTTTAAACAGTTTTGTGGAGAACTTTTTTTCAGACCTAAGTTTTGCAAAAATCGTGATGCTTAGCACACGAATTCGAGCTTTAATGAGAATGTAATACTTCGCCAGTGAATTTATACAACATTAAAAATATTTAGAATCATTTTAAGTAATTTTCTGACGAACTTTTTTTCGAACCTAAATTTTGTAAAAAACCTGATGATTAGCACATGAATCCGGGCTATAATGAGAATGTGATACTTCGTCTGGTGTATTTATGCAAAATGAAAAACAGTGAAAATCATTTTATGCAATTTTGTGGAGAATTTTTTTTGTACCTAAATTTTGCAAAAAAAGTGGTCATTAGCGCACGAATTCGGGCTTTAATGTGAACGTGATATTTCGCCTGATGTATTTATGTAAAATGAAAAACATTCAAAATCATTTAAGTAATTTTCTAGAGAACTTCTTTCGGACCTAAATTTACTAAAAATCATGATGATTAGCACATGAATTCGGGCTTTAATGAAATGGTGATACTTCGTCTAGTGTATTTATACAACAGGAAAAACATTAAGAATCCTTTTAAGCAATTTTGTGGAGAACCTTTGGGACTTCAATTTTTAAAAAACGTGATGATTTGCGCATGAATTGGGACTTTAATTGAATGTGACACTTCTTCTGATGTATTTATACAACATGAAAACATTCAGAATCATTTTAAATAATTTTGTAGAGAACTTTTTTCGGACCTAAATTTTGCCAAACACGTTCTAATTAGCACACGAATTTGAGCTTTAATGAGAATATGATACTTCGTCTGGTGTATTTATACAACATGAAAAACTTTTAGAATCATTTTAAAAATTTTGTAGAGAACTTTTTTCGATCTTAAATTTTGCAAAATACGTGATGATTAGCAAAAGAATCCGGGCTTTAATAAGAATTTGATTCTTCATGTATTGTATTTGTAAAACATGAAAAACATTCAGAATCATTTTAAACAGTTTTGTGGAGAACTTTTTTTGGGACCTAAATTTTTTAAAGAACGTGATAATTAGTACATGAAATCGAGCTTTAATGGAATGTGATATTTCTTCTTATGTATTTATACAACATGAAAAAACATTTAGAATCATTTTAAACAATTTTGTGGAGAACTTTTTTTCGGACCTAAATTTTACAAAAATCGTGATGCGTAGCACACGAATTCGAGCTTTAATGATAATGTAATACTTCATCTAGTGAATTTATACAACATTAAAAACATTCAGAATCATTTTAAGTAATTTTGTGAAGAACTTTTTTCGAACCTAAATTACGTAAAAAAACGTGATGATTTGTACACGAATCCGGGCTATAATGAGAATGTGATACTTCGTCTAGCGTATTTATGCAAAATGAAAAATATTCAAAACCATTTTAAGCAATTTTGTAGAGAACTTTTTTTTGGACCAAAAATTTTGTTAAAAATGTGATCATTAGCGCAAGAATTCGAGCTTTAATGTGAACGTGATACTTTACCTGATGTATTTATGCAAAATTAAAAACATTCAAAACCATTTTAAGTAATTTTGTGGAGAACTTTTTTCGGACCTAAATTTAGCAAAAATCGTGAATATTAGCTCACGAATTCGGGCTTTAATGAAAATGTGATACTTCGTCTGGTGTATTTATACAACATGAAAAAAATTCAGAATCATTTTAAACATTGTTGTGGAAAACTTTTTTTTCGGATCTAAATTTTTTAAAAAACTTGATGATTAGCACACGAATTCGAGCTTTAATGGAATGAGATATTTCTTGTGATGTATTTATACAACATGAAAAAAACATTCAGAATCATTTTAAACAATTTTGTGCAGTACTTGTTTTCCTACCTAAATTTTACAAAAATCGTAACACTTAGCACATGAATTCAGGCTTTAATGAGAATATAATACTTCGTCTGGTGTATTTATAATAATAAATAACAAACATTCATAATCATTTTAAGCAATTTTGTGAACAACTTTTTTCAAACCTAAATTATGTTAAAAAAAACATGATGATTAGCACAGAAATTCGGGCTATAATGAGAATCTGATACTTCATTTGGTGTATTTATACAAATATGAAAAACATTTAGAACTGTTTTAAACTAATTTTATAGAATACTTTTTTTCAGACCTAAATTTCGGAAAAAATGTGATGATTAGCACAGGAATTCGGGCTTTAATGGAATGTGATACTTCTTATTTATACGACATGAAAAACGTTCTGAATCATCTTAAACAATTTTATGGAAAACTTTTTTTTGCACCTAAATTTTGTAAAAAACATGATGATTAGCACACGAATTCGAGCTTTAATGAGAATGTAATACTTCGTCTGGTATATTTATATAACATTCATTCAAAACCATTTTAAGCAATTTTGTGGAGAACTTTTTTTTTAACCCAAATTTTGTAAAAAATGTAATGATTAACACACGAATTTGGGGCTGTTATGAGAACGTGATACTTCGTCTGGTGTATTTATGCAAAATGAAAAGCATTCAAAATAATTTTAAGCAATTTTGTACGAAACTTTTTTTCGAACCTAAATTTTGTAGAAATCGTGATGATTAGCACATGAATTCGGGTTTCAATGAGAATGTGATACTTCGTCTAGTGTATTTATACAACATGAAAAACATTTAGAATCCTTTTAAACAATTTTGTGGAGATCTTTTGGAACATAAATTTCATAAAAAACATGATGATTATAACACGAATTCGGGCTTTAATTGAATGTGATACTTCTTCTGATGTGTTTATACAATGTGAAAAACATTCAGAATTATTTTAAACAATTTTGTGGAGAACTTTTTTTCGGACCTAAATTTTGCAAAAAACATTATGATTAGCACATGAATTCGGGCTTTAATCAGAATATGATACTTTATATATGTTGTATTTATACAACATGAAAAACATTCAGAATCATTTTAAACAATTTCGTAGAAACTCTTTTTCTTACCTAAATTTTGCAAAAACGTTCTGATTAGTACATGAATTCCGGATTTAATGAGAATGTAATACTTCGTCTAGTGTATTTATACAACATTAAAAACATTCAAAATCGTTTTAAACCGTTTTGTGGAGAACTTTTTTTTCAAATCTAAATTTTTTTAAAAACTTGATAATTAGCACACAAATTCAAGATTTAATGGAATGCGATATTTCTTCTGATATATTTATACAACATGAAGAAATATTCAGAATCATTTTAAACAATTTTGTGGAGAACTTTTTTTCGCACCTAAATTTTTATGAAAATTTCAATGCTTAGCGCACGAATTCGGGCTGTAATGAGAATGTAATACTTCGTCTGGTGTATTTATACAACATGAAAAAATATTTAGACTCATTTTAAGTAATTTTATGCCAAACTTTTTTCGGACCTAAATTATGTAAAGAAACGTGATGATTAGCACACAAATTCGGACTATAATGAGAATCTGATCTTTCGTCTGGTGTATTTATACAATATGAAAAACATTCAGAATAGTTTTAAACAAATTTTATAGAATACTTTTTTTCGGACCTAAATTTCGATAAAATTTGATGATTAGCACACGAATTCGGGCTTTAATTTAATGCGAGACTTCTTCTGATTTATTTATACAACATGAAAAACGTTCAGAATTATTTTAAACAATTTTGTGGAGAACTTGTTTACGTACCCAAATTATGTAAAAAAACGTGATAATTCAAAACAATTTTAGCACACGAATTCGTGCTTTAATAAGAATGTAATACTTCGTCTGGTATATTTATACAAGATAAAAAATATTCAAAACCATTTTATGCAATTTTGTGGCGAACTTTTTTTCATACCTAAATTTTGTAAAAAAACATGATGATTAGCACACGAATTCGGGCTATTACAAGAATGTGATACTTCGTCTGGTGTATTAATGCAAAATGAAAAACATTCAAAATAATTTAAGCAATTTTGTACATAACTTTTTTTTGGAACTAAATTTTGTAAAAAGGGCTTTAATGAGATTGTGATACTTCGTCTAGTGTATTTATACAACGTGAAAAACATTCAGAATCCTTTTAAACAATTTTGTGGAGAACTTTTGGGACCAAAGTTTTGTAAAATGTATGATGATTAAAACACGAATTCGGGCCTTAATTGAATGTTATACTTCTTCGGATATATTTATACAATATGAAAAACATTCAGAATTATTTTAAACAATTTTGTGGAGAACTTTTTTCCGGACATAAATTTTACAAAAAACGTGATGATTAGCGTACGAATTTAGGTTTTAATGAGAATGTAATACTTCATATGGTGTATTTTACAAGATATAAACATTCAAAATCATTTTAAACAATTTTGTAGAGAACTTTCTTTCAGACCTAAATTTTGCAAAAGACGCCTGATTAGCACACAAATTCGGGTTTTAATGAGAATGTGATACTTCATCTGATTTATTTAGACAACATGAAAAACATTCATAATCATTTTAAACAGTTTGGTGGAGAACCTTTTTTCGTATCTAAATTTTTTAAAAAACGTGATAATTAGTACAAAATTTGAGTCTTTAATGGAATGCGATATTTCTTCTAATGTACTTATACAACATGAAAAACATTTAGAATCATTTTAAACATTTTGTGGAGAACTTTTTTTGTACCTAAATTTTACAACAATTGTGATGCTTAGCGCACGAATTCAGCTTTAATGAGAATGTAATACTTCGTCTGGTGTATTTATACAACATGAAAAAAAAAATTTAGACTCATTTTAAGTAATTTTATGTAAAACTTTTTTCGGACCTAATTTATGTAAAAAACGTGATGATTAGCACACGAATTCGGACTATAATGAGAATCTGATATTCTGTCTAGTGTATTTATACAATATGAAAAACATTCAAAATTGTTTTAAACAAATTTTATAAAGTAATTTTTTCGGGACCTAAATTTCGGAAAAAATGTGATGATTAGCACACATGAATTCGGGCTTTAATTTAATGTGAGACTTGTTCTGATTTATTTATACAACATGAAAAACAATCAGAATCATCTTAAATAATTTTCTAGTGAACTTGTATTCGTACCTAAATTTTGTAAAAAACATTATGATTGGCACACGAATTCGTGCTTTAGTGAGAATGTAATACCTCGTCTGGTGTAGTTGTACAACATTAAAAACATTCAAAATAATTTTAAGAAATTTTGTGGAGAACTTTCTCTCAGACCTAAATTTGTGAACAGCGTTATAATTACCACATGAATTCGGCCTTTTATGAGAACGTGATACTTCGTCTGGTGTATTTATGCAAAATGAAAAACATTCAAAATAATTTTAAGCAATTTTGTGCAGAACTTTTTTTCGGACCTTAATTTTGTAAAAATTGTGATGATTAGCACACGAATTCGGGCTTTAATCAAATTGTGATACTTCGTCTAGTGTATTTAGAAAACATGAAAAACATTCAGAATCCTTTTAAACAATTGTGGAGAACTTTTGGAACCTAAATTTTGTAAAAAACGTGATAATTAGAACACGAATACGGGCTTTAATTAAATGTGATACTTCTTCTGATGTATTTATACAACATAAAAAACATTCAGAATTATTTTAAACAATTTTGTACAGAAATATTTTTCGGACCTAAATTTTGCACACGAATTCAGGCTTTAATGAGAATATGATACTTTATATGGTGTATTTATACAACATGAAAAACATTCATAATCATTTTAAACAATTTTGTAGAGAACTTTTTTTGGGACCTAAATTTTGCAAAAAACGTTCTGATTAGCACAAGAATTCGGGCTTTATTGAGAATGTGATACTTCGTCTGATATATTTACACAACATGAAAACATTCATAATCATTTTAAAAAGTTTTGTGGAGAACTTTTTCTCGTGTCTAAATTTTTTAAAAAACGTGATGATTAGCGCACGAAATCAAGCTTTAATGGAATGCGATATTTCTTCCGATTTATTTATACAACATGAAAAAACATTTAGAATTATTTTAAACATTTTGTGGAGAACTTTTTTTCGCACCTAAATTTTACGAAAATTGTAATGCTTAGCGCACGAATTCGGGCTTTAATGAGAATGTAATACTTCATATGGTATATTTATACAACATGAAAAAAAACATTTAGAATCATTTTAAGTAATTTTATGTAAAATTTTTTTTGGACCTAAATTATGTAAAAAACGTGATGATTAGTACACGAATTCGGACTATAACGAGAATCTGATATTTCGTCTGGTGTATTAATATAACATGAAAAACATTCAGAATTGTTTTAAACAAATTTCATAGAGTACTTTTTTCGGACCTAAATTTCGAAAAAAAAATATGGTGATTAGCACACGAATTCGGACTTTTATTTAATGTGAGACTTCTTCTGATTTATTTATTCAACATGAAAAATGTTCAGAATCATTTTAAACAATTTTGTGGAGAAATTGCTTACGTGCCTAAATTTTTTAAAAAATGTGATGATTAGCACACGAATTCGTGCTTTAATGAGAATATAATACTTCTTCTGGTATTCAGAATAATTTTAAGCAATTTTGAGGCAAAATTTTTTTGACCTAAATTTTGTAAAAAACATGATCATTGGCACACGAATTTGGGCTTTAATGAGAATGTGATACTTCTTCTGATGTATTTAAACCACATGAAAACCATTCATAATTATTTTAAGCAATTTTGTGGAGAACTTTTTTTCGGACCTAAATTTTGTAAAAGACGTGTCGATTAGAACACTAATTTGGTCTTTAATTGAATGTGATACATCTTCTGATGTATTTATACAACATGAAAAACATTAAGAATCATTTTAAACAATTTTGTGGAGAACCTTTTTTCAAACCTAAATTTTGCAAAAAACGTTCTGATTAGTATAGGAATTCGGGCTTTAATGAGAATATCATACTTCGTCTGGTGTATTTATACAACAAGAAAAACATTCATAATCATTTTAAACAATTTTGTGGAGAACTTTCTTTTGGATTAGCCTACAAATTCGAGCTATAGTGCAATGCGATATTTCTTTTATGTATTTATACAATATGAAAAAACATTTAGAATCATTTTAAACATTTTGTGAAGAACTTTTTTTGGACCTAAATTTTACAAAAATCGTGATACTTAGCACAAGAATTCGGGCTTTAATGAGAACGTAATACTTCCTCTTGTATATTTATACAACATCAAAAAAACATTCAGAATCATTTTAAGTAATTTTGTAAAGAACTTTTTTCGAACCTAAATTATGTAAAAAACGTGATGGTTGGCACACGAATTCGGGCTATAATAAGAATCTGATATTTCGTCAAGTGCATTTATAGAACATGAAAAACATTCAGAGTTGTTTTAAACAAATTTTATAACGTACTTTTTTTCGGACCTAAATTTCAGAAAAAATGTGATGATTAGCACATGAATTCGAGCTTTAATGGAATGTGAGACTTCTTCTGATTTATTTATACAACATGAAAAATATTCAGAATCATTTTAAACAATTTTGTGGTGAACTTGTTTTCGTACCTAAATTTTGTAAAAAACGCGATGATTGACACACGAATTTGTGCTTTAATGAGAATGTAATACTTCGTCTGGTGTATTTGTACAACATTAAAAACATTCAGAATCATTTTAAGTAATTTTTTAGCGAAATTTTTTTGGACCTAAATTTTGTAAAAAATGTGATGATTGGCACACGAATTCGGGCTTTAATGAGAATATGATAATTTTTCTGATGTATTCAGGCAACATGGAAAACATTAAGAATCATTTTACACAATTTTGTGGAGAACTTTTTCTCAGAACTAAATTTTGTAAGAAACATGAGGATTAGTACACGAATTCGGGCTTGAATGAGAATGTGATACTTCATCTGGTGTATTTATGCAACTTGAAAAACATTCAGAATCATTTTAAAAAGTTTTGTGGAGAACTTGTTTTGGGACCTAATTTTTTAAAAAAATATGATGATTAGTACACAAATTCATGCTTTAATGAGAATATAATAATTTGTCTGGTGTATTTGTACAAAATAAAAAAAAAATTAGAATCATTTTAAGTAATTTTGTGGAAAAAAGTTTGGTGGGAATGAGAATTAATTAGAAGAAATTGAGTGGGGGATGAGGATGATTTTTATACTCAAGCATGAAACTAAGCTAGAGATGGAAAGAAAGTAAAGATGTGGGAATGGGGTCTAAGAATAGAGTCTCTGCCCTACCCAGCCCATTGCCATCCTTAGGTAAGACCACAATTAATGAAATCTTTATTCTTCTTCTGTTGTTGCCATTTCCTTGTTTTATTTCTATACTAGAACTGAATTCTCAGGACGAAAGAATCTATCGTTCGATATTTTGGCCTAGCTGAAAAACCAATTGTGACACATTCTTGTACAGCCTCAATCAAATTACTAGAATTAATGGCAGAATGATTCAAAGAATTCTTGTAGAAGATGATTAAGCACAAGAGGAAGTTGGATTGTAATTATATTTTTAAAAAATAATGATGTTTATTATTATGAACAACATTTAATACATACAATTTAATTTATAAAAAGTTTATTGAATTATGCACAATTAGTTAGTATTATTTGTAATTCTATTCAGGGAGTATTTATACACTTGAAATATTTATTTTTCAAGCAATAATAGTTGTACTTCACACTAGGGATTAATTCGATTTTTTCTATGTTTAGTCCATTTTTTGAAAATGGATACTAAATTGGTTCAGTTTTTTTTTTTTAATCCTGCAATGGCCATAACGCTCAATCATTGTGCGTTATCATCTTAGATAATGCACAATGGTTGTGCGTTATAACTAATAACCGACTTAACACACATTAAAAATCATGTTTACTGATGTGGTAAAATTGTTTACTAACTTAGCAGTGAGTTGTCAATAACGCACAGTGATTGTGCATTATCATTCATTATAACGCACTACCATTGTACGTTATCATTACTTATAATACACAATGACCGTGTGTTATCATTTTATAAACCCTACAGCCGGCTTTCTTCTTCTTTCTTCTTTCTTTCTTCTCCTGCTTTCTTTGTGCTGTCGCCACTTTCCACTGCTCCGCCGTCGCTGCTGCTTTGGTAAGTCATTTTCCTCTTCCTTTTGTTTTCTTTCTTCTTCTTATACTTGTATCTTCTCTTCTTCTTCTACTCTTGTATTTTATTTCAAAATTTACCGTAAAAATCTCGAAAAATTTTGGTTCCATTTTTTAAATTCAAGTTTGAATCCATGAGACTTTCCTTGGAGTACGAAGGTTGTTAGAGTTTTGGAGTGGAAAACGGTAGATAGAGCTTATCGGTACGTAGGTGCATTTTAAATTTTCGGTAAGTTTTTATGTATTTAAATTATTTAGTGTATTATGTATTAATTTTAATTATTGTTTATTTGGGCTTGTTAATTGTTGTTTGTGAATTATTTTTGTGAATTTTATTTGGATTATTTGTCAATTTGAATTAATTTATTTTTGTGAAAGTAGGTTTTGGGTTTATGTTTAAACTTGTTGTTATTGATAAATTTGTACAAATTTGATCATTTTATGTATATAATTGTGTTTTGTATTACAAAAGTGATTTTAGGGTAATGAATTATTTTGATGAATTTATCTGGATAATTAGGTTTTTTTCTTTTTTTTACTTTATGATTATTTGAATTTTTTTAATTATTTCGATAATTATTTTGCATTATTCTTATAAGTTTTTTAGTAGAAAAGATGGGGACTTAGAAATTAGGTTTTTTTTTCTCTTTACTTGTTTTTTCTTTTCTTTTTTTTTTTTTTTGTTCTAATTAGTTGAACCGAAGCTTGGAAATTTAGGGTTTAGTATGTTATTAATTGTATGTCATTATCAATCTGAAGACTTTTATTTAAAAAAAAAAAAGAAAAATATGGACTTAAACCCTCAAACCCTAATATTGAATTTACCAAATAGTAAAATACTTAGCTATAAAATATAGCATCAATAACCCTAAAAAACTTAAAAATCCTAAACTTTCAATAATAAAAAACTTAAAAATACTATTATTAAAATCCTAAACTTTACATCAAACATTAAACTGTAAAACTCTAAACTTTTTAACAGTAAATCCTAAAACCCCAATATCTTAATATTAAAATCCTATATCGTAAATTATAAAAACCTAAAAAATCTTAAAAACTCTAAACTTGATATGTTAAACATTAAACCGTAAAACTCTAAACTTTTTAAAAGTAAACCCTAAAACCACAAAATCTTAGTATTAAAATCCTATGCCGTAAATTATAAAAACCTTTAAAACCCAAAAAACCCTAAATTTCATAAGTTAAACATTAAACCGTAAAACTCTAAACTTTTTAACCGTCAAAGATTGATACGTATGTCTTATTTCCGATCGCCACAAAGGGATTTTATATGCTATTCAAAATCAACCTTTGTGGCAACCTCCATATGCAGTTCACCGGTTTTGTTTACGTCACATTCGAACAAATTTCAACAAGACCTTTATGTCTACAGAATTAAAAAACTTGATGTGGCAGACCGGAAAAAAATCGAAGCTGTAGAAATTTGACCGTGTAATGAAAAAGATTCAAGACAGAAATGTAGATGCTTATATTTACTTGATGAAGATTGACACAGAGAAATGGACACTGTTGCATGATGGTGAGCACAGACACAGAATCGTGACGACCAATATTTTTGAAGCACTTAACAGTGTGTTGAAGAAAGCTAGGGTCCTATCTTTAAAAGCTCTGGTTGAACTAATATTTAACAAACTAGTTAGGTACTTTCACCAACACCGTGAGGAGGCCCAAAATTGTGTGCATCCATTTCCAACCCGAATATTTGACAAGTTCCTATGGATTGAATCAAAATCAAGAGAACACAAAGTTACAACATACAATCCGCGTGAAGGAATATACATGGTCAGATCTCCGATCCAGGTTACTGGTACCGGTAATAACGTCTATACATTCAAGATGAATAATAAATCATGCACTTGTGAAAAATGGCAATTATATACATTGTCTTATTCTCATGCTCTTGTTGTTTGCAGAGAAAGTAGTGCAAGAGCAGATACTTATATACCGGATATATATTTGCAAGAAACGTACAGAAGAACATACGAAGTGAATTTTCATCCAGTCTTGAATGAGAACTATTGGAGGGATGTTCCTTATAATTTAACATTTTATCCTCCAAACATGAAAAAGGAACGGGGTAAAAAACAAGACACGCGATTTCAGGGGAAAATGGATTATAGAAATCCGGATTCTCCCCCAAGTTGTGGCAGATGTCGCATGCCGGAACATAATAGAAAAAATTGTAATAACCCCGGTTCAAGAAATGTATAAGTTTGTTTTCTTGAATGTGTTGTAATATTTAAGGATTTCTATTAATGAAATTTTTCTTTGAATTTCTTCTCACTACTTATTGATTGCTCTAAATTTTGATAGTAAAATTTACAATACTTTAAATTACTTCTTCATATTTTTTTTTTAAAGTAGAATTGTGATAAGTTAAACATATTTTCTTTAAAAAGTTATAAATATTATCATGAAAAATACATCAAAAAATGTTAAATAAAATAACTCAGTCTTTTCAAGAAAATTATAAAACTATAAGTCTAAAAAATAAAAAAAAATAAAAAAAATTTGATGTGGCTGATAACGCATTGTCACTGTGCGTTATCCGCCAAATTGGCGAATTAGGGAGAGAAATCTGAATTAACTAATAACGCACAATGGTTGTGTATTATCCTTAATTATAACGCACAACTATTGTGCGTTATGGCTACTTCACGTAATAAAAAAAGTTGGCTATTTTAGGGTGGTTTTTTAAAAATGGGTTATTAATAGAAAAAATATCAATTAATTCACCAGTAAAATTAGTTAATATATATAGCCAAATTATGAAATGGTAAATAATTTTTTTTGATAATTAAGACATTTAAAAAAAAGAATAAGTAAGATATAATAAATAGTTATATAACAAAATTTGATCATTACTATTTTACAAATGTTGAAATAACTTTCGCACCCTTCGATTCTGTCGGTAAATTTCTGAATGGAACATACTAGCAATTTGTTCAACGACCAACGTTCTTGCTTGTGGAGGAAATTTGAGCACCAGTGCTACTGGAACTGGCTGACGATGAAACATGTATATTTGCAAAATGATGATGATGATCATAAATGGGAACTGGAAATTGACTCGGAAGGTTTTTAGGAAGTGGTGCCTCAAAAGTTAAGAACTTGTATGACTTGCCTTATAGATGGTCTTAAATTTCGGTCTGGATGAGCACTCCATATGCCTACTTTCACCAAACATTCTACTCGTTTAGGATCGAATTGTCCTTTTAGCCTTTGATCAATAACTGAATAAAGTTCACCCTTTCCATAACGATTCCAAATCCATTCTACAAGTCCTGTTTCAGAATTCCCATCTATTTGTATTACATCCGATGTCTTCCTCCCACATGCTATCTCTAGAACAACCACTCCAAAGCTGTACACATCTGATTCTTTACTTACTCAGCCTGTGATAACGTATTCAAGAGCCATATACCCAAAAGTTCCTGCTAAACCAGTGGTTGGTACCTAATTCATGGTCGAAGAGTCTAGCTAGGCCAAAAGCTCCAATCTTGACTTTGAAATTTGAGTTCAGCATTATGTTGCTTGATTTTATGTCTCTGTGAATCACACATTGCTCCCATTCTTCGTGAAGATAGAGCAAAGCAGATGCTAAACCAAGTGTTATTTTGTATCTCAATTCAGAAGATTCTTCTTTCCAAACAGGTGATTATCAAGGCTACCATTGGGCATGAATTCATAGACAAGCAAGAATTCACCTTGAATATCATGACACCAACCTATCAATTGGACCAAATTTCGGTGTCTGAAGCTGCTTATGATCTTCACTTCAGTTATGTATTCTTTCTTCCCCTGTTTAGAACCCTTTGAGATCTTCTTTACAGCAACTGTCATAGCTAAACCAACGAGGTACCCTCTGTAGACTTCGCCAAATCCCCCTTCCCCCAATTTTCTATCTTTTGAGAAGTTATTAGTAGCCAAAGCAAGATCCCCATAAGCAAATCTTCTAGGCCCTCCTCTTCTTTCCACTCATAATTCATGGATGTTAAGTTAGCTGCTGACCGGCCTTTTGGCCAAAGGGATCTCCGTTTCTTAAAAATTACAAACATAATTACTAGTAACCCACCTGCAACGGGTAAGACCACAGCTAATGCAATCTTTCTTTTCTTTCTTCTGATGTTACCGTTTTCCTGTTTTATTTCTAAACTAGAATTAAATTCCCAGGACAGAAGGATATTTCGTTCGACATTCTGGCCTGTGGTAGCTGAAAAACCAATTGTGACCCATTCTTGTACAGCCTCCATCATATCCATTCCGTAAGAAAGGCTTGAGTTAGGACCTGTTCCATACCTCCACAAGACACTTCAATTTTTTGTAGTTGCATTATAAATAATCCAAGAATCAGCAATTTCTCCAGTGTGCAATGTGACATTCCAAGGAGTGACTATAGACGAAGAAATTGAGTTATTGTTTATACCGACGTGCTCAAATGGAGGATCCCATTCAGGATTTGATAAAGAATCAAACTCAACTAGGACTATATGATTTATAGATGAATTAATAAAATTGCTGGTATTGAACAAACCTAAAAAACCACCCGCTGAATTCAGTGGGATTTGGAAACCAACAGGAGCAAGAAAGAAAGCAAGCCCGTGGCCATAATCGGAAAGATTTTGTGTGTCAATGATGATGCTGAAATGAGTAGTGAAATCGGAAACTTTTCCAGAATTTGAGTCCCATATCGGCACATTCCCTGCATAGACGACTTGACCAATTCGATTCATATAATCAACTCGGTTAAGTTCAATTGTTCCTGCAAAAGTTACTGCATCTCCTTGGTAAATAATGTTATGTTGATCATGACTGAAACGGGATACTTGAAAATGAACCGAATTAGCAAAGGGATAAAGAAAGAAATGGATTAAGATTATGGCAATAATAAAACGAGAAGATGTGAATAGGACTGGAAAATTATAGGATAAGATCACAGCCATTACTTAGGAAGCAGGGGGATATAAACAAGACAATGGTGGAAAGTGGAAACCTGGTACCTATATTTGATATGCTTCGTTGTTCCAATAGTTTGGAGATTTAGAGTCAACTTGGACATTGTTTAATTTAAGTTTTTTATTTTCTTTTCAATTTCAAGTTTTGGATCCACATCTATATTTTCTCTCACAAATAATTTACATTTCACTAATGACGGAACCAGAAATGTAAGAATAAGGTCAAATTTTATACTACACAGTCTATTAACTATATAAGAAAAAATATTCCACAGTAAACGACAGCTACTGGTGGGTAGTAGCCGGTGGTGATGGACGCTAAAGGTTAAACCAAAGATGATATTTTGAGGAAGAAAGGCTACTGAATAGTGAGAAATAAATTAAATTAGAAGGGAATGTAAAATTTTATATTTGCGATATAAGACGTGTCAAATGTGTATGTATTTTTTTTTTAATTGAAAATCTCAAAATGAAACGATGACTTTTCACTAAGGATTTTTCAAAAAAAAAAAATTCCTCAATGAAATGACATCTTTTCATCTATCTCTCTAAAACGCATATAAGATCGTGTTACTTCCTTTAATAATAACTTTTTTAAAGATTTATGTGTTAATTTATAGTTTATATTTTATTTTATATAATTTATATTAACAAAACTATTATAAAATAAATATACTAGATAATGTATTAAAAAATTATAACACTAAAAAAATCTAACAGTACACGAAAGTTTCTCTGCACTACAACAGTGGTTGCCCATTGAAAGAGACCTTAGGAAATTTCTGGATGGACAGGGTCAGTGTCGTACCAGTTTTGACCAACCATAGTTTCGCCACTGCCTTCTATAAACTTCAAGAAGAAAATACACAAAACTCATATTAAACTTGTATGTTGAACATTAAAGTTCAGCGTTCAACTACCTGATTCTTGTTTATGCATCTAATGAAATTCATAAAAGGGACCAAACACCATAAACAATGACTGAAATCATCATTCACAGAGAACAGTCCACGTTAATCTGAAATTATAAATTGGAAATCAAGCTTCAACAACATAATCTATTACTTGTTTCCCGTTGATATTAGTTTCATTATCTGACCTCATTCTGCTAGAAAATGTCAACTTTCGGATTGTGATTGTTGGTCATTTGGGCCTCATTTGCCCACATTTTTCATTTTTTTCTCAGCCCAATACTCCCTATGATGATTATGGACTGGGCTCACTATAGGTATGGGTTGAAATTTATTGGGCCAAGATGCCGGGCCGGGCCGGGCCAACCCGGTCCGCCCATGGTGACTTAAGGTTTCTATATTTAAACTCTCTATTTTTGGAGGGTGCCCTAATTTTAGAAAGCAGCCTCCCCTTTAGTTCCTTCTTCTCTTCACCTTCGTCTCTTCCTCCTCCTCCACTGTCTGACCGCCACTGCTACCACCTCCATGACTTCTCTGTTGCCGACGCAGCAAGTCGGCGTCACTACCTGACTGCCGTCAGGCGACCGTGGCAAAAAGAGAGAGAGAGAGAGAGAGTTAGCTGTGGGGGAGAGAGAGAGAGAGAGAGAGAGAGAGAGAGAGAGAGAGACTGTAAGAGAGAGTGAAAGAACCCCCATTTCCGGTGAGCTCAGTCCGACTGAGGGGCGGTGCTGCTGGCCGCTCTCCACCTTGAGCTCGCCGCAGCTCCCGGAGCTCGATCTCAACATCACCGGTGTCCATCCCCTGCTGTTGCTGAAGCTACCGCTGCTGTACCGGAATTCTTGCCGCAGCTAGCCAGCTCGCTGCGCCCCTCCCGCCTCGGCCATGGATCCTCACCGCCAAGCTCACAGCCGCGGTTCAGGTAAGCTTCCTTCCATTTTTCTTTTCCTTTTCTTCTTGCTCACAATCTCCTGAAGATTCTGGCGATCTATGGTGAGCCGCTGCCAGAGAAGAAGGAGAAAGGAGGTTCCTTTCAAGTGAAGAAGAATAGGGACCTTTTCGGAATAAAAGGAAAAAAAAGAGGACCAGTTTGCAATTTGTAATAGTTTAGGGTCTTTCTGTAATTTCTTATTTTTGAGGGTTGTAATAGTAAATAGGAAAGTTGTGTGTAATAGTAAATAGGTTTGTGGATCTTACGAACCTCACAACAGTGGTATCAGAGCCCGGAAACGACTTCAACTTTCCGGTGCTCTTGTGGACCGGCGGCTGCCTCGGGTTGACCTTCCGAACCCACGGGAACTGTTGAGTTCCGTGGATCTGGCTCAGGAAAGCATCCTTTAAACCTTCTCTGTTTATTTCGGCCTTTTTTGGTAGATCGTTACAATTATTCTTGCCTGTTTTTGCTAGATCTGTTTGTCTTCTGTTAGATCTGCTTATTTGCTTTAAATCTACCGTCACGGATCAGCTATTTTTTGTGAATCTAGTTTATTTTTTGAAAAATCTAAAACCCAAGCCTGGCTTGAGTCTAAAGAGACTTCAAGTAGCTGTGCCTTGGTGATTTTTCTGTAACTGATTACAAATTGTGGTTATTATTCGTGGTTGTTGATTTTATTGTTATTTATGTTGGATGGCTGTTGCTCAGCCCTTACCTGTTTATTTCTCTGTCTCGGTTATTCTTGTGCAAACTGCGCTATTTCTGTTGTGAGGTTCTTTGCGTTTCACTTACTTTATTGCGTCGTCTTTCAAAGTAAAAATCCGGGCATTTTATTTGTGTGACAAACTTCTTTTTCAAATCTTTTATTTTTCTAGCCATTGATTACTCTTATTTGCCATTTTTAATCATGTCTGTTCCAAAAATTGAAACCGACAAGTTTGATGGCAAATCTGATTTCGTAATGTGGCGGAGAAAAATGAAAGCAATTTTAGTCAAAAATAAAATCGCACCCGCATTTTGTAGCCCTGAAAAGTATCCAGAATCTTGGAAGGGTGAAGTGCTTTCTGAAAAACTTGGTGATGCCCACAGTTGCCTCACCTTGCATTTAACCGATAATGTTTTGCGAGAAATAGACGAAAAGGACAACGCTTTTGAAATTTGGACAAAACTCGAAAAATTGTATTTGGGAAAATCCTTATCAAATAAGATTTATCTAAAGGAACAACTTTTCGGTTTTAAAATGAGCGGGTCAAAATCTCTTTCAGAAAACATTGATGATTTAAACAAAATTGTTTTGGAATTACAAAACGTTGGAGAGAAGATCTCTGATGAAAACGCTGTTGTTATTTTATTAAACTCCTTGCCTGAGTCTTTTAATGATGTTAAATCTGCTATCAAGTATGGCAGAGATGATTTGACTCTTGCTGATGTGAAAAACGCTTTAAAATCAAAGGACCTTGATTTGAGAAAAGAAAACAAAACTAACGGAGAGAACCTTTACGTGAGAGGGAGGGTTGACCCGAGAGAATCTTCTAGTCACCGTTCTAAAAGTAAAGGGGGGTCGAAATCACGAGATAAGAAAATGAAGTGTTTTTACTGTGGCAAGGAAGGTCGTATGAAAAACAAGTGTTCTAAGAGGATCAAAGATAAAAAACAACGTAAACAAGGTAAAGGGAGTGATAAAAATGACAAAACCCACGATTTTAAATCAGATGGTAATTCCATGTATTCTGAGGTTTTGTGTGTATCTCCTTCCCCTTCTTCTGTTTCTGATCATTGGATTCTTGATTCTGGCTGCACTTTTCATATGACTCCAAACAAGCATTGGTTTTCAGATTTTAAACCCCTTGAACATGGAAAAGTTTTTAAGGGAAATAATCATGTTTGTGACATCAAGGGTATTGGAAATGTTTTCATTAAAATGTATGATGGTGTAATCAGAAAATTGACCGATGTGAGATATGTGCCCGACCTCCGTCGGAATCTAATCTCCCTTGGTGTTTTTGACACAAATGGTTATTCTTACAAATCTGAAAATGATATTATGAGAGTTTGCAAAGGAGCATTGGTCATTCTCAAAGGTTTTAAAAAGGATGGCTTATATCATTTGATTGGAAAAACTGTTTGCGACGCATCTGCATTGGTTTCAAAATCTGTCCCTGAAAAGACTTTGTTGTGGCATCGCCGGATTGGCCACATCAGTGAAAAGGGACTACATTGTCTTCATAAGCAAAATCTTTTGGGTGGTGACAAAATCGAATCATTGGATTTCTGTGACCATTGTGTTCTTGGAAAGCAACATAAAATTAGTTTTTCTGTTGCCACACACAAGTCTACTTTTGTCCTTGATTATGTGCATTGTGACTTATGGGGACCTGAAAAGGTTCCAACCTATGGTGGCAATGTTTATTTCTTATCTGTTGTTGATGATTTCTCTAGGCATGTGTGGGTATTTCTGCTAAAATCAAAAGATCAAACATTTGAAAAGTTTTCCGAGTGGAAATGCCTTGCCGAAAATCAAACCGGAAATAAACTAAAAAGAATTAGGACAGATAATGGCCTTGAGTTTTGTAACAAAAAGTTTGTTGATTTATGTGCACTGCATGGCATTCTGCATCATAGGACTATTAGGCACAACCCTCAGCAAAATGGGGTTGCTGAAAGGATGAACCGAACGATTATGGATAAGGTTAGGTGTCTTATGGTATCCTCAGGCATCCAAAAACCCTTTTGGGGAGAAGCTGTAATTACAGCTGTCTACCTCATCAATAGATCACCCTCAATAGCCATAAACTTCAAAACTCCTTTAGAGTTGTGGTCCGGAAAACCACCAAACCTGTCAAACCTTAGAGTGTTTGGATGTGCTGCATTTGCACATCAAAAGCAGGGTAAGTTTGACCCAAGGTCAAGAAAGGGAGTGTTTATAGGCTACCCTAGTGGGGTGAAGGGATACAAAGTTTGGCTTAAAGGTGAGCCGGGAGTAAGGGTTATTGTGAGTAGGTATGTTGTCTTTAATGAACTTGATATGCCTTGTCTAAAGGCTGAATCCGACTCCGATAGTTCTACTGATGTTCCCTCGGATGGGAATGTTCCCGTTGAGGTGGAGGACACCTCCGAACCATCACAAGCTCACGGACATTAACCCGAAACCAATGGAGAGTCAGGTATACCGGCTAGTCATCCCGAAACCGACACACCTGAATCTAAAACTTCAAATGATGATGAGGATCATCCACAGGCACAAGCACAAGCCCTTAGAGATTACCAGCTGTCTAGGGATAGGACTAGAAGAGTGTCGAGAGAACCCATTAGGTACGGTTATTCATATATCATCTCATATGCTTTTGCTGCGGCATCCTATATGGAAAAGAAAGAGCCTCTGTGTTTTTCTGATGTGTTAAAAAGCCCTAATCGCTTTTTGTGGTTGCATGCTATGGAAGAGGAAATGTCCTCGCTTCACAAAAACAAAATCTGGATTCTTGTTCAAAAATCCTCAAAGCAAAAATTGATTGATTGCAAATGGATTTTCAAAATCAAAGAGCCTGAATCTGCCAATGAACCCCCAAGGTTCAAGGCTAGGCTGGTTGCAAAAGGTTTTTCTCAAGTTGAGGGCATCGATTTCAATGAAATATTTTCTCCTGTTGTTAAATATAAAACAATTAGGATCATGCTTGCAATCGTTGCTTTTTATGATCTTCATCTTGAACAACTTGATGTAAAAACTGCATTCTTGCATGGGGAACTTGAAGAAACTATCTATATACGACAACCACTAGGTTTTGAGGAAAAGGGTAAAGAAAACATGGCATGTCTCTTGAAAAAGTCCTTGTACGGACTCAAACAGTCACCAAGGCAATGGTATAAACGGTTTGACTCTTTCATGCTTAAAGCTGGTTTTATTAAAAGTAATTATGATAGCTGTTTATATTTTTGTAGTGATGATGTTGAAACTGCTGTTTATCTTTTGCTCTATGTGGATGATATGTTGATTGCTTGTAAGCATAGAGATAAGATTACTAGCTTGAAATCCTTGTTAAAGTCAGAATTTGATATAAAGGATTTAGGATCTGCTTCTAGAATCCTTGGGATGAACATCAATAGAGATAGAGCTGACCGCTCATTATTCATATCCCAAAAATCCTTTCTGCAGAAAATTGTTCACAAATTTTCGATGCATTTATGCAAACCAGTTTGTACTCCACTTGCGAGCCATTTTAAACTTTCCGAAAACTCTTGCCCCAAAACTGAAAAAGAAAAGAAAGACATGGCAAACATACCTTATAGGATGGCTATAGGATCCGTCATGTATTCAATGATATCCACCCGACCCGATATTGCTTACTCCATAAGCCTTCTTAGTCGATTCATGTCCAATCCGGGTAGGGATCATTGGGCAGCTCTCTAGTGGTTATTACGGTATATTAATGGGACTATTGATAGGGGTTTGCTTTATCATAATTGGTCCGATAATTTTGAACTGGTTGGATATATAGATTCTGACTTTGTAAGTGATAAAGATGGTAGGAAATCTACCACTTCTTATTTCTTTACTTTAGCAGGCAATTGCATATCTTGGAAGTCACAGTTGCAGCCTGTAGTCGCCTTATCGACTACGGAGGCGGAATACATTGCTGCCACAGAAGCGATTAAGGAAGCTATTTGGCTTCAAGGCCTTCAATCTGAATTGCATGTTTTAAATTCCAAAGCTGTGATTTATACTGATAGTCAAAGTTGTCTCCACTTGTATAAAAATCCTGTTTATCATGAGAGGACTAAACACATAGATGTTAAGTATCATTTCATAAGGGAAAAGGTTTCAAGTGGTTTAGTAAATATTGAGAAAATTAGTACTAAAGATAATCCTGCAGACTTTGGTACTAAAATTGTGACAACTGATAAATTTTCTTTGTACAGGGATCTTCTTCACATTGATAAGGTTGACACTTTTGAGTCTCTTGTGGCTGGAATTTTCATGAAAAACGTGTTCAAGGTGGAGTTTGTTGGTCATTTGGGCCTCGTTTGCCCACATTTTCCATTTTTTTTCTTAGCCCAATACTCCCTATGATGATTATGGACTGGGCTCACTATAGGTATGGGCTAAAATTTACTGGGCCAAGATGACTCTCTATTTTTGGAGGCTGCCCTAATTTTAGAAAGCAGCCTCCCCTTTAGTTCCTTCTTCTCTTCACCTTCGTCTCTTCCTCCTCCTTCACTGCCTAACCGCCGCTGCTACCACCTCCATGACTTCTCCAGCGCCAACGCAGCGAGTCGGCGTCACTGCTTGACTGTCATCGGGCGACTGTGACAGAAAGAGAGAGAGAGAGAGAGAGAGAGAGAGAGAGAGAGACTGTAAGAGAGAGTGAGGACGAGAGAGAGTGAAAGACCCCCCATTTCCGGTGAGCTCAGTCCGACTGAGGGGCAGTGCTGCTGGCCGCTCTCCACCTTGAGCTCGCCGCAACTCCCGGAGCTCGATCTCAACATCGCCGGTGTCTATCCCCTGCTGTTGCTGAAGCTACCGCTGCTGTACCGGAATTCTTGCCGCAGCTAGCCAGCTCGCTGCGCCACTCCCGCCTCGGCCATGGATCCTCACCGCCAAGCTCACAGCCGCAGTTCAGGTAAGCTTCCTTCCCTTTTTCTTTTCCTTTTCTTCTTGCTCACAATCTCCTGCAGATTCCGGCGATCTACGGTGAGCCGCTGCCGGAGAAGAAGGAGAAAGGAGGTTCCTTTCAAGTGAAGAAGAACAGGGACCTTTTTAGAATAAGAAGAAAAAAAGAAGGACCAATTTGTAATTTGTAATAGTTTAGGGTCTTTCTGTAATTTTTTATTTTTGAGGGCTGTAATAGTAAATAGGTAAGTTGTGTGTAATAGTAAATAGGTTTGTGGATCTAACGATCCTCACAGAAGTGATGATCTAGATTGACAAGACTTGAGGGAAAAAACCCGAAATTGACTATTTTTTTTTTTTTTTTAAGGTTTGTACCAAAATTTTTCTGACTCTTTTCTCACTAAAGGAAGATAAATGTGTTTACAGTTGTGAAATCTGATAAATCAAGATAAATAAAGGATTAAATGCAAGAAAAAGGAATATAATCAAAGATTTTTGTAATTAAAGTTGTAGAAAATATGTAGAATAACTGTAAACGAAGTAAAGAAGACAAAAGCTTGCATGAACCTAATTCAATTAACTCATGGAGGTGCAGATGTAACATCATGAGTCAATGTCTCTTTAAAGTTTCCAGAAAACTTTATCAGAATTCTTCTATATTTCTTGTTTATTGTAATCTCACAATATGTACATCACAATTGTCGTATAAATTAGGAGGCTGTTATAAAATTTGAACTAGCTATAATATCAAACAAGCTAGAATATCTCAACTACATTAAAATATATATTCTAATCCTAACAACTTTAACACTCTTATATGTGGGGGCGGTTCCTTATGCGCACGAAGTCTTGGCCTCAGCCCACTCTATAGGCGTTGGACAGTGTGGTAGGGGTTGTAAAGGCGAGGAATTTCACCTTTTCTGTTACCAAGTAAAAAGATAGGAAGCTAAAAGAAAGATAATAAATATGGAATAAAGTATTAAAAACTTGAAGAAAATAGAGAAGTTGTTGAAAATTTAATTAAAGACATAGAATATACAATAAATAGAAGGCTAAGAAATAGAAATGCCGGAAAGTCGTATAAAGATAAATAAAAAAGAAATAATTTGAAGAAAAGAAAGGAATAAGAATGTATTTTAAATTTGTTGGATGATGTCCTTGTCTACTTATTTTCTCTTTTTATTTATAGACTTTTGGAAGTTGTCACCATGTATAGAAAAATGAATAATCTGTAAACTTTGATTTAGTAAATCCGATCGGAATTGTTCATTTCAGAAATTAGGCCAGGAAATAGCAATGTATTTCATGAGCAAATCCTTGATTCGAATACTTTGAGTTCTTTTTGTTAAATCTTATAAAATTGGAAAGAATTCGGTTTCGTAAAAAACTCGCTCTTTCATACCTGGGGTTAGGAGAATATATTCTAAGTGCTACAAAGAAACTAAAAATAAATCCTGATAATGGGATTTTTTTTGGGCTTGGATACAATTTCTGTACCGGGTGATGGTGGTTCAGATTGGAAGCAACAACCAAAAGTTGATAGGACTTTAATAATATGAATAATCCGATAAGAAGAATATGGGCTAGGATGATCTTCTGCAGGATATTCCTGGGCTGGACATGCGAAAGCAGACTTTTTGAAGATTCTTCATTGTTTTTGTATTCAAAGAAATTTTTATATTTCATTAATGGTAAAGAATGAAGTAAAACTGGACATGAAAAAATACTTATGTAAATATATTACTGAAAAATAAATGCAACAGTTAAAAAGACTATTAAAATGGAAAGATTTAGGATTAGTTTGGATGGGAAGATTTGGAGAGAAGAGAAAGAGAAAGGGAGGGAAAGGAGGTTTAGGTGTTTTGTTTAGGAGTTTTTTAAGGAGAGAAAGGGAAAGAAAGAGAGGGGAGTGGAGGGGAAAATTTGAGGTCTTTCTCTCTATTTTCTTTCTTTCTTAAAATGGGATGAAAGGGAAGGAAATGGACAGAAAGTTTAAAAAATGATACGAAATACCTATATTATTTCTATAAATAATAACAAATATTTTAAATATTTTATTCTCTCATCTCAAAATGTTACTTTTCCTAAAAGATATATTTCTCTTCATTTCCCTCCAAACTACCAAATAAAAAATTCTAATTCTACTTCTTTCCTATTTCACCCAAAATTCTCAAACAACATTTAAAATAAATTACTTCACCTTCTTTTCTCTTCTTTTCTTTTCCCTTCTTTTTTCTCCCCTCCTAAACTCCCAAACTAGGCCTTAAAGACTAGAAGTAATGACTTAATTACTTAAGTTTTATTAGATTTGTGTTGTCTTAGTTTTAGTTTTCCTCCATCTTGATTTTATAACCATATTTTTGTTTTACAAATCTCTCCACACTTTTTTATAATCTTCTCTATAATCTTAGTATGTCTAACGGTGTTAGACAAATTGAGATTGATTTCACTTCAAAAATTGACTGGTAAATTATACAAAGTTGTTGGTCACCTGTTGATCTTTTTGTAAAAACCATTTTTGATAGACTCTTAAGTTAACACTATAACTAGTTTACTTTCTAACTTGATAGATGGCTTAATAAATAAGTTCTACCTCGTGTAGTATATATCTCAGCTATTTGTTTCTTCAATTCTTTAGACCTTATGTTAATAAATTTATTAATAGAAACATTACATTATGTAAAGTATAAAAAAAATATATTAAAAGATATATTAAATCATTATTGTTGGAGAATAAAGCTCCTAATTACTATTACAATATACTAATTACTATTACAAATTAAAGAGGAAATCAACGGAAGAATAAAAAACAGAAACTGAAGATTCAATGTTCAAGAACAGAAAACAATAACTAAGCAATAAGGCAATCTGCAAAATCAACACCCAGTTAATATCAAAGCAAAACAAAATGAACAAAGAGTAGTTCTGCTTACTACCGCCTTGGTGAAACCAACGGCAGAAAATCAAAGAGATGACCGAGGAGCGGAAACCGAACGGTCACCAGACCTTAAACGGACGCCGAGCAGCGGTAACGCCGCGTCAAGACGCCGAAGGTACGAAAGGGTATGATCGGGTGTTAAACTCTCTCTATCTCTCTCTCTCTCTTTTCTTTTCCTCACGGCTCACTCTCTAACCACACCAACAGGCAATCAAAGGTGACAAAGAAGACTGGTGAACAACAGAGAAGCATTAAACACCGGAACAGAGAGAGAAAAGCAGCGGCGGAGCCGTAGAATCAGGAGGAAACCATAGAGTCCCGAAGACTCCAAAAGACAGAGAATGAAGAGACGGTTCAGAGGAGGAGAGCAAGAGACTACACAGAAAACGAAGCAGCAGCAATAAAAAGAGAGAAGGGCGCGGGTCACCAACGGACGGCCCGGGTGGCCAACCCGAACCGTCTGGGCATCCCTTGACCCAGTCAAGAAAAAATAAAGAGAAGCCTATTCCAAAGGAGGCTGAGGCCCAATACATCATGGGGGAAAAAAAGGAAAATGGGAGGAGAAATTAGGCTGAAGAATGCAGAAAATATTGGGAGAACATAGGCCTAAAAAGCCTACAATCTCCACCTCGAATAATATTTTCCATCCCTGAAATGACTCACATTGAGTCAAACTGTTTCCACATGAAGAAAGTCCCTACAAAACATAAATTTGTCGTTATAATTTTAGTACCAAAATTAGCAGGATTATTATCAGTACTAATCTTATCTATTTCAACAATACCACTAGAGACCTTTTCTCTAATAAAGTGGTACTTGACATGAATATGTTTCGTCCGTTCGTGATAGACCGGATTTTTACATGTAAACAACTTTGACTATCAGTATAAATAATAACTTTGGAATGTAAAATATTTAATTCACTCAATAACCCTTGAAGCTAGATGGCTTCTTTGATTGCTTCCGTTGCTGCGATATACTCAGCCTCAGTAGTTAACAAGGCAACTACAGGCTGCAGTTGGGATTTCCATGAAATGTAATTACCCGCAAGGGTAAAGAAATTGGAAGTGGTAGATTTTCTACCATCCTTGTCACCTGCAAAATCAGAGTTAACAAATCCAATTAATTCAAAATCAGACCAATTATGATAGTGTAAACCCCGATCCACAGTTCCATTTAGGTAACGTAATAGCCACTTGAGAGCAGTCCAATGATCTCTTCTAGGATTTGACATAAATCTGCTAAGAAGGCTTATAGAATAAGCAATGTCAGGACGGGTAGATATCTCTTTTCACTTTCAGTTTTAGGACAAGTTTTGTCGAAAAGTTTAAAGTGGCTAGCAAGAAGAGTTGTAACGGTTTACACAGGTGCATTGAAAATTTGGATATGATTTTTTGAAGGAAAGGCTTTTGAGAGAGAAAAAGAGAATGATCAGGTCTATCTCTTGAAATACTCATCCCAAGAATTTTTTATGCAACCCCTAAATCCTTCATATCGAACTCAGATTTCCGTAACAATTTCAGGATATCGATCTTAGCTTTGTGATGACAAGCTATCAATATATCATCCACAAACAGCAACAAATAAATAGCAGAATCCATATTATTACCAGAAAAATAAAGACAACTATCATAGTTGCTTTTCGAAAAATCAATTTTAGACATGAAAGAATCAAACCTCTTGTACCATTACCTTGGCGACTGTTTAAGCCCATATAAAGACTTTTTAAAAGACACACCATGTATTCCTTACCCTTTACTTCAAAACCAGGTGGTTGACGCATATAAATGTTTTCTTCAAGATCACCATGTAAAAAGGCAGTTTTTACATCAAGTTGTTCAAGATTAAGATCATAGAAGGCAACAAGAGCAAGAACAATCCTAATAATTTTGTACTTAACAACAGGAGAAAAGATTTCATTAAAATCAATGCCCTCAACTTGTGAAAAACCTTTTGCAACAAGTCTGGCCTTAAACCTAGGAGGTTCTTTAGAAGACTCAGCTTCCTTTATTTTGAAAATCCATTTACAATCAACAAGTTTTTGTTTTGAACGTTTTGGAACAAGAATCCAGGTTTATTTTTGTTCGAAGAAAACATTTCTTCTTCCATCGCACGTAACCATAAAACGCGATTGGGACTTTTCAAAATCTCAGAAAAACATAAAGGTTCTTTTTCTTCAACATAAGAAGCAACAGCAAAAGCATATGATACAATGTAGGAGTAACCATACCGAGGATGATCCTTAGGTACTCTACGGACTCGATCTCTAGAGAGCTGATAGTCCCTAAGAGCTTGGGTTTGAGCCTCAGGATGTTCCTCTTCCTCATCAGAACCATCTAGAATAGGGTCAGAAGTTTCAGGAATAAGAGTACTACTGGAAGGAGCAGAAGACTCAGAATTTGTTTCAGGTTCCTGAGGCGGATCTAGGGAAGGTTCGGAGATGGTCTCCACCTCCACCGGAATGCTACTAGGAGTAAGAATACTCGGAGGATTATCGGTGATGGGTTTATCCTTAAGACAAGGCATCTGTAACTCGTTGAAGATGACATCCCTATTGATAATAACCCTTACCCCCGGTTCACCCTTAAACCACACTTTATAACCCTTTACCCCACTAGGATATCCTATGAATACCCCCTTTCTAGACCTTGGATCTAGTTTTCCCTCTTTTTGATGAGCAAAGTATCACAACCAAAAACTCTCTGATTGGAAATATTAGGAGGTTTACCATACCAGAGTTCTATAGGAGTCCTAAAGTTTATAGCTGTGGATGGAGATCTATTGATGAGGTATACTGTTGTACTAACAGCTTCACCCCATAAAGGTTTTGGGATACCAGAAGAAACTAACAAACACCAGACCTTATCCATAATAGTATGGTTCATCCTTTCGGCAACTCCATTTTGTTGTGGGTTATGTCTAACCGTTCTATGGTGTAAAATGCCATGCGATGCACATAAGTCAGAAAACTTCCGGTTACAAAATTCAGGACAGTTATCGATCCTGATAGTTTTTAGTTTATTTTGAGAATGATTTTCGTTTCCATTCAAAAAATTTTCAAACGTTTGATCTTTGCTTTTTAAAAGAAAAACCCATACATGCCTAGAAAAATAATCAACAATAGACAAGAAATAAACATTACCACCGTAAGTTGGAACCTTCTCAGGGCCCCACAGGTCACAATGCATATAATCAAGAGGTGCAAATGACTTATGTGTGCTGGTTGAAAAACTAATTTTATGCTGTTTTCCCAAAACACAGTGATCACAAAAATCCAATGAATCAATTTTATCACCACATAAAAGTTTTTTGTTTTTGTAAATGATAAAGTCCCTTTTCACTAATGTGTCCGATCCTTCGATGCCACAACATAGTCTCTCAGGGATAGTTTTTTAAACCAAAGCAGTAGAGTTGCAAACTGTTTTACCAAGAAAGGTGTATAAAGTTTCCCTTTTAAAACCTTTTAGCATGACTAGGTTTCCTTTGCAAACACGTAAAATCCCGTTTTCGGATTTAAAAGAGAGACCCAGAGAGTTTAAATAACTAAGAGAGATAAGACGTAAGTCAGGCACGTATCTCACCTCAGTGAGTTTTCTAGTCACGCCATCATGCATTTTTATGAAAATATTGCTAATGCTTTTTATATCACAAACCTTATTATTACCCATAAAAACTTTTCCTTGGTTTAAAGGTTTGAACTCAGAAAACCAGTATTTATTAGATGTCATGTGAAATGAGCAACCAGAATCCAGCACCCAATAATTAACAACATCAGTACATAAAGGAGAAAGAGAAACACACAAAACCTCAGAGAACATAGAGTTACCATCTGATTCAAAACCGTGAGTTTTATTGACTTTATTTCCTCTTTTACCATGTTTACGTTGTTTCTCATCTTTGATCCGTTTAAAACACTTATTTTTCATATGCTCTTCTTTCCCACAATAAAAACATTTTACTTTGCTTTTCTCTCGTGATTTGGAACGGCTTTTAAAACGCTGACTAGGAGGTTCTCTCCGGTCAATCTTACCTCTAACAAAAAGATTTTCACCATGAGTTTTATTCTCTTTTTGCAAATCAAAATCTTTTGATTTTAAAGCATTTTTAACATAAAAAAGAGACAAATCATCTCTGCCATATTTAATAGCAGATTTGACATCGTTAAAAGAATCAGGTAAGGCATTTAGTAAAATAACTGCAATATTTTCATCAGAGATTTTCTCTCCAACATTTTGAAGTTCCAAAATGATTTTACTCAAATCATCTATATTTTCAGAAAGTGATTTTGTTCCACTCATTTTGAAACCAAAAAGTTGTTCTTTTAAATAGATTTTATTAGAAAGAGATTTTCCCAAATATAGTTTTTCCAATTTTGTCCAGATTTCAAAAACATTGTCTTTTTCATCAATTTCTTGTAAAACGTTATCAGTCAAATGCAAGGTGAGATAGCTATGAGCATCACCTAGTTTTTCTTTAAGAATTTTGCCCTTCCAAGATTCTGGGTATTCTTCAGGGCTGCAAATAGCGGGAGCAATTTTATTTTGTATCAAAACTGCTTTCATTTTCCTCCACCACATTACAAAATTAGATTTGCCATCAAACCTATAAGTTTCAATTTTTGGAACTGACATGTTTTAAAGGCAAATAGGTGTAATTCGGTTGTTTCAGAAAGATGAAATATTTGAAAAAGTTTTGAATAAAATTGTCCGGATTTTTCCTTAAAAACAAAGGAAAAACTTTCAAAGAAAAACGACGTTGTTTGTTTTATTTTGTTTGATTAGGTTTGATTTTGATTATACAAAACACTGTAACAGAATAACACAGGAATACCTAATCAGAAAAGAGGAAACAAACTATATAACAAACAAGGAAGCTGAAAACAGACAGATTGAGTAATCAGCAAAGAAAAAGACAGAAACAAGAAAAATAATAAATATATATACATATACAAACTTTTGAAATCAGGAAGAAAACCACCAAGTCACAGATACTTGAAATCTCACGGATTCAAGCCAGTGTTGGATTTTTGTTTTTGAAAAAGAAGAAAAACTGGAATAACAAACTAAAGGGAAAAACAAACACATAAATAATAGTAATCCCAGTTATAGCTGGAATCGGCAGCAAGCTGTCACAACCAATAACCAGAAATATAGAACCGGCGGCAAGCCGAAAGAAGAAACTCAGAAGCAGGAAAAACGGTAACCAGCTACAGCTGAAACACACAAACAGAAAAAGAAACAGGCAACAAGCCGATCAAAAAGGATACAATAAACAGAAACCCGACAGCAAGCCAAATAAGAAGAAACAATAAGAATAAAAACCTGTAAAATAGAAAGAGTACGAGTAACTTCACTGGTCGGATCTAAGGAACTCCTCAGATCCGAAAAAGGTTGCTGTCGGAAGCCGGTGCCGATGAGCCGGAACTTGGCTCTGATACCACTTGTTGGAGAATAAAGCTCCTAATTACTATTACAATATACTAATTACTATTATAAATTAAAGAAGAAATCAACGGAAGAATAAAAAACAGAAACTGAAGATTCAATTTTCAAGAACAGAAAACAATAACTAAGCAATAAGGCAATCTGCAAAATCAACACCCAGTTAATATCAAAGTAAAGCCAAAATGAACAAAGAGTAGTTCTGCTTACTACAGCAGCGGTGAAACCGGCGGCAGAAAATCAAAGAGATGACCGAGGAGCAGAAATTGAATGGTCACCAGACCTGTAAACAAACGCCGAGCAGCGGCAACGCCGCGTCAATGCGCCGAAGGTACGAAAGGGGATGATCGGGTGTTAAACCCTTAGAAAAGGCCTCAGCCGTGATGAAAATCACCGGCAACCCTCTTTCTCTATCTCTCTCTCTTTTCTTTTCCTCACGGCTCGCTCTCCAACCACACCAACAGACAATTAAAGGTGACAAAGAAGACCTGTAAACAACAGAGAAGCATTGAACACCGGAACACAGAGAGAAAAGCAGCGGCAGAGCCGCAGAATTAGCAGGAAACCAGAGAGTCCCCAAGACTCCAAAAAACAGATAATGAAGAGACGGTTCAGAGGAGGAGAGCAATAGACTGCACAGAAAACGAAGCAACAACAACAATAAAAAGAGGGAAGGGTGCGGGTCACAAACGGACAGCCCTGGTGGCCAACTCGAACCGCACTGGCATCCCTTGACCTAGTCAAGGAAAAATAAAGAGAAATCTATTCCCAAGGGGGCTGAGGCCCACTACATCATGGAGAAAAAAAGAAAAGAGAAGAGAAATTAAGCTGAAAAATACAGAAAATATTAGGAGAACATGGGTTTGAAAAGCCTACAATTATGCATGAAATTGTTAATGTTTGACTTTTTTTTTTTCTTTATAGTTCTTAATTTTTATGTGTCTAATCCAGTTTGTTACAATACAACAAACCAAAAAAAAAATGACACAGTGAGATGGAAGCAAATCTGAGATGGCACGAGGGCACCTCAAGTCCATTGTATGAATTTCACATGGCTACGTGATGATCTCTACTCTCAAGCCAGGAAGGAGATTTTCTCGTAAAAATACATAGTACATCCAACACCTTAATTCAATCTGTGATTTTTATTAATTTTTTTTAAACTCCATGAATTTCAAGGAAACTCATTCCAATTTTTTTAAAAAAATCTTTTTTCCTTGGTAAATATCTCCTCCAACTCATAAAGCAAGCAACTGACACGTACTCCATTCTGCATGACTTCATCCATCTCTCCCCGTCTCTGACTGAACTGCAAACTAATAAGATGATGATAGTGATGATTCAGTTCCCAAATCAGGGCCAAAAATGATGAGTCGGCAGAAGAAACAAGCAATTTCTGCAATATCGAGACTTTCTTTACGGCCTTTTAAATATATTGTCTATGAGGCAACAGCTTGCATCCTTGGATCATCATCCCATCAATGGTGCCGATCCGTTTCGTTGAAAAACTAGTCCATTGATTCATTTTTATACATATTCTGACCCAAAAAAAATCATTTTTATACATATATTAGTTCTCGTTCTTAATATGAGTTCTAGTTATACTATGCCGTGCACAATATAAAAATTCTGTACGATAATTTTATAAACTATGCGTTAGGCTTTTATAAAAATAGAATACAGGGCGTAATGTAAATTACATTATGTGTTACGGTTTATAAAATTTTGTATTATACTTTTAAGAATATGAAGATTTTATGATACAAGATAAAATATACTTTGTGTTATAATTTTATGTATTCTATTTTATGTTTTTATAGAAATAGAATATATGTTTTATGTTAGTGTTAAAGTTCTATAAAAATAACTAAAATTCAGATTTCATGACATTGTGCACAATTAAAATATAATTTGTGCTCTAATATATTGTGTGTTTGATGATAATAAGTATTATGTGTTATGTTTTCACGTGAGAATGTAGGTTTATGGAAACAATGCAAGGTGTAAGACCATAACATGGGTATATATGGGTATCTGTTAAGATTTTACGTGAATAGAGTACAAGTTTAATATTTACAAGGCATTTTTTGTTATATTTTTATGAGTTCGGTGTTATGATATTATGAGAATAGAATACAAATTATATCGCGCAACACAAGGTATATTCCGTATTACAGTTCTATTAGTTCTATGTTATAGTTATATGTGAATAAAATATTCACAAGGTGCATAATAAAAGGTGCAAGGTTAATTGTGTTATTTATTGCATCGACCTACCATATTTAGTTACTATTATTTTAAAAAATTATGTTATAAATTCAATTCATGAGTGGAGTATAAATCTTTTGTACTACATTAATTGTTAGAATAAGAAATGAAAACAAAAGAGAAGATTTTTAGGGTTTTATTTTTCAATTTTTTTATATTATGATTTTCTCAATTTCCTATTAGGAGAATAAAATTTTCTAATGGCACAGTAGAAGGTTTGGAAATTATGAAGGGAAAATAGACTTATAATTATCTTATTTGTTTAGGTTTTTAAGCCAATTGTGAGTAGCCAACTCATATAATGAGTTGAGATTTGTTTGGGAAAAGTTTGTGATTTTTTTTTTCTATAAACATTACATAATAGAAGAGTTTGTAATTTTTTTCATGTAAAAATTACATAATAAAAATTTTACTTTTTTTAAATCGTGAATGTAAATCTATATTAAGAGCGAATCACATCAAATTATTATTTTATTTTATTTCTTTTTATATATGTTTATGTGTGATTGTGTTACTTGTTTTACAATAAGTAGTATCAAAGGGAGATCCCACAAATGATATCAAAACTGGTATAGAACCCACCCTTAATCCCCATAATTCATAGTTAATATTTTGTCCTTTTTATTTTTTATAAGTTGAAATATAATTTCACCTAGAAATTTAACTATTAATCACAAAATTAATATAATTTAGTTAAAAGATTCACGTGAACATAAGTTTTCCTATTACTTAAGCTTATCTTCACCCCACAGCTGTTTGCAACTTCTGCTTTCATTTACAGATGGCGTCTTACCAAGAGATTCACTCGCGGCTACTTTTCTGCATTGACCCTCTTTGTTGACACTCAAGTTTCAGTACCGCTATATAAAAAATGAAAAAATAAAAAAATTCAGTACCATACTAAAAAAATTGTAAAATGGAGTATATATATACATATAGTTCAATCACAGCACTCAAATACTTCTCTTCTGAAAAACTCCAATACCAGTAATGGCTTCAATTTTGCATCCAAGTGTTTCATTTAGTCTGATAATAATATTGGCTTTAGTGCTTGTTATTTATCCAATGGGGGAATATCATTCTGTTTCGGCTACTAATAACTTCTTCCAAGATTTTGAGATAACCTGGGGAGATGGGCGCGGAAAGATACTAAACAATGGGGAGCTTCTTATATTATCCTTAGACAATACTTCTGGTTCTGGTTTCCAATCCAAGAAGGAATTTATGTTTGGTAGAATCGATATGCAACTTAAACTTGTTCCTGGAAACTCTGCTGGCACTGTCACCGCTTACTATGTAAGTACTATATTCTGTTTAAGGTAATAGATTTGAGACCTATTTTGATAAAAAATAAAGTTTTTGTTTTTTAAATAGTACTTACATTTTTCTTTGAAAAAACAATCACATCGTCAAAATATCTTCTAATACATTCTTTTTATAGTCTAAATTTTATCCTATAAAATTATTAAAGAAATTATTATTAGAGAAATTGTACTAAAAATTTGTCTTAAAAGATATATTAAGACTATTCTGGGGATTGAAAAAAAAGACTTATAATATTTTTTTTATTTTTTATGAAATTCGAGTGTTCGAGGTTAAAAGTGATCTTACTAGATGCCTTTAAATTATCAAGAGGTTAATTTAAAAAGCCACAATTACAAAAAAATAATAAATTTTGAAGATCTAATTATGTGAAGATTTAAAGTTTTGGAACTAAATGGAGCATCTTTTTTCTAATTAAGAAATAAAGAATTTGATAGCTTTTGTTCTTTGTTTTGTAAATGTTGCAGTTATCTTCGCAAGGAGGAAACCATGATGAAATAGACTTTGAATTTCTTGGAAATTTGAGTGGGGAACCTTATACTGTGCATACAAATGTGTATACTCAAGGGAAAGGTGAAAGAGAACAGCAATTCCACTTATGGTTTGATCCAACGGCTGATTTCCACACTTACTCAGTTCACTGGTTTCCATCAAACATTGTGTAAGTATAATTTCCACCTCTTTTATGGGAAAATATTATTTCTTGTCCTCAACATATATATTCTTTTGTCGGATTTAATCACAATTTTTTTATCTTTCTTATTTTCAACTAATGAATAATTTTTTAGCCATTTTAGATACCTTTTGACATATTTTGACATATTTAAACCGTGATTAACAATTTATTTTTGAATATCTTAAACAATATGTGAGAGAAATAGACAGAAATTATAATTTATTGGGTGATAAAATTATTGATCACCGATAAAATTTATAAATAATTATTTAATTAAAAAACAAAAAACTACTTATAAATTAGTTGATATAAAAAAATAAAATTAATAGTTAGGATAACCTAACAGAGTTCTATGGATGTAGTTTAAACACTTGGCATTCGAGAGGATGGTTTGTAACATTTTTTGTAATAATATTAATTGTTTTGTAATATTTTTTAACATTTTTTTAACATATTTTAATAATATTAATTGTTTTGTAACATTTTTAGGATGGGGCATAATAAACCTAAATCGAGAATATGAATGTATAGTGCGAAAAAAATCATTATTTTCCCTACTCTTTCTCTTTCTATAGAGTTTTTCTCTAACTTCTCTCTACTCCTTCTCCACTCTAAAACTAAAATCTTTAACATTGAACTCGATTTGGAGGTAGATATAGATCATTACGAAGATTTTGTAGAAGAAAATATCAATTTAGATGTAAGAAAAATTTAAAAAAAAAATTTCAAAACTGGGCTCGGATCGCCCAGACAGGCGACCCGAACATGGGCGGATCCCCCAGATGGGCGACCAGCACATATCCGGGTGGTCGGCTCGGGCGACCGGCTCAGTCCGGGTTGCCGGCCCGGGCGATACGAGAATTTTTTTTTTTTTTAAGAAAGAATTTTTGTAGGTATTTGGAAAACTTTAAACATGAATAACTTTGCAATTGGATGTCCGTTTCATGTGTATAACCACTCTTTTTTATGGTTCTCGTAAAGATAAACACAACGGCATCGTCGAAAAAGTGATTCGGACGCGTTTCGGGGCAAAACATTTGCGTGCAAAAAGAATTCAAATATTTACCAACTTCAATCATTTGAATTTTTAATTCGAGCAAAAAGAAGACCGCTCCTATATTTAATTTTCAAATTAATGGCATAATTTTTTAGTTAACAAGAGAGAGTATTAAAAAATTACAAAAACGTAAATTAAAACGAAAATAGGAGGTTTTTGTGGGAACAGTTGGTGAAAACCTCCTTAAGGATGTTTTTGACGCGTAGGTCTCGAAAAAATAATCGAAATGCCCACAAGAATCGCCTCAATCGGACGTCCGAGCGCAAAGTTATGTCCCGTCAAAGTTTTCAACTATACGAAACAATTTTTTTTGCCCCGAAACGCGTCTGGATCACTTTTTCGACGATGCCGTTGCGTTTATCTTTACGAGAATCATCGAAACGAGTGGTTATACGCATGAAACGGATATCCAATCGCAAAGTTATTTATGTTTAAAGTTTTCGAAATACCTACAAAAATTCTTTTTAAAAAAAAAAAATTCTCGGATCGCCACGGCTGGCGACCCGGATGTGTGCTGGTCGCCCGTCTGGACGATTTGCCCATGTTCGGGTTGCCTGTCCGGGCGATCAGAGCCCAGTTTTGAAAAAAATTATTTTTTAATTATTCTTACATCTAAATTGATATTTTCTTCTACAAAATGTTCGTAATGATCTATATCTACCTCCAATACGAGTTTAATGTTAAAGATTTTAGTTTTAGAGTGGAGAAGGAGTAGAGAGAAGTTAGAGAGAAATTGTATAAAGAGAGAAAGATAAGGGAAAATAATAATTTTTTTCGCGTTATACATTCATATTCTTAAGTTAGATTTATCGGTCCCTTTAGGATCCCTTTAGGATTTATTTATTTTTTATTTGATAAATTTTATTAATAAAATATAATATATTAAAAATGTTACACGGTATTAGCGGCGAAGTTTCAGATGTTCCTTTGAACCTCTTGATTTCAAAGTGCCTTTTTTACATTTAGGTTGCTTTAGCATAGAATTGGGGATTTAGAATTAGAATTGGAGTTTTAATTTTAATTCTTTTATTTAGTTGAGCTATTACTACAAAATTTATCTATTTTAATTCCAAATCAAAATTTAAGAATTATCATGTCAGTTTTATAAAGTTTGCATATTCATTACTATTATTATTAATTATACAATTTTATATTAATATTTTTTTACACATGCTTTCTCTTATTAAATTTACGATACTTTTTCACTAAAATTTTTGTACTTCTGTCATTAAAATTGTATCACTTTCTAAAATTCTATACTTCTATCATTTTTTCTTTCTAAAATTTACAACATTTTCTGTCACTGAAATTTACGACACTTTCTCTTCTTGTAAATCACGATACTTTCTCTCTCTCTCTCTCTAAAATCATGATACTTTATGATACTAAAAATTCATGACATTGTCAGTCACTAAAAATCACGACCCTTTCTTTCTTTAAATATTATCACACTTTCTTTGTCTAAAAATCACGATACTCTTTTGCTCTCTTGAATTCACACTCATTCTCCCTTTAAAATTTACGTAACTAGAATTTACATCCCTTTTTCTCTCTAGAATTTTTGGACTCTCTTTCTTTAAAAATCATACACTAAAAGTCATACACGCACGCTCTACTATTATACATATACGTATTTTGAATAAATATATATATATATATATATTTATATTTTGAATTCTAACTATATAATTTTCTTTTTCTTGGACTTCTAAATAAGAGAATTAGCATTAGAATATAATTTCTACAACAATTCTATATTTTTGCCAAACAAATTTGAATTACAATTCTTAAATTCTAATTCAAATCCAAATATATGGCCCTAAACGGGACCTTAGAAATTTTTTATTTATGGCCCCCTAAAAATTAGAGTTTGATGCATGACTCCGTGTATGCATCACAGATTCTTAGTGGATGGAGTACCAATTAGGATGTTCAAGAACTTGGAAACAATTGGAGTGGCATTTCCCAAAAACCAACCAATGAAATTATACTCTAGCATTTGGAATGCAGATCAATGGGCAACAAGAGGAGGCCTTGTGAAAACTGACTGGACTAAAGCACCCTTTATTGCTTCCTACAGAAACTTTAATCATGTACAATTACATCACAGTTTCACATCATCAAGAACAATATCACAGGCACAACTTGATCCCATAAGATTAGAGAAGCTGAAATGGGTCCAAAAGAATTACATGATCTACAATTACTGTACTGACACAAAGCGTTTCCCTCAGGGATTTCCTCCAGAGTGCAAGTTCAACTTGTCTGACTGATATCGACTTGCCATCCATCTCTATATGTAATAAATATATATATATCTATATATATAGTGTTTACTATTGCTGTATATCTTTTTTTTAAATATATAACATCATGGTAATCATCTTTAATATATAATAAAAGCAAAAGACCTAGAGCTTTAGGGTCTGTCTTATTGTGTCTCATTTTCTTTAGTGAATTATGGTTCTTTCTCCGAGATTTGTTTAAACTAGAGATCTATTTAAATTGTATCAAATTATACCCTTATCTCAACTAAAATACTACTAACTAACGATTCATATTGTCGAATACAACTAAAATAAATGTTATGATGGTTAAATATAAAAATGATGTTCTAAAATAAATGTTATCTCAACTAAAATACTACTAACTAATGATTCATATTGTCGAATACAACTAAAATAAATGTTATGATGGTTAAATATAAAAGTGATGTTCTAAAATAAATGTTGTGATGGTTAAATATACAAATGATGTTCTATTGTAATTTTACAAAAATAAGATTATATTTTAATCTCATCTTAATATAGACAGTGATAAGAGATTCTACAATTGAAAATTTTGTTCACTGTGTGTTTTTCTTTAAAGAAAATTATGAATATTTTTAATGGATAATTACGTTTTAAGTTTTCGGATTTTTTTATTTGATATTAGGTGAAAAGTTTATTTGATTCTAAACTAAGAGTATTCTTGGACATTAATATATTTATTCTTGTTAAAGTGAAGTGTATTCCGCAAAATATTTAGATATTAGGGATTAATTTGTTAAATAGTTGGTTAAGAGATGAAAATGTAGGTTGATAAAATTTCAAATATTTATCTGAACAAATATCGGGGAAGTAAAGGTAGTTTTTTTTAATACATGAGAAAGGCAACTGTGGTTTAAAGTCGGACATTTAGGTTGATATTTAGGTTGATGAGAAGATATTTTGGCACTTGTTACACATATCTGGTGGCCAAACACATATTTACCATTATAGATTTTCTATTTACTATTACAAAGCCAGCAAAAAATAAAATAAAATGTAGATCTATTCTATTACATAAAAGGCGCATGACGAAGGAGAAGCCTTAGAGAAATCGAACAATCGAAGAAGGTTCCTCAAAAGATCAGACGTGCAAATCAGACAGTAAGAGGTAAAACAGACAATCGATTTTATATTAATACGAAGAACTATAAGAAAACGGATGGTACATTAAAAAATTGGTCGTCCGATTTCTATGTCAAGCAGAAAAAGTCCCTCAAAATTTAGGATAAACTTCACACATAAGACGGAGTAAACTCTCACTTCCACTCCTCTACTTCTCAACTAAACAGCTCACACTGTCACATAAGACGACAAGGTACCGGAGAACAAGCCACAAGGCTGTACAGGAGAAGTTACAGAGAACAACAGCAATACAGGAGGCGGCTACAGAGATAAGTGAGAAGAGGAGGCTACTAAAAAATTAGGAAATTAGGACAGCACATGGAGAAAGAGAATTTATATAGAGGCCACAAGTCACTTGGGGCCAAAACAATAAAACTCAATCCAATATAGTGTGAGGCCAATTCAATATCATCATAGAGTAAAAATGGGCTGAAAAATGAAAAATAAAAATGTGTCAAAATTGGGCCAAAACGGTCGACAAACTCCACCTTGAACACATTTTTAGTTAATTTCACAGCCAAGACAGACTCGAATAGTCAACTTTCATCAATATGAAGGAGATCCCTACACAAAGCAAACTTGTCAATTGTCACAACCTTAGTACCGAAATTAGCAGGATTATCTTTAGTACTAATTTTAACAACATTAACTAAACCATTTATAACCTTTTCTCTAATGAAATGATACTTAATATCTATGTGTTTAGTTCTTTTATGATAGAGAGGATTTTAATACAAATGCAACAACTTTGACTATCAGTAAAGAGGGTTTCTTTTGAATGCAGAAGATGCAATTAAGATAAAAGTCCTTGAAGCCAAATAGCTTCCTTGATTGCCTCTGTGGCAGTAATATATTCAGCCTCCGTAGTCGAACGAGCAATTACAAGCTAAAGCTGTGATTTCCATCAAAAACAATTATCAGCAAGAGTAAAGAGATAAGATGTAGTAGACTTTCTAAAATCTTTATTATCAGCAAAATCAGAATCCACATAACCAACCAAATCAAACTTTTCAGCCCAGTTATGATAATGCAAGCCTCTATCAATTTTCCCATTAATGTACCTCAACAACCATTTAAGGACAGCCCAAAGATCCCTATCGGGGTAAGACATAAAACGGCTCCAAACATAGAATACATGACTGATCCTATAGTCATTCTACAAGGGATGTTGGCCATATTTCTTCTCATTTTAAGTTTTGGGATAGGTTTTCAAAGAAAGTTGAAAATGACTCGCAAGAGGAGCATAAACAGACTTACACAAATGTATAGAAAATTTTAAAACAATTTTTTCTAGAACGATTTCTGGGAAAAACAAAATGGTTAGCTCTATTCCTATCAATGTTCATGCCGAGAATTTTAGAGGCAGATCCTAAATCCTTGATTTCAAATTCTGATTTCAACAAAGATTTCAATTTTATAATCTTTTTTTTTTTTTTTTATGTTTGCAAGCAATCAGCATATCATCAACATAAAGCAACAAATAAATGGCAATATCAACATCATCGCCACAAAATTAAAGGCAACTATCATAATTGCTCTTACCAAAACCAGGTTTTAGCATAAATGAATCAAACCTTTCGTACCACTGTCTAGGTTACTGCTTAATCCCATATAAGAACTTTTTCAAAAGATAAGTAAGATTCTCCTTTCCTTTCACCTCAAAACCTAGAGGTTGACGCATGTAAATAGTTTCATCAAGTTTACCACGCAAAAAGATAGTTTTTACATCTAGCTGTTCAAGCTCAAGATTAAAGAAAGCAACAATTGCCAGCATAATCTTAATTGAAGGGAGAAAAAATTTCATTAAAATCGATACTTTCACCTTGAGAAAAATCTTTTGTAACTAATCTAGCCTTGAACCGTGGAGTTTTATTATCAGATTCAAGTTCTTTGTTTTTGAAAATCCATTTAAAATCAATTAATTTTTGTTTAGATGGTCTAAGAACAAGTACTTAAGTTTCATTCTTATGCAAGGAAGACATCTCTTCTTTCATAGCATACATCCACAGAGTAATTAGCACTCTTTAAAATACCAGAAAAACACATAGGTTCCTTTTCTTCTGCAAAAGATGCAGCAGCAAATGCATAAGCCATAATATGTGAATAACCATACGGAACAGGATCCCTAGACACTCTCCTAACACTATCCCTAGTTAATTGGTAGTCACTAAGGGCTTGTACTTGTGTCTCTGGATGATCCTCATCATCCTCAGAATTTTCTAACTCGGGCACATCCGTTTCATGTACACTAGCTAGGTTATCTGACTCTTCATTGGTTTCGGGGGTCTAGTTTGTGCTCTAGTGAGTTTTCGGAGGTGTCTTCTACCTCGACAGGAATGTTCCCAATTGTGAGAATATTGGTAGTACTAACGGGATCAGTTTCAGATTTAAGGTAAGGCATATTTAGCTCATTAAAGACCACGTTCCTACTAATGGCTACCCTCACACCCAGTTCACCTTTGAGCCAAACTTTGTAACCCTTGATTCCACTAGGGTAACTTATAAGCACTCCCTTCTTAGAGCCAGGGTCAAGCTTCCCTTCCTTTTGATATGCAAAGGCTGCACACCCAAACACTCTTAGGTTGGACAGGTTTTGTGGTTCATCGGACCACAACTTCATAGGAGTTTTGAAATTAATGGCAGTAGATGCAGACCTATTAATCAGTTATATTGTTGTACTTATAGCTTCCTCTAAAAAAGGTTTAGGAACACCAGATGATAACATGAGACACCTAACCTTGTTCATTATGTTCCTATTCATCCTCTCAACAACACTGTTTTACTGAGGGTTATGTCAAACAGTCTTATGATGCACAATACCATGCAAAGTACACAGGTGATTGAATTTTTACAAAATTCCAAATCGTTGTCTGTTCTTATAATCTTTAGTTTATTTCCAGTTTGATTTTCGACAAAACGTTTCCATTCATTAAACTTTTCAAAAGTTTGGTCTTTAATTTTCAACAGAATAACACAAATATGCCGAGAGAAATCATGCACAATAGAAAGGAAATAAACATTGCCATCATAAGTGGGTACCTTTTTAGGACCCTATAAATCAAAATGCACATAATCAAGAACAACGGTGGACTTAGGTGGACTTGTGTGTACCAGTGGAGAAACTAAGTTTGTGTTGTTTACCAAGAACACAATGATCACGAAAATCTAAAGAATTAATTTTTACCACCATTTAAAAGATTTTGTTTGTGCAAATAATGCAAATCCTTTTCGGCCTATCCTCTTATGCCACAATATGGATTTTTCGGAAACAGTTTTTGAAAACAATGCAGATGACTCACAAATGGTTTTTCCAAGCAAAGTATACAAGCCATTTTTCTTAAAACCTTTAAGTATGACTAAATATCCTTTGCTGATACGTAAAACTCCATTTTCAAATTTGTAAGAGTAACTATTTGTATCAAAAACGCGAAGGGAGATTAAGTTCCTCCTAAGATCAGGCACATATCTCACCTCAGTTAATTTTCTAGTCACACCATCTCCAATTCTCTTGATATCACAAACTTCATTGTTTCCCATAGAAACTTTTCTACAATTAAGGGTTTTAAAATTAGAAAACAAATGCTCGTTTAGAGTCATATGAAAAGTGCAGTCAGAACCATTTGTCCATTCATCAGAAACATTAGAGGAAGAAGGGGTAGGGGACACACACAAATCCTTAGAATACATAGAATTACCATTTGGTTGAAATTCGTGGGTTATGTCGTAGTTTTATCACTCACATTACCTCATTTACGTTGTTTCTCATATTTGATCCGTTTAAAACACTTATTTTTATACGACCATCTTTGCCAAAATAAAAACACTTCGCTCTATCCTCTCTTTACAGTTGAACGGCTTTCACTCCTCCAGTTTGATTATTATTTTTAACTTGCTCTTATCTCGAGATTTAGACCTCCCTTTACTTTTAGATCGGTGATTGAAAGATTCTCTCCCATCAATCCTCCCTCGCACGTAAAGGTTCTCTCCTTTTTGATTTATTTTCTTTTCGCAACTCCAAATCCTTTCATTTTAAAGCGTTTCTCACATCTGATAGAGTCAATTCATCTTTGTCATATTTGATAGCAGATTTCACATCATTAAGAGACTTGGGTAAAGAGTTCCACAAAATCATGGCAATGTCTTCATCAGAAATCTTTTCTCCAACATTTTAGAATTCTAAAGCGATTTTATTCAAACCATCTATATTTTCAGAATGAGATTTTGATTCACTCATTTTAAAATCAAAAAGTTGTTCCTTCAAATAAATTTTATTTGATAGACTTTCCCAAATAAAGTTTCAAGTTTTGTACATATTTCAAAAGCATTGTCTTTTACATCTATTTCTCTTAATACGTTATCATTTAAATGCAAGGTGAGACAGCTATGTGCATCACGAAATTTTTCAGCAAGTATTTCACCCTGCCAGGATTCTGGATATTTATCTGGACTACAAATAGTGGGTGTAATTTTGTTTTGGACTAAAACAACTTTCATTTTTCTACGCCACTTTACAAAATCACATTTGCCATCAAATTTTCCGTTTCAAGTTTTGGAGTGGACATGATGTACACAGACAAATAAGAGTAACCAGGAGGCACAAAAATAAAAAATAAAAAGTTTGAAACTGAAAAACAGCACCGATATTTTTTCCCAAAAGCGAGAAAGACAGAAAAACAGATAATATGCAGATAGTGAAAATAAAGTTTCACAACAGATAGCACCGGCTGAGCAACAACCACCAAACAGGTAACTAAACAGAGAAATAAATAAACACAGGTTGAGCAAATGCCCTCCCCAAACAAACAATAAACAGATCTCCATAGTCACAAGCCGTACAAAAAAATATGTTGCAATAAACAAGAAAAAACTACCAAGACACAGATACTTGAAGTTTCAACAAGACTCAATCCAGGCTTGGTTTTGGTTTTTCAAGAAAAACAAAATTCAGAAAAAATTTTAGATCCATAGCCAGAGATACCAAAGCAAAAATGTAGTAATAGATTTGAATAGAAACTTAAAAAATAAAAACGATAAAGCAATGGTAAAGATTTCTCTGAGTGACTTTCACGGAACTCAATAGTTCCCGTAAAAAGTGAAATGAAAACCGAGAGCTTTCGGATCTGGAAGGAATGCACCGACCGCCGTCTCTGGAGTAACAACGCTGCCTCTTCTACGGGCTGAAAACCAAGGGAGTCACCAAAAAGATCGAATCTTTCTAACTCTGATATCACTATTACACAGATCTGGTGACCAAACACTTATTTACTGTTACAGATTTCCTATTTAGTATTATAAAGCCAGCATAAACTAGAATAAAATATATATCTATTTTATTACATAAAAGCCGCACGACGAAGAAGAAGCCTTAGAGAAATCGGACGACTGAAGAAGGCTCCTCAAAAAATTGACGTGCAAACCGGACGGCAAAGGGGAAAACTAGATGACAGGTTTTATAGTAATACGAAGAACTCCAAGAAAATGGACAGTACTTCAGAAATTGGTTGTCCGATTTCTGTGTCAAGCAGAAAGAGTCCTTTTAGAAATGGGACAAACCTCACACACAAGGAGTAAAGTCTCACTCTCGATCCTCTACTTCTAAGCTAAACAGGTCACACCGTCAGACAAGAGTCGACAAGGTGCCAGAGAACAAGCTACAAGGATGTGCAAGAGAAGTCTCAGAGAACGGTAGCAATGTAGGACGCGGCTGGACAGAGAAGTGAGAAGAGGAGGCTGCTCCAAAATTAGGGCAGCAAGTGGAGAAAGAGAGCTTATATAGAGGCTACAAGTCACCTGGGCCGGATCGGGTTCAACCCAGCCCACCCGGTATCTTGCCCCAAGAAAATAAAACTCAATCCACTCTAGTGTAAGGCCCAATCCAATATCATCATAGGGTCAAAATGGGATGAAAAATGAAAAATAAAAATGTGTCAAAATTGGTACAAAATGGCCTACAGCACTGAATTACTCCTGCATTTTTTTGGGGTCATTCTATATTCCATCATTATGACATCTCATATTTAATAAATTTGGATCAAATAAATGAATTAAATAAAATTATAATATTTGTTATTGTAATGAAATGAGTTAAGGTAAAATAGATGTTCATTATTATTATAGGATAATAGGATATTATCTTTTTGAAAGATAAAGGTCACTAATATTTTAGCTATCCTCTTACATTATTCTTTTAAGCATAGGATTTCCTCTTTATCCCTATTTGTAGATATGTGTCCTAAAACTCTATAAATATGACACTAAGATCTCGTAAATTTATAGTCGAAAAGGTTAATAACATTCTATAGTTTCTCCCTACTTTTGTCCTCTCTCTACTCTGTTTTCTTTATTTCAGTTAATCTACATTTTAATTATCTCTTTTCTAGTCTATATTTTTATTTTGTTATCATAATATTTATCAAACGTTATCATCAGGAGTCTTTACCAAGGACTATTTGAAGTTGTATCAGACACAAGTTCTTAGATATACTTTTCTTTTCAAGTTTTTTAAGAGGAATATATGGTTAAATGATTTGAAGATTAAGGTAAGTTTTTCTATCAAAATCACTATTTTCATTATGAATTTTGTTAAATTTGAGTTTGTAATTGTTTAAATTCCAAGATAGAAATTACTCCAACAGCCTGGAGGAGGAAACTTTTCCCCAACCCTTCCCTTACTTTTTGATGGTGTTTAGGTTTGTATTTGGCGACAATAGATTCTTCTTTTGTCGATTTCTCAACATTCAATATCAGTTCTCCCTCTGAGGGTAGAGGTCCCGATCAGATTAATGAATTGCGTAAAGAATGCGGCTTGATTCCACAACAGGAAAGAGCAGCGAGCAACAATATACCACTTTCTGAGCATTAATACGAGGATGAGTTCACCATTTCCTTAGTTAAGGGGAAGGTTTTGAACCTTAGTAGCAGAATAGAATTTGTTTACCGGGCTTACTTCCATGCCAACACGAGTAATTAACTCATCACTAGCCTGGACCCAGAGCAAGGTACCTCCAACTGAATGCAGGGGAACTGGCCTTTTCTGACAGCAAAGAAAAGGAAACTCTCTACTAATTGGCTGGACTCATATAAAGGGGTTTCCGCGACGCACTGCGCTAACGAAAAACTTAATCATTTCGCTTTACCAGGAAGTACCATAAAATCAAAGAGTTAGCTCTTGGGAAAGCTAGTGATAGCCTTGCTCTTTAGTTGACGGGAAAAACCCGGGCGAGCTGACCGGTTACGCAGAAACCGTAGACTTTCATGAGGAACGCACCTTAGCCACCTCCCATCAGACAGATGATAAGGAAGAGACAGATGCGAGTCCAGCTAAACCGGGATCGAAACTTCGAACTGCAAGCATTTCTTCCTCCCCGACATTAACAGAAATGGATAATCGTAGTAGTATATACCTACTCGTAGAGGCCCGGACCAAGGCAATAGCAAACTCGTAGAGAGATCAATTTATCAGTAGAAGTATCAGCCTTCGCGCCCCTAACACTAATGGAAAAAATAAAGGTGAGCTTCAAATAACTCAATTTACCAACAAAGTTCAAGAGCAATAGTCACTCGCCCATCCGGGAGCATACCATAGCGAAAAGAGATCCTCAAAGGCAGCTGAAACGAAGAAAAAAAAATCATGGTAGAAGATCGGCACAAGCGAGCTAGAAAAAAGACGTACTATATCCGAAACGTACGAAATATAGTAAATATCGTAAAGGCAGATGTAGTAGGCGTTGCAAACCGGACGGTACACAACTTGGTTTTGGAAGTTATGGTACTAAAAGTTGTAGAGCTGGTCGTCCTTCATATCGAGCCATTGAAGCAGCGCGTCGGGCTATGAGAGGTAGCTAACCAACTTCTAAGAGAGAGATAATTGACTGCATTGATCTCGGTAGCTACGCCACCCACAGAATTGTTAGAACCTAAAGGAGCATGAGTCATATATTCTGCAGAACGCCATTCTTGCCAAGGTTGTATGTTTTTTTCAACCTACTCAAGTCCAACTAGCTCTCTCTATACAGGTTTCCCAAAGCCGAAGCCCCTGTCGCTTTCCCTTTCCCCGACATAGTTTAATTTGGACCGACCTCCCTCTCCCTTTGAGCATAGCATACTTTTGGGGAGTAAGTAAGTATCAAGTGACTTATTCAAGGAAGCGAACCCTTGACGACAGCAGGTCGGGCTAGCCCCCTTTTTGTAGCAAAGTTCGCTTATCGTGCTAAGGTAAATATCGCACCTTTCGGTGACCTACTTCTTCTTCCATAGCTAGACAGCCCCTTTAGTACCAGAGTCTTACTTCCTTTAGTCGTAATTTATTTCGAGTGTGATCAGAAAACCAAAAATCAGACAATGGCAGAGCGGTCGAGTGATAGATTGATTGACGCCCGAAGAACGCTCAACCGAAGGAATGAGTCACAAGGTGAATTGTAAGCCCCACCAACAAAGTAACCTAGGAGAGGAGCATTTCGGGGACTAGCCTTCAATTCAGAGGTATCACGACTTACTCCAAGCCGAGCGTTATTAGCTGCAAGAGCTGCTTGACTAGCGGCTTTAGTTGCCTAAGCTGATAGAGCTGTCATGCCTACTTGTCTGAAGGAGCCAACAATTCAAGGCGCTGGCGAGCTTCTCTGCATTAGCCCCTGCAGGAATTGAACCTATAAACAAAAGTCGCCTATAGCTTCTACTTCTACCCCAGTAGCCCTTTAACACACAAGTACGCTCACGCTAGTACAAAAGTAAGTAAACAACCTTCTAATGTCTCCAGACCTTCTATGAACGGGGCTTTGAACTATAGCAAATAGCCCATTGGTTGAGCTTTGCTCTATGCTGGCTTAACTCTTCCTATGCCTGCTCGAACAGCCCGAAAAGTCAGGGAAGGACCCTTTCACTTTACTCTATGTTATTCTATACGCCATCGATGGAAGCCTCCCCTGCCCTGTTCAGTACTTTCTTCATCATCCACTGATGAACCCTTTGATCGAACCTTCCCTTCCTGAAGTGGTGGGGATTGTCTTTTTTGATTGGATCGCCCGAGAGTTTCCTCTATCTATGGGAGTGATCCCAGAGGGAGAAGAGTCATAATAAGAATCTAGAGCAGTATTAGCCTAGCCTAGAGCGGGGGAACCGTAGTCAGCTTGGTAGTTAGCCTATCCTTTTTATGTTCTCTTTTCTTTCTTCTTTCTTTTGTGCTGAAAGATCCCTTTGCTAACCTAAAAGAGTCATATAATAAACTTCACTAAAATAGAAGAAGTCAATGGATCATTACCTTCTTAGTGTAAAATTCATGAAATAGCTTACTAGAATTTTCCAGCCCTAGTTTTACTACTTACCTTCCTATGGCGAGAGCACCAATAGATAGCTATCAGAACAGGTCTAGTTAATGCCCACCGGCGATATGCCAAGAGGAGGAATAGACAATAGGGAGGGGAAAGCAGCTCCTGCGGTTTTTAGCAGCGGATGCTATTCCCTGCAAGGCCTATTGTAAGCTTATTACAGATTCAGCCTTGATCCATAGCAATCAGCGAAAAGGAAGCACGAGTGAGGGAGTATTGGTTGCCCTCGGGGAGTTGGAATCTTGAACAGCTTGCTTGGTATCTTCCTCAACCTTATTTATAGTTGTTAGGCTAAGTGTTCCGGGTGCGTTCCCAAGTTGGTACTAAGTCTCGACCACTGCTTGGTGCCCACCGTTTGGTTGGCTGGCTTTCCTTGGGTCTTCTCTCTTGTTGTTGGTTTGTGTGGCCCAAGGTTGGCGCCATCACAAGTTTTAGAATACTTTCTAGTTGAAGCTGAATACTAATAGTCTTGTTGTTAGTGGAAGCCAAGCAAGCCAGGGTAGGTTCGTATTGACAAAGAGCTGAACTTCTGAACGGTACTGGCAAGGAGTACTTTTTCATAAGCTTAGGCTAGTGATAGGGAAAGGGTTTACTTCCGAGCAAGGATCAATAGGCCTGGTTTTCAATAGGCTAAAGTCCCTGGTTCTGGAGCATATCCATGGGTCGCTAGTCCGGGCAAGGGGCGAGTGCAGCTCTCAAACTTAGAGTGCAAAGTCACAAGCTGATGAGCTATATGTAAAGTTAAAAAAAGAAATAGATAGCTATCAAGCTGAAACTGCAACTCGAGCCGAAAATGGTTGGAAAGGTCCCGGCTGCCAACCACGCTTCGCTGTATTACAAAGGTAGCCTAAGCGTCTAACCGGTAAGACAAGGAAAAGCCATTATCTAAGATCATCACAATCGGGGGAGCAACCAGACTACCGGCCCGAAAAGTCAGGGAAGGACCCTTTCACTCTACTCTATGTTATTCTATACGCCATCGATGGAAGCCTCCCCTGCCCTATTCAGTACTTTCTTCATCATCCATTCATGAACCCTTTGATCGAACCTTCCCTTCCTGAAGTGGTGGGGATTGTCTTCTACTTCCGGCAGCGCCTTATACCCTGGAAAGGGGCCCCAGAATGGATTGATGAACATCCCCAACCATAATTTCTTTCTCAATGACTCTTCCAGATCCCTGCTTTTCTCAATTCAACATTGATGGCCCACTCAAGGGACCTTCCTATGGAACGTATTCGAAAGGGAGACTATTCCAATTGAAACTCCTCGGACGTGGCGTTTCCTTTGAAAGCTCAAATGGAGAGAATAAACGGACTCCTAGAGGGCATTAAGCTAAGCCACTTTAGTGCAAACCAGAAGGACTGGAGCTTTACTCAGTCCTGCTAGAACTTAACAACCAAAAAGCTCTGCGTCAAACTTCAGCCCCTTTTAGACTCATCCTTCAGTCGTCGATAGCGACAGCATGATAGAGACTGCTCAATCCACTACCCTATGCCACTTTCTTGCTTGTCGGCCGTTGGCGACCACTCCTATGATCTTGCCCTCATAAAGCATCCCAAAACGACAATCCACATCCGAGGAACTTATAGTGCTAGATGGGACTTTTTCTCTTTCTTGCCTGGGATTGGCACTGTGCCGGGATCACAAATACCTCATCCTTGATATCCTTTTTTCTAGCTCGCCTATGCCGATCTTCTACCATGATTTTTTCTTTCTTTGTTTTAGCGGCCTTTGAGGGTCTCTTCTCACTATAGTATGCTCCCGGATGGGCGAGTGACTATTGCTCTTGAACTTCGTTGGTAAATTGAGTTGTTTGAAGCTCACCTTCATTTTTTCCATTGGTGTTGGGGGCGCGAAGGCTGATACTTCTACTGATAGCAAGCACCGGTACTGGATTCAGCTTGGGACCTATCCGTTATTCCAATCTCGTTATCGTATAATAATAATAATAATAATAATAATAATAATAATAATAATAATAATAATAATAATAATAATAATAATAAGATGGCTGCCCGTGCCTTTTTTATTATCTAGGCTAGTGGTCTAGTTCCCTGTCGCCCAAATCGACTGTTCATTCTCTACAAGATTGCTTTCTGGGTCAGACTCTTCTCTGTATGGCATTAGTGCATTCACTCCCTTTATTGACGGGATATTGATACAGAAAACCTTTTTCACCGGCCGATCTTTGTCTCCTCCTTTTGTCTACCATTCTAACAGGGCATTCGTGAACAAGCCCTGCTAATGCCAGCTAGTAACATGTCGATTACACACCGGAGGTTGGTAAGACCTGAGGGACAATGCCCCCTAACTTAAGTAGGCCCACCAGCGAAGCAATTGGTACTTCATCGGGCGGGGGGCGGTTTGGTTTCGTGCAACGCCCTCGCAGCAGGAGGAGGCAGTTGTCATTTGAAAGGAAAGGCCTTTTGTATAGGACGGCGTTAAGCACCTGCCCCACCCTGATGAAAAAGTTTATATATCTTTATTAAAATTAAAGGCCCTGCAATAAAAAAAGAGCGCTAACGCGCATCCCTTTTCTTGCTTTAGTTTGATTGCAGCTAGCTCTTGACTAATATAAATAATAGAAAAGGTAAAAGCTCTTCTCCTGTTTTATGAATCTACAAAACTCTTTACTGAGCGAGACTCCATCCATATCCCTACTAGTGGTTATTCTTTTTTTTTCCATTTTGATCTTTACAACAACAAGAACACTATAGGTAGCTGATGTGGAATGATCTTCAAGAGCATAAAATTTTGTCCAAGAAGTGAGGGAGAGAACAAACAAAACAAGTGTAATAAGTAGAAGAAAGTGCCTTTGAATGTGACAAGAGCGAAGGCAAGACAACTAAAGAGTCACAAGGATCAAATTGATCAAGAGAAGTTTCAAGGCTTAAATTTTGATGTCAATTTTGATGTCCAAGACTTTATGGGGATTAAATTTTGATGTCCAAGACTTTATGGGGCAATATCCTAATTTTTTAATAAGTTAGAAATTGAAAATGGACGAATCCTTTTCAAGAGGGGGAGGATGATGTGAATCGGTTAGACATGCAAGAACATCAAGGAGTTGTGACAAGAGCAAAGGCAAGACAACTAAAGAGTCACAAGGATCAAATTGAGCAAGAGAAGTTTCAAGGCCATCATCCTCCCCTTCTTGAAAAGGATTCGTCCTCGAATCTCCATCACCTATATCAAATAAAGAGAGATCGGAAACATTAAGCCTTGAAACTTCTCTTGCTCAATTTGATCCTTGTGACTCTTTAGTTGTCTTGCCTTCGCTCTTGTCACAACTCCTTGATGTTCTTGCATGTCTAACCGATTCACATCAGCAGCGTATGTGTCTTATATCTCTTTCAGTCAAGTAAGAGCATGGCTTAAACCTGCTCCTCATTGGCTTTGTCTCATATCTCCTTCTATTCCGGTAAGGAAGCCATTTCTCTTCTTGTTATTAGGAAGACCATATCAGATATTTGATGTTAAAATCCATTTGAATATAGTGTTTCTTGAAGATACCACAAGAATATTATATTTGAGAGAAAGTATGTGCAATCACTAAAAGATATCAAAAGATGATTGTTATACAAATACTAATTATAATGAGTTATACTCATGGTTATAAAATATATCAGTATAAATAATTTTGTGACTTTTGGAATTCCTCATTATCAATCAAAAATATATGAAAGAAAATGTTATTGGTGACGTAATAGAGGGAATATTCTTCATCTCTCATGCCTCAGATACAATCCAGAAGTAGTTGTATTAAGGAAAATATTTTGAAAATTATTTTGAATTGCTCTCAGTGTATTTAAATTTGAATAAGAAGATGAGTAAATGGTAAAGTATTGTGATACTTGACCAAAAATTCTATAATATTCCTTGAAGCGAATGTAATTAGATCTTGTAATTTATTTGTAAAAGTGATTTGGATGTGATAAAAATAATCTCTACAATTATATTGGTAGAAGTGACTAATCGTATGCTCAAAGTATATATTTTCACCTGAAGTGAGAAAATTATGAGAAAGAAAATAAGTATTATGATTTAATATTATGAGGATATTTTGATGCTATATGAAAAAGTATTCATCTTGTATCTGTAGTATTCAATTGAAAAGAATTGAATTTTATTATTATTATATTTTCTAGTCAGGTTATAAATTTTAAAATTTCAAGTTTACACAGTTTGTTATTTAAATTTTTGTATTATTTATTATTAGTTTCATTTCTTTTCAAGAATGGAAAATACGGAGTGTGCCACATTGTTCATGTATGAACATAACTATCGATGGGGAAATGGTACTCTACTTCTAGGAGAACTAGTTAATTGTATGCTCTAGAAGAATCAGTTAATTTCAACTCTAGAAGAGTTATCATTACCCAAGTATCTAGTAGATATTTAGTATGAAATATTCTACATCTATTGAAGGATTGTAAAATGTTTTTTTTTTTTTTGGGTTTAATATTGTTCTCAAAAGAAAGATGATAGTCTCGAGAAAGTGGATGAAAGCAAATGGATGAAATAAATGTATATGTTTTTCTATTTTTGTTATATTTAAATAAATCTGCATTATAGAAACTACCATTTTCTTTTTAGATCCAATCCAAAATTTATGGATTTGAGATATATTGTGAAGTAAACTTGAAATTTGCTGATTTGAATAGTTTATCAGTTGGAATGACCGGTTGGACCATTCGGCATCACAAAATACGAAATTTATTTATAACTTTTGGAATAATTTTGGAACCAGAAGTTTCGCAAACCCTACGAATTTCATATGACACTTGTTTTCAAGGAAATATAATTATATAAAAATTACCAATATCATTTGGTGTTGAATGCGCTTGAAATAAATATATATAAAAAAATATTATTCAATGCGCATTTACAATATAATCATGTATATATTATTAATATGCAACTTATTGTTGCCTCTCCTTGATTATGAGCTCATATTCAATCTTCTTCCACCAACACAATTTGTCCTAATAATACTGGTAGTATTATATGAACATCTTGAAGAATATGTCATGCACAAATGGTTTTGAAGAATTATGGATGCCTTGAATAATTGAAGTAAATTCTTAGTAGCACTTCTTCATATTTGGGTAACAAATTATATAAGTTCTTCTCTTTATAATTGGTTGTGGTCAGTACAAAATATTTTTCATCTCTAGATTAAATATTATTATATAAATTTCCTTGTTCTACCACAAAGTAATGAGATGGGACTTTAGGAGAGGTTATAAATAAAGATGTTGGGAGCAAATCTCAAGAAGATTTGTATTTTTATGATTTTGAATATGTTTCCCAACATATAGAGGAGATGATATAAAAATAAAATCGGTAATTTAGCTGGTGCCCGCTCTCCTTATTGTCTATAAAAGGAAGAGAACTCTTCATAAGAAGGACACACCTCTAGTAATATCCCTCTCTATCTTTCTAGTACTCTCTCCCCCTCCTTGTATACAGTTTATCATAAATAAGAAGGTTGCAGATTTTCTATTCATCCCTGATAATCTCTTAGTTCTTATTATTCTCTTTTTAAATGGTAATATCATTAAAGGAGTTTGGCCTCCTCAACAACCTTTTCATTTGGAAAAGGATAATCATATTGTTAGTTTTACAGCCTTTGTAAAACTTTTTGAACATGATACCTTACATATTACTGTAAAACAAATTAATAAACTTATCGAACAACAGAATTATACAAACATTTGTTTAAATGTATTAGGTGAAGAAATTCTCTCTCTTCATAAGAGAATTGATGTTTTATTACAAAAACTTGACAAGATTGATACATCTTCTTCAGATGTTTCAGGAACTAAAGAAGTCATAATTGCTCCACTTTTGCAGCCTCCTCCTGAAATTTATAATTATAAATTAAAAAAAAATGTCAGATCTAGAAGAGATGCTAGATCAGAAATTTAAAAAATTAAATATTAATACTTTAGAAAATGAATTTTCTGATAAATTATCAGATACTAAGGATTATAAGCCTATTATTCAGGATGAACTTAATAAGTTACATAAGTTTGAGGATAGACCTACACAAAGAATAAATTATTATAGAAGACCCTCTCCAGTAGATATTCTACATGAGGAACAAGAATATATTAATAATAATAGTTATAATGGAAAAAGCATCTATGAATGGAATTTAGATGGTTATACAGAAAAACAGATTTATAATCTTACACATAGAATGCTTATGTATAGTACAGTCAGTAAACTGATTGGAAATAGTGACAGTAATATTGCAAAAATGATAGTTGCAGGATTTACTGGCCAACTTAAAGGTTGGTGGGATCATTATCTTTCTAGTCAGGAGAAAGAAACTATTTATCATACTATTAAACAAGAAGAAAATGGTACTACTAGTGAACAAGCAGTTTATACACTGATTGTAACTATATTAGAACATTTTACCGGAAGAATTTCGGATAATAATGAAACTAATAGAACACTATTACAAAATACCAGGTGTAAAACACTTACAGATTGGCGATGGTATAGGGATCAATTCCTTAATAGAGTTATGGAATTACCTGAGAGTAATAGTTCTCATTGGAAAGCCAAATTTATTGATGGCTTACCTCCATTATTTGCTGAAAGAGTAAGAAAAACTCTTAGGAAAGATCAAATATCTATTCCTTATGAAAGTTATACATATGGCAGTCTTATAGCGACTTGCAGAACTGAAGGTTTAGCCTTATGCAATGAAATTAAATTAAATCAACAAATTAAAAGGCAAAGACTAACTGAAAGAACTCAGTTAGGCCAATTTTGTAGTCAATTTGGGTTCGATATTCAACCACAAAGAAAACAAATTCATAACTCTTCTAATAATCATAAACATGAATTTTATCATAAAAAGAAAAAGAAGAGATATTCTCAGGCTAAGCTTGAGAAAAAAGCTAAACGAAAGTCTGATAGACTTGAAGGAACGAAAGACAAACGTAATATTGTCTGTTATAAGTGTAAACGCATAGGTCACTACGCTAATAAGTGTAGGATGAAACAAAAGATTAATAATCTTAATATTAGTGAAGAATTGAAAGATTCTTTAGAAAAATTATTTTTAGAATCTGATGAGTCTGAAGATATAAATTCAGCCTCAGAAATAGATCATATCTATGATTCTTCTGCAGATTCAGAAGAAGAAATGTGTCCTTGTAAACAAGGAGTCAGTGAATCTGATAAAGAAGAAAATGATTATTATAAATTAATATCTCAATTTCAAGATTCTGATATTAATGTTTTAACTAATAATCATATTTTAGAATTTTTAAAATCTATTAAAGATCCTGAATTAAGGTCTCGCATTATAGAAAATCTGGATGAAATTCCATCAACTAGTACTTCTACTCCTAAGAAAGAAGTAGAATTTATACCTAATAATAATCCATATTCAATGACAGAAGTTTATAAACTCATGAAACAAAGATATGAGGATTCTCATAAATCTCCTACTACTCTAAAAGATTTATATGGAGAAATACATCATCTTAAAGATGAAATTAAGATGTTAAAACAAATCAATCAAAATCTTGATGTTAGAGTTTCTAATTTAGAAATGTATGCTTTGGTTACACCAAATCTTTTTGACAATCTTAATAAGATTGGAGAAGAGAATTTCTTAACTACCCTTGATATGATTACATCATTCAAGTTTTATGTAAAAATTACTTTACTTATAGGTAAAGATGAAATGAAAGAATTTACTGCCCTCATTGATACAGGTGCAGATATTAGTGTTATACAGGAAGGATTAATTCCTACTAAATATTTTCAAAAAACAACTCATAGTTTGCGTCATGCAGGTGGTGATAGATTACAAATTAATTTTAAACTACCTCGTGCATATATTTGTAATAATAAAGTTTGCATTCCTGAAAGCTTTTTTTATTAGCTAAAAATATAACTAACCAGTTATACTTGGTACTCCTTTTATCAAAAAGATTTTCCCTATTACTAACTGATTGCCTTATAGGTACTTTTGAAAATACACCTGTTTCTTTTCAGTTTATCACTGAACCAAATACCAGATTTGTAAATGAAATTAAAGATTTCATTTTAAGAAAACAAAATCAAATTAATTTTATAAATTTTGAAATAAATTATGTTGCAATAGAAGAAGTTCTACAAAATCCTAAATTACAGGATAAAATTAAAAAGCTACAGCATCATATTTCTGTAGAAATTTGCAATGATCATCCAAATGCTTTTTGTAATAAAACATCAATTCTCTTATGAAGAGAGAGAATTTCTTCACCTAATACATTTAAACAAATGTTTGTATAATTCTGTTGTTCGATAAGTTTATTAATTTGTTTTACAGTAATATGTAAGGTATCATGTTCAAAAAGTTTTACAAAGGCTGTAAAACTAACAATATGATTATCCTTTTCCAAATGAAAAGGTTGTTGAGGAGGCCAAACTCCTTTAATGATATTACCATTTAAGAGTTTATAATCTCTTTCTAAAACAGAAATATAAGGTTCAATGTATGTATTCATGAACCATGGAACAAATGGAAATAAAATATTATGAATAGATAAACATTTATAAAATTCTTCAGAAATATAATATTTTAGAGTATCATCAAAATTAGAGAAAAACCACTGTCTAAATGGTTCCCATCTAGATAAATTAAATTCAGTTTTAATTTTTTGCCTGGCTTCAGATCCAGGGCTGAAATCAATTCTTTGTGTATTATTCATAAAGAAAAATTCATTTCAGATTCGGTTATCTCCGGATCTTTGTTATAAACACCTTTAACAATATTTTCTTTGGTTTTTAAAACTTTCTCCACATGATGATTATGTTCATCACGCTCACTTACCTGGGAAGTAGAAACCCTGTAAGGAATATAATCTTTATCTTCTAACAGAGGTGAAATATAAGATCGTTCAGATCTGGTAGAATATGTTCTAGGAATATTTCCTATTGTAGAAGAACTAGGATCCATCTGTATATAAACTATACCTTCTGGAGTTTGTTCAATATGATCAATATTATGTTCAGTTTTTGACTGGATATAACCAGTTCTTTCCAATTTCCATTGAGGAGGCATAGGAATTTCATCCCATTTAATAATTCTTCTTGTTGAGATTTTAGATCTATTGAAATTGGTTTCTATTAAAACAGTTTCATTTATCTTTTTATCCATTAATTTACAATTAGGATTTAAAGTAAATAATGGTTTATAATAAATTCTATAACAAATACATGTAAGTTCAGATCCAGCCATATAATTATAGCCATGAGTCTTAACATATAATTAGAGTATCAAATATATTGACATCACTTAAAGACAAAGAAAGATTAGGATAAACATTAAAATATACTGGTCCATGCGCCAGACTAGATTGGATCACACCTATAAGTGATTGTTTCCAATTTAGATTTCTTGCATCTCTTAAGCATGCAATAAAACTTTCAGGTAAACCTTCTAAAGTAAGAGGTTTGAATGCAATCTGCACCAGTCCAATATGAATGAACTTATATAAATCTTTATATTTAAGTATATCATTTAATGATAACAATTTAATCTCAGTTTCTTCATTATCTAAAGAGACTGATTCTTCAGTAGTTTTAACTACTTGTTTCAAACCCAATTTTTCAAAGGTTCCTAACTGATAAACAGTTTTTAAATCAACCCTTGGAATAGTCCACTTATTAAGTGCTTCCAAGTTTTCAGGAATATCCATCTCTTGTTTAGAAACATTTTTAATGTTCCTCTTTTCTCTTAATAAATTCATGTGAATTTAAGGAAGGGATGACATGTTAAACTATGAATCACATATATCATAGCAATTACATGGCTCTGATACCAAATGAGGTCTGAAGGTAGCCAGATAGTAGTCCATGTAATAACTTAGAATTTAAAGGTACAATTTTTACATGAACTTCAAAACCGTCAACCTACTTAGCAAAGAATAAAACCGGGATCAATGCCTTACATAGCCTTCACTCAACGGCTTTCAACAGGCTAACCCTTTTTCTTTTAATAAGTAAGGCCAGTTCCAAGTTCATAACCCAAATGCTAAGTTATTACATAAACTGCTATCCATTCGGACAAAATAAGGATCTTCACAACATAATTAGCCAGATATATATAGATCCATAGTTTAACATGAAATGATTTAACCTTCCATTAGACTAAATCGAAAACAACTATGAAAGTAATACAAAATATAAATAAAAAGAGAATAATAAGAACTAAGAGATTACCAGGGATGAATAGAAAATCTGCAACCTTCTTATTTATGATAAACTGTATACAAGGAGGGGGAGAGAGTACTAGAAAGATAGAGAGGGATATTACTAGAGGTGTGTCCTTCTTATGAAGAGTGCTCTTCCTTTTATAGACAATAAGGAGAGCGGACACCAGCTAAATTATCTATGCTATTACATAAGGATTTGAAATCCGAATAATGTCTATTACTATTCCCTATAATGCGGGTACTATTACAATGGTCCTACAAGGACAATAATTTCAATGAGGTGGGGCTGCAGTCACATGTGTGTCGGCATCCTTTTACTTTATGGCTTGTCTTGCAGCATCTTCCATAGCTTTAACCATCTGGTCAATATCATCTTCATTAAGATTATCTTCATCCATATCATCATTATCATGCGGGTCTTGGGATTCCCCTGCCAAGCAATCTTCATTAGACGAGCCTGCCATAGAAATGTCAGTCTTGTCGTCTGGAAGCAAATTTTTGATCAGCTCCTTCTTAAATTCTTTCAGATAAGATTTAATCAAATCTTCCTTTGGTATCACATCTTTTTGTAATCTTAACATAGAAGATAACTGACTGAATGGGCTAGTAGTTTTAAACTCACCAGTTTCTTTCTTTTTCTTGTATAACATAATTTTCTGCTGGATATCATCCAGAATATTTTGACCATGAATAGTTTTGGTTTCAGAATCAATTTTATTCAATCTTTCCCAAAACCTACTATGAGTAGCTCTTCTAATACATGGCATATTATGTTGGGTATAACCCACTTCAGGAGTCCATTTCCATACCCATGGTATGGAGAATTCTATAAAGAAAAGCATAGAAGCTATGTCTTCGGAGTCTAGATCTAAACTGATATAATCAGCGACCTTTGGAGATATATTAATCCATTCACCATATAAAGATTTAAAATTCTCAGGAAGTATTTTTCCCGATATACCAAATCTAGTCCACCATGTAAAAAACCAATTCGGTAAGGGATTGTTATAAACATGCCCACAAATCTTAATTAACCAAGTATGTTTCTTGGTTGGGTTTTCATATAATAGTGCTTTATGAAAAGCATCAATATAATCCCAATAATTATATTTGATAGTTAATTTAGTACCAGGAATTATAAATTCCTTTTCCCTCAAAGGAGAAATTCCCCATTCTTCAATAGATATAATCTTTTTTATTATAATTTTACTAAAATTATAAATGGTCCCGGTTTTAGCACCACCAGGATAAAAATGTGTAATTTCACAATATGTTTCTTTTAAAACATTTTCATAATATTGTCGTTGTTTGTATGATGTTGCAGCATATGATGCCACATCAAGATATCTGTTGATTAACAGCCATGGATTATCCTTCCATTGTAGATCTTTATGTTCCAAATGACATATAATGTCTTTGTCCTTATGAGTATGATAAGAAGGTGTATGATCTTCTTCTGCTTCAGCCAGAGCCTGTGCATATGAGGAGGAGGAGGTTTCACCTGTCTTTTGAGTAGCACGCAACTGTTTTTTGAATTCCTCATATAATTGAGCTTCACTCGCAGGAATTTGAGTAATTTGTTGACTTATAAGAGTCTTGTTTCCATGTTGTAGAACAACATTTTTGTCTTTAGGCTATGAGGTATTACCTCTGCCACGGCCACCACGACCACGAAAATTATATCCTCGTCCCTGCATGCTGCAAAAATTCACGAGTCAAAAAGTCAGGAAGATTATTATCTTTACCCTGCTTGTAAATAATATCAAAATCAAATGGAGCTAAATGAGCTTGCCACCTAGCAAACATTTGTTTAGAAACATCATGTTTAAAATCTTTATTAAACATAAATTTTGCCGCTTGGCAATCTGTTTTAACAGTAAATTTCTGATTATATAAATCATCTTGAAATTTTAAGATACTTTTAACAATTGCTAAGATCTCTTTAGCAACTGTTGCATAATTTCTCTGACTATCAGTCCATTTGCCAGAATGATATCTGACTAAATGTGGTTTGTTATTAACAGGACAAATTTGAGTAAGAATACCCCCATAGCCAAGATCAGAAGCATCAGTTTCTATAATCTTGTGCCAAGTAGGGTTGGCTAAAACCAAACAAGGCAAAGATTTCACTTTTGCTTTGATATGCTTGACTATCTCAGTATGCTGAGAAGTCCATGGTTTAGGTTTCTTTTTTAACCTATCATATAAGATAGCTGTATCTGAAGCTAAATTTTTATAATAAGGCGAAATATAATTTAAACTGCCTAAAAATTTTTGCAATTGCGTTTTATCCACAATTTCATCTGGAAATTTAGAAGCAAATTCTATACTTCTATTAATAGGAATTATGTTTCCTTTTTCAATGTTATGACCCAAAAATCTAATATTGGTTTGAAATAGAACCATTTTAGGTTTTGATATAACTAAACCATTTTGTATTACCAATTTCTTAAACATATCTAAATGTTCAAAATGTTGTTGAACATTCTTAGAAAAGACTAAGATATCATCTATATAGACTAATATAAAGTCACTGTATGGTATGAATATATCATTCATAATTTTCTGAAATTCAAAAGGGGCATTTTTCAAGCCAAAAGGCATCACTTTCCATTCAAAGTGGCCTATAGGAACATTAAATGCTGTTTTATATTGGTCTTCTTCAGCTATCTGAATTTGCCAATATCCTGATTTTAAATCAAATTTAGAAAATATTAGAGTTTCATAAAGTCGATCTAATAAATCCTTTTTATTAGGAATAGGATGACGAATCCATTTTAATACTTTATTAAGAGGTTTATAATTAATAACCAATCGTGGTACCCCTCTTTCTATTTCACTGTTTTTATTAACATAAAATCCTGTACATGACCAAGGCGAGTTTGACTCTTTTATTAATTTTTTATGTAATAAAGAAGCTATTTCTTCTTTACATAATTCTAAATATTTAGAATTCATTTGGCAAGGTCTTGCCTTGGTAGGAATCTGACTTTCATTAAAGTCATCAATATAAGGGAGTTTAACTTCATGCTTCTTGCGATTCCAAAAAGCATTTGGATGATCATTGCAAAATATAATATAATTTTGTCTCTCATCTTTATCCTTATAAGAAAATCTCGATCTTGAAGTTCAAAATATAATTTATCTAGCCAGGCATTTTACGGACCAACATCCTGTTGCAAGTATGTTCCTATCATACTTGATGTCCCTAAAGGACAAACTACTACTACAAATGAATTATAGACGACTAAAATAGTGGTAGATAAGTCGATTCTAATAAAATATATTCCTCGGTATATAGAAGGAGCAAATAATAAAGATGTTACATATAGTAAAAAAGGAGAAAAAAATCCTGCAAAATTTTTTCTAAAGATGACATTAACTATTTATGGAAGAAATTCTAGTACTTAAAGTTGTCATAATGAGATCTCAATAAGTCATGTGTTCATTTTAAATTATAATGGAACCGCACTATAGTACAAGACACCAACAGTACTTATGTGCATAATATGAAAATAAATAAGGATCTAAAATGATAGTCTGCAGGCTCAAAATTCAATATTTGATATTCGAGAACAAATATTGTGTTTGCATGAGGAATATGAAATGCCGAACCATTAAATAAGTGTACTTGAAGTGTACATATATTCCCTGCAAGAATTAGACACTCGAAATGTAGTATGATAAAGATAAATATATCTATGAAATAGAACGTGAACCATAAAATATGAGTTACAATTTGGTGAATGAGATTCTTCGTAAAGCCTAGTTTAATTACATAGAATAATATATTCTAGTGGCAGATACGAATATATTTGATTTTATCACATAAACTTTAGTATCTATATGAAGTCCTAAAAGAACTTGAGATACTTGAGGTATATATGAATAACATTCTTGAAGAATATAACATCATTGTCTTCGTGATACTTTTGTAAGAATAATATTGAGATATCCAATATATCCATGTATATAGAGACCTATATGAAATATGCCACTTATGATCATCCATTTATTAATCGTATGCCCTTATTACATGGTTTACTAATAATCACTTTGATAAATTAGTGTTTCTGCATATAAGGGGAAGACAAGAGGAAGGTGATTACTATATCACTTTTCAGTATAAACATTAGTCAACCAGAAGTTCACAAGCTTATCCATTTGCTGTTAAGTATAAAATAGCTATCTAAAGTTTCATCTGGACTCTACTAGAGTTAAAATAAATAATAAATTTAGAGATTGTCTATTTTAAAAAATGACTTGAAAGGACAAAATGTGAGCTTTAAAACTAATAATTTTATAGTATGCTTCACTACCAAAAAAAAAAAAAAAAAAGGATGCTTACCTACAGAACAAGGATCCGTCGGTACTTTGCGACGGCGTACCAACGATTTTTTAGAAAATGAGGATTATTTTTTAACGAAGCGAAAACTTTTGGAGGGAGAATCTGTGCCAAAAAATGATGGGTTGTACCGACCAAAACAGCCATCGGTATGTAAAGTGACCGACGATCATTAGCGACGATAAGCATCGTTGGTAATAATAAAAGTAACCGACAGCTCTATCGACAAGACCATAGTAGGTAAAGAAACTATCGACCATGACGGTACTTTAATTCTTTCTACCATCGGTCTTCCGGACAGCTTTGTCCGTTGGTAACTTTTAAATATTCATTACCACAGTTCCGACAGTTTCAACGTTATTTTGTCATTGGTAACAAACCCACTCCCCTTTCAATTCATTCCGTCTACTCCAAAAACCTTCCCCTTTCCCATTCCCGTGACAACCCGACAAGACCTATCGACGGCATCGTTTTTCAGGTTCTGTCCTTGACCGCCGTCAACGCCTTCTTTCTAGTGGTAAGTCTCTCTCTCTCTCTCTCTCTCTCTCTCTCTCTCTCTCTCTCTCTCGATTATCTCCCCTATTATTTTTCTTCTTCTTCTTCTTCTTCTTCTTCTTCTTCTTCTCCTTCCAGTTGTTGGAGTTCACTGCTATCGTCGTCGGCACTACATCAATGGTCTTCAACAAAACAACAAGAGACAAGGTATTGTTTTAATTTTTTTATTCATAAAGCCAATATTATTTCTTTCTCTGTATTTTAATGTATTATTACAATAGAAGGCATCTTCGTTTATTTCTTTTTAGTGCTTTATAACTTGTAAAACATTTCTAGAAGAAACACTGAAATGATTATGGGGGTAGGGGAAGTGAATGAATGATGCTTTTGAGATGGGTTTTAGGGTATTGATTTGATGTAATTAGTAAAGCATAAATAAAGTAGTTTGAGTGGATAGGAGGAATATGAGGTTTAATAGTATTGAACTGTCAAAAAGATGTTAAATTTCAAGATTTTGAGAGAAAATATTTTGCTTCGTTGGATCATATCTTTTGACCCTTTGAGGAGAAGAAATTAGGATATAGAGAAAAGAAGAGAAATAAGGGGGGAGGGAGGAATTGAAGAAGGAAAAAAATGAGAGTAAAGTGTCATATAAGATGCTAAAAATGGTTTCCTTTTTATTTGTAAAGAAAAATAACTATCCTAAACTCTTTTCTTTTTCTACTTTTTAATCACTTCAAACTCTCTGTTTTTGTTGTTCTTTTGATATTCTCTGTTTTTAATCTTTCTAAACTTTCAATTTACTTTGGAGTAAAATTTACTAGTCGTTGGCTACTAGAGTTTTGATTTGGCAAGGTTTGGGTGTTACTCGTAGTTTTAAAGAAACTCGACCTAGTAGACTTGTGAAGAAACTACTGATTTGATGTTTCTCTGCTCAATTGAAAAGTTATGAAACTCTTGGAGTTTTTACATTCATTTGATGTAATATACAGCTCTTGGTTCTTACCTTTTATCCAATGACAATTTTGGTTTTTTTTTTTTTATACTTGTTTAATTCTTCCTAAGAAATATACGATACTATTACCCAAGTAGATTGATTAATTCTTTCCCTCTCTCTCTCTCTCTCTCTCTCTCTCTCTCTCTCTCTCTCTCTCTCTCTCTCTCTCTCTCGATTTTCTATGCTAAAGTTTTTCTTGTAATGATTTATGATGTTATTCGTTTATACTATTACTCATCTTGGTCAATCTCAAATTCTTGAGATAAATGGGTTCCATATATATGTTTCAATTTTGGGATTTCTATTTTTTCTTGCACGAATCATTTTGGAATTTAAGTTTAAGTAGTTTAAGTTTACGAGTTTAAGTTAAGTAGTTTAAGTTATGTTCAAAATTTAATATTATTCTCTTTTTTTCTTATAGTATTGTTCGTGAGGATTTCGGTTACATATTGTCCATCATATACCCGTTATATGTATGTGTTTAATTATTTAACATTTTGTTTTAGGAGGGAGCCCTAACTCTTAATTTTTTGTATGGTATTTGTTTGTTACTTATTTGAGTGGGCTGTATGCCTGGAAAATGTCCATAGCATAAAATTTTTCTAAACTTATAAAAAACTTCAATGTTTTAGTAATAACTTAACGTAAAATTTAAAATGAAAGGAGAAGTTTGAACTTTTTAATCATTTAAGAGAAACTTTGTTATGCTTACAAAGAGAGGAACCTTGTTTATAAATATTATAAATGATGATAAGTTATATCTTCCTATTAAGACTATAAGATTATATAAGACTTTTAAGTACGTCCAAAATTTAAAATTTATAATCGTAACTTATAATTTATGGAACTAACAATTCTTTCTCCTAATCATTCTTAGAGTCTATGGAAATATACCAAATCGTAGTTAGATTTACAGATACCAACTCATGCATGGGGTTAATGGTCTTACAAGTAAATTAATTAATGGGGTTAATGGTTTTATTCATCATTGTCTTGAAACGAATAATGAAAGTAAAAAAGAGATGAGATGTTCGTGTGCAAAGGGTGAATATAAGAAATGCACAGAAGGGAATAGTGTGAAGGATCATCTTTTGCAATGGAGTTTTGTGCCTTGTTATCATAATTGGACTGATCATGGTAAAAAAATATGGCTACATGATGAGGCAAGTGTTCTTACGGAACGTTCTAGTACAATCCGGTCAAACATTAGCGTAGAAAGTTCACGGTCAATGCTTGAGGAAATGAACTCATATCTTGAGATAGTAATTGATGCAACTGGTCCGAACTTTATCCCTTATGAAGAACCACCTAATCTTTTGGCAAAAAATTTTTTTGACATGTTAAAATCGGTAGAGACATTGTTGGTTGAAGGTGATAACAGACATTCAGTGTTATATGCTTGTGAGGAGTTGTTGTACATTAAGTCTGAGAATCAATAGACTCAAAAGTCGTACAGTGACGTTTGTGCATTCATAAAGAAACATTGCCGCCAGGAAATAATATGGTCGAAGATTGGTATGAGATGCAAAAGGTGACATACGGGTTAGGATTGCCCGTGCAAAGGATTGATGTCTGTCCCAATGTTTGTAAGGAGGACTCCAACAGAATATAATGTAAGTTTTGTGGCAGTCATCGGTACAAGGTAGATAGGAAGAAGAGAGGAAAGAAGAGGAAACTTGTGCCGAAGAGACCAGTGAAGAAATGTTTTATTTTTCGTTAACTCCTAGAATGCAAAGATTGTATGCCTCGAAAAGAACTGCCGAACACATGTGATGGCATTCTGAAAGTTCACTAGAGCCTGATGTGATAAGTAATCATAGGGATAGAAAAGCTTGGAAGCATTTTAGTAGGACTTACTCAGATTTTTTGACAAAAACAAGGAACATGAGACTTGGCTTGTGTATGGATGGGTTTTCACCTTTTGGAATGGCGGAAACGACATATTCTTCATGGTTAGTAATGGTAACTCCGTATAACTTTCCACCTTGGATGTATATGAAAAAGGAGGTACGTTCTTGACGATTCTCATCTCAAATCTGAACAATCCAAAAAGTAACTTGGATGTTTATTTGCAACCGAAAGTAATTTGGATGTTTATTTGCAACCGTTGATAGATGAACTAAATCAGTTGTAGGATGTTAGAACCCTTACTTATGACATATCAAAGAAATAGAATTTCCACATGCATGCTGCACTTTTTTGGACCATTAGTGTCTTCCCGACATCGGTTGTATCCTCATTAATTGTCAGGAAGTGGAACCTTACCTTCATTAAGTTAATCAACAAATAATTCCTTCACACACGTTTCGTATATATATGCACACATCTTGAACCTTTAAATTACTTGTGCAGGAAATACGAATTAGAACTGAGAAATCTCAATTCGAATATATCGGATGATAAAATTCAAGAAAAAATAAGCGACGGATCCGCATAGTGGTTTAAAGTTAAAGTTAATCTCTCCCTAAGCATAAATTTAATTAACATTATTACATAACCTTATTAACCTTGTCAAATGGATGTGCAAATGCACAAGCCCACGAAATAGTGTAGTCAATTCCTAAAAAATCTATCTTGGGGTCCTTCTAAAAAAGTTAAAACGTGCACGGGATACATTGTCAATGGGTTTCAGTTTCACACAATAGATAGGGATGAGGAGAGAGAAACTTATAGTGATGACGTGTGTGTGAAAGCGAACTATTACTGTGTTTTAGATGAAAGAGTTGAGGTAGAGCTGATTGAAACACCAATGCAAAAGGTCATCTTGTTTCATTGTGATTGGTTTGATTTTTCGGATAGAGGAATAAGGATTCATCTTCAACATAAAATTGTTAATTTGTACAAAGACCGAAAGTATGGAGGATATGATCCTTTCGTGTTAGCTCATCAAGCCGAGCAAGTTTGTTCCTCCCGTATATAGGCTCTAAAAGAGCAAAGACCGATTGGGATAATGTGATGAAATCTTGACCTTGCCTAATAGATGTTCACCACCAAGATGATGTGTTCCAAGAGACCATAGACATTCACGAGGGTTTGGCAATAGATGTGACGATTGAAGACGTAGGACCTCTCTTCCACGACTCTCATTCGTTGGAAGATTTAGATATCACAGTCAAGACATATTTTGAGGAAGTATAAAATGATGAAACTGAAATAGAATGAGATTTTGATGAAGATTCGATTGAAGATTTTGACGAAGAGACTAACTATTTGGTTTTAGGAGGCCCGACAAAAAGCCGAGACGGAAGCTACAGCCACGAGCGTTCCTATGCCTGATGATCTCTAGTTGATGACCATTATATCTGGTGGATTAAGCCGCGGTTGATTATATGGAGCTGATTCGGAGGCAGCTCATCTGAGAGTCGAGAGCAGTCGAACTGTAGCTGGATAGCCATCTTGTTGTTTGGAAGTAGAGGAGAGGAGAGGATCATGAGACGGGTTGAGGTTGCTCTTTCCAGTGTCTGCATTGCCTTCGACGAGCACATGAGTTGGTTTGTAAAGCAGAGCCACTTGTCGTACCCCTCTATGCCACAGATAATGGACATCGTCAGAGCTGTTATGGCTGTCGTGCCATTGACATCTTCAGCACAGCAGCTGCTTCAAGGACTATAGATGCGAGGGTATCTTTCTCTACTCCCCCTCCCCTCTCTATTGATGCCCCGAGCACAAGCATTGTTGATCCTCTCCCAATCCCTTTCCCTCCTCCGCCCCCCACCCCCCCATCTCCCCTCCCCCGCCCTCTAGTGATGTTAGGGATTCCGAGGATGTTTGATACTTGTACATTTTATGTTTTATGGATGTTTTAGTTTATAGATATTTTATGGGTTTGATATTTTAGTTTATCTTTTATCTTTTTTTGCATTTGAGGGAGTTTCGGGTCTGTTTTACAAATTATACTAAAAAAAACATGACTGGCGAGATACCGACAGCCAGTTCGTAGCAAAAAGTTTTTAAAAAACTAGAAACTGACGACAATTTCTGTCGGCATATTTTTTGTCGGCCTAACTATTAGAACATGAACCGTCGACTTTGTCATCGGTAAAGCTTAGCAACAGATATCCGGAGCCGTCGGCAACACCGTTGGTATTTATTTTCAACGAAAAAGGGGTGTCGGCTACTGACCTACCACGGAAAAATAAAATTAATAGGTAACATCGTCAGGAATACTATGTACTGACACTCGACTATTGGTACTAATTGTTACCGATGTGAAGGGGACGACCGTTATGTAACTGTTGGGTTGCCCTCGGTACTAAATTTATACCGACACGACGTCCACGGCATTAACCGTTGATATTTGCTTGTATTTTTTGTAGTGCTTGAAGCGTGACTATCCTTTTTAGTTTTAAAGAGAAATATCTTATAATAAAATAGTGATCTATATGGTCCTCTTGAAAAGTTTCCTAAAAGCAAATAATTATTGAAGGCAAACAATGTGATAAAAAGGTTTTGAAAAATCAACCTTGAACATCTAGAATATATTATACATGGGCATGACACGTCAATATGTACAAAAAGAGTCGTTTGGATATTCGAGAAGTGATAAAGAATACTGAAGAATTTTTGTCCTGAAGTATTATAAGTTGATACGGCACGTATACTAATATACTTACATGAGAAAGTAAATACTTCATATTATTCTTCTCTAATTCGACGATATTGCAATGATAGAAACTTTGTCAAGATGAATTTCCTTACAATTACATATTTATCTTGGATTATTAAGAAAATCTAACTCCAATTGAGATGGATTCTACAAATTAATGATTATTGAGATCCACACATTATATATATATATATATATATATGTTGTAATGAAGATTTATAACTCACTTATTTTATTTAAAAGTTGAAATTTGATTGATTGATTTAGAACGTGTATGATCAAAATTGGTTATTGAAATATCCAAGATAGTTGAATGAATCCAAGAGATTCCAATCAATTTCATAATGAAGTTTAATAATATATTAAAGGAGATATGACAAAGTAAATTTCATAATGTTTTCTTCTTGAAAATATGGTAAAATTAATGTACGACGATTTCAATCAACTATGATGAACCAGAAGATCTATTCACTAGGACATTACCGACTACATTCTTTGATATTTGAAAAACTAAAATGTATCGATTTAGTGATATTCAAAATAGGGGAGAAAAACATAAAGAATTGAGTACTTTTTTTCCTTCACTAAAAGTTTTTTCCCACAAAGTTTTTCTCTAGTAAGGTTTTAAACAAGGCACCTTCTTCATGTTGGACATCCAAGGAGGAGTGTCATGAAATGAGCTAAGGTAAAAAGGATGTCCATAATAATATTATAGGATAGCAAGATATATTATCCTTTTAAAAGATAAGGGTGACTAATATCTTAGTCACCATCGTACTCATCATCCTATTCTAATTAAGGATAAATTTCTTTATCTCCTACCTCTAGATATGTGCCCTAAAACTCTATTTATCAGGCACTAAGGTCTTGTAATTTGTAGTAGGAAAAAATTAATAAGAGTATCATTTCTTCTCACTCTGGTCCTCTCTGTACCCTTGTTATCTTTCTTTCAGTCATTCTTTATTTAATTAGTTATTTTCTAGTCTATATTTTACCTTTATCATAATATTTATAACAGCTATTGGTTTTTTAGGTATTAGATTTAAGTAAGGGTTAAGTCCAAAAGTCAAATAAGGACAGATTGGATTGAAAAGTGCAAGAGCCCAGACAGTCCGATCTCAAGGTGACCTAACCCTAGGATTCCCACCAGCACACTAATCCTACTCATTATCAAATTGATTTTTTGAATAGGGCTTTATAAATTCCACGATAAAATTACGAAAATTGCACCCAAAAAAATCTCATTTCCACACTTCTTCACTGAACACTTCATCACTCTACTCTATTTTTGTCCCTAAGTCTCTCTAACTTTTAAGGAAGATTCAAGAAAATCCAACCGTTAAAACGCCGAAAAAAGGTTAATACATTATTCTACACTCGTTTATCTACATTTTGAGCGGAAAAACATGGTCGAATCTGAAATGGGATGGTGTGCAAACTACCCGCACATGACAGAGGGTGGTGCGTGACCCCCTGGTACACAGCAGGGAGGTGCGTGACCCCTGGTGCGCGGCACAGGGTAGTGCACCACTCGCCCCCATTTCTGATTTTGATTTTTTTTAAATTAATAAATTGAGTGTAAATTGTTATATTAGTTGTTCTTAATATATATTAGTCCATTATGTTAGTTTTTTGGTTAATTTCATGTACTAGTATATTTTTTCATGTCATAATTATTAATTGTAAAATAATTAATACCTAATTATATGTTAAATTTATGCATTTTAGGATATGTATTAATTTAAAGGCAGTTATAGAGAATTAAAGAGATTAAATAATTATAATTATTTTAAGAGTTTTTAATTAGTAATTTGAATTAAGTTAGTTAGTCTAGTAATTACTATTTTGCTAATTTAATCGTAGTGCAATTTAAATATTTGAATAATCAATTATTTCATAATGATTTAATGATAATAATTTATTTCATAAAAATAAAGGAATAGGAATTAAATATTTATACTATTTCAAGGGATTTTAATTAGTAATTTGAATAAGTTAGTTAGTTTAAAAATTACTATTTTCCTAATTAATCAAAGTGTAATTTCAATTTTTGAATAATAAATTATTTCAAAATAATTTAATAATCATAATAATTTATTTCATAAAAAACAAAGGAATAAGAATTAGATAAATATATTATAATTAAAATTAATTAAATAATAATTAATTAGTGTAATAATATAATAGTCTTATTAATAAAAATAAGAATTAATTTAATAATTGAACAATCATTAATCGATAAATAAATATTCGGACTTCTACATTTGAAATAATTTAAAGAAAGAATTTTGAAATTCATTTAAATGGATTCAGAGCAATCTAGGTCCGGTAGTAGACAGGGGCGATCGAACTCAAGGCCGTACAGTGACAGTCTCTTCTAGGGGGCTTAGGGGTAGGCACAACACATCTGATGTACCTATCACACCTCCCCACGGTATGTTTTCATGAGGTGGATGCACTTCAGTCATTGGTTCCGCCTCCACCTATTTCCACTAGGTTTCGGATGCCGCACGACCTGCATACTCCCGTACGTTTCAGTCTCACGCTGGTGCATCATCTTCATTGGCACACCACCCTGACGCTAGTTACATTCACGACATTCATCAGCGTCGTATTCCTATGTCACCGGGTGCGCTAAAACCCTTGTTTGTTTTAGATGACTTTTTAGTAGGAGCGTCGGCAGATTCTCCACTATATCATAAGGGTTATTATGACACATCAAAGCAGATGTCGTTTTATGCACTTGAGTCTGGAGATCTTCAGGGTGGTCATGGTGATGAGATAGTAGTTCAGACAGGGAGAGATGGTGACAGTGGGGATTTTTGTGAGGGCCGGGATGGTCAGGGTGAGGAGGAAGAGGGGATCAGGATGAGGAAAAGGAGATTTTGAGGACAGACAGAGTAGCTATACCAATCCTCTTCAGGGCGTTCAGGGATAGTAGGTGGGCTTGTAAAGCGGGTGACGAGAGTAGTGAAGATTGTGAACAAGCGACGATCGACAACAGGAGGCAAACCTCTAGGGGTTTCAGAGAGCCGACCCTCCGAGGATGTTCAAGGTGAGACTCCGGGGCCATCAGGACCTTCGGGAGTTGCAAGTGGAAAGAAGAAGTTGAAGAGGTCCGAGACTGTTTAGCAGCAGACTAGACCCGTCCCTAGAGGTCCAAAAAGCCGGACATGATTCCATCATACAGTAGAGACATTACTATAGCTATATGGCATGGACAGGTATTTTTTTACAATCCTATTATGGATTATTTCATGATTTTTAAGAAATATAAATGTTTGTTATATGATATCTTAGTATATTCTTATGTTTCTTTAATGGAGTTTATTATGTGACCGTTCTAATGCAGGAGCGACCTATATTGAGATTACGTGGTCGACATGCGGCACTTACCGATTACACATTGCGTGATGCTGATGTTAGACAGGTGGCTGCTACATCAAGACTGGTTTATCTACAGTTGTCTATGTTCCAGCACGGGAACAACACTCTCTTATCTGCGTTTGTAAAGAGATTGCAGCCAGACACTAACTCATTCCACATGCCATTTGGAGAGATAACGATTATACTACGTGATGTCGAGCTTATACTGGGAGTACCTGCCTATGCTAAGCCACTGGACGAGGTGTTTACCCAGGAGCAGATCATCTAGATGATTAATGATGATCTGGGGGTTAGGCTTTTCGTTTCCAGGAGTGGTTATGCACATCGTGGGATCCCTATGTCAGTTCTATCCACCACTGGTGATAGGGGTTAGGCTTTTCGTTTCCAGGAGTGGTTATGCACATCGTGGGATCCCTATGTCAGTTGTATCCACCACTGGTGATAGTGTTCGTTTGTCGATGGAGATGAGGGCGTCTTGTTACTTGCTATCCATTCTTGGTAATTCTCTCTTTCCCGACAAGAGTGGCCTACCTGTGGCAAGCTACGAGTTATGGCCTATAGTGAGGAATCTACTGAGATGCAAGAAGATAGCTTGGCATGCTACAGCATTGGCGTGGTTGTATAGGAATTTTAGACAGGCCTCACATTCGTATGTCGTGAGGCACACTTTCACTAGGGCATTCTAGTAAGATGCTACGATCAGTGTGACAATGTTGATCATATGTGGCATATTGCTGATGCCTCCTCACACTTGCCATTCGAGTTACATGCTGTAGTATACCACACACAATCATCCGAGGGTATAGAACCCAGAGTTGCTTCTTGCCAGAGTTGAGTTGCCACGACCGTAGCCACCAGCTATTGCATTGGTTGACTTCTTAGGTCCTTATATTGGGGATGATGATCTGGAAGATTTACAGACTCAGCCTGCGTGGCACAGAGAGTTGTGCTGTCTTACACGTAGATGGAGTTTGTCTAGTAATTAGGTTTTCTTATGTTACCATTCGATTATGTTTATGGATTTTTTGTACTTATTTGTCATGATGGAGTTTTTTATCATATGTATTATTATGTTTTTTTTATTATGTTTATATCATCATAAATTAAATACATAATCATGAATAAATTAAAATTTTAATTAAGTACATAATCAGGAATAAATTTAAAAAAAAAAAGATGACAATAAACAGAGAATAACCCCATTAACTGGCCCCGAAAGAGGATACATTCGTGTACACGTGTGAGCCCACTCCCTTAACCGTGATTGATATGGAACCAAATAATCACGTACGTCCTGATAAGCATGCCAATTCTATAACAAATTTATAGAGGGCATCATAAAGTCATCCTGCAAATTAACAAAAATAATTAATTGATTTATAGGATAATTAACAATTAATTGAAGTATATAAAAAATAATCACTTACCCCGATAAAGTGTTCTTGAGGTGCAAGATGCCGAATGAAAATTGTCTTCTTTGGTGGCTCACCTATAAATGTATACGATAATATTGTAGTACTTGCAGGATGTCTGGTGATAAGTAGATGATTAGGTGCTTCCATCCAACATTTTCTAGGGACGGTACCTTTGGAGTGCACACAACTGTCTTGAACGAGCATGAACCGCTCTTCGCCCAGTATACTTACATACAAAGCATAATTATTTCTCATCTCATATCAGATTGTTTTACATACCATAGCCCATTTCTCCACATCATTATTCATAAAATATGAAACCCCCATAAACCCTCAGTTACAATCCCCTTTTGGATCCATATACCTGTCAATTAAAGGATATACAAAACGCGGGAATTCATCTTATAAAGGAACTCACAATTATACATCCATCAGTCGGTGGCACAAAAGATGACTTGGCTAAACTCCGACTGCAATTGCTTTCCTTAACTCTAGACCCACGATCGGAACGTGGTGGGCGTCCTCTCCCACAGGAGCCTGATCCTGAACCCGAAGCTGAACCTGATCTTGACTCGGATCCACTACTATTGTTGAACGATCTATGGGTAATATGCATATGCTCCCAATATTCTTGAACGATCGAGTCTGTCTTTTTCCAATCCTTAGTAATTATCGTGTCTAGAAGAGTAGTTAACGGTCCTTCAAGGTTTGACGGCAAGGTGGGATGTAAGATGTCTCGGACAGCATAACGCCACTCTCTCAACTGTTGGAATATAGACAAAATGCATTATTATTATATTTTAATAATTAAATTATATAAAATAATTCAAAAATAACATTTTTTTAAAAATATATGTGATGGTGGTTGTTGTCTAAACTCCCCTAGAATGTCAGTGATATCATTTTCCTGGTACGCTATGTCATCCACAAGGTTTGCAGAATCCTTATGCTCCATTCCCAATATCCCTTCTATCACAAGAGATGACTAGAAATGGTGAAGATTGTCAACCTTTAAAGGAATGTACTTACGGTATCTAGTAATGAACTCGCATGAACATGGTAGACTGTGTGAAGTCCGTACCCAATGTCCACAAAGATTCTCTTGGTCACTCATGATCTTCGCGGCTCTAAGTAATTCTTCTTTTATAATCTTCAGTTCCAAATGACTCACTTTTTCACAAATATTGATTAACACAGGATTGTTTTTTGCATTATCTTTCTCCATCAATCGAGAATATTCTAATAAAGTCTTAATGACAGAGATCTGTGACTTAATCTTTGAATGTATCTCACTAAACACAGTATCTAAGTCTCCGTGAGATGTCTGAAGAAACATCTTCGACACCGAGTGTTCAGACTCAACCTTATTAGTTGTTTCGGACCTGAAATGTAAAATTTTTCTAGTCTACACTCTAACGAATTTAAATGCATAAGCGTTCAACCATTCATTATAAATATTCCAAGAACCACTGCATGTTACACCAGTTTGTATTCAATCTTTCCAATTTCCTGGAGTAATAATTTAACTTGTAGCTGTTCACCAATCTTCTCCATGTGCCATGTACAAACTATTCAGTTGATTCCTTACCAATCATAGGAATTAAATTTCCCTCGATATTCATTTCGTTATGTCTCTTGCAAGGTATGTAGCATGATTTGTTGAACACAACATATATAACTTGCGTCAAACTTGTTTCTTTATTAGTAATTACCACTGCCAGTTCGGGTACATTGAAATATAATTTTTTAAACTGTTATAGCACCCAATGAATAGTAGCAGCTGATTCATTACCATGAACACAATAGCTGTATAGAAATTTTTACTAGTTGGTGTCATCCTCACTGTCTCAAGTAAAGGCATGTTACACCTAAGTAGAAAATTAATCTTTTAACTTAACAAAAAAAAATATAAATATGATAATTAAATTAACTAAACTTCTAATAAAACCTAACTAATCTTCTTAATTTTTAGATAACATTAACATGTGTTCTCCATATTTTAAATAATACATCCCTATATAAAAAAGTCTAACATGAGATTTTAGATATAGATAGCAATTAATAAATGGAATAACGAAACACTTTCTTATTAAAACAACTTACTTGTTCATTTTGTAGATTGTGTCTAGTACATGTACATAAGGCCAAGTCTTTAACATATGAATGGATGTCGGATGTGCAACAACTATATCGCTAAACACTATGCTCTCGTCATAATCCTCCAAAAACACGTATATCCAAGATTTGAATACATATGGAGTACTTCTTCTACTGTGTTATGCCCTGCATCCTATCTTTCTTAATCTTTGCACGAGCATATATATAGTTCGAGAACTACAAAAAAAAATTAACGATCATGAGATAATTAAAACATATATAATATTCTATTCAGTATAAGAGAATTAAGTTAAGCTACAAAACATAACCGTACTACAATATACCTCACAGCAATATCGGGATTATTTTCTTGCAACTTCACCATTATGAAATGAGTTGCCACCTGACAATTTCCCTTTTAATTTAAACTCCTTATCTGTATGCCTTGCAGCCTGAGAGTGACCCTAATGATAGACACTAATTTGATGATTGTACCTTCTATCTTTTACAAATAATTTTCAGTGTGCTATGCTAAAATCTTCCTCGCATTTTAATTTAAAAAGCCAATTTACATTTTTTAGTTCCATACGGACCTCTATGTTTTACTAGAATTTGTTCGACTTCTTAATCGTTCTGTATGGCCTTATTATTATTATTATTATTTGCCTTCCCCCGATGGAAACCAATATAAATGTATGGCCTAACCCCTAAACCCTTTTTTGTAAAACAATGTGTAGTCGTCACATATGTGTTAACTGTTTTTGCTCGGTTTTTTACCCAATCAACCAAATTCTCTTTCGAATTAAATTCACAATCTGTTTGAAATAAATAACTATGGTCTACAAAATTCTTCGTGTATAAAATATCCTTATATTGTTCGAAATCTAATTCATTATATTTCTACACAGTATTAGAATATAAAAAATATAAACAACTCAAATATTAAATCAAAATAAGACTAGATAATGTAATAACATATTCATAAATTCATTAATATAATAACTTGTTAATTAAGAATATATTAATTATAATTAAAATTAAATACTTCAAAACATGTGAATTATAATCATAATTAAATAATTAAAAACTATTACTTACAATTAAATTAAAGAATTAAAATATGTAACATATAATTAATATATACATATTAAATAACACTAACTTTAACATAAATAACTAACGTAACATAATTAATAACTTAATCCTACTAAATGTGAAGAATTGATATAACGTATAAAAAACAATTAATATAACACATAATTAACCTATGCATATTTAAAAAAAAAAAAAAAACCTGAAAAATGGTGAGAGGAAGAAGCTAGTGCACCAGACCAGCTAGTGTGCCAGCCACTTGCGCACACTCTTGTTCGTGCGCGAGTGGTTGGTGAACCAGCTGCCAGCTTCTTTCGTTTAATTTTTCAGCATAGTTGGAGTCAATTTTACTTCAAAATTTACGTTTTCTAGTACGAAATCTTCAAAATTATTCATCTTCTAGCTCAAAATCTTTAAAATTATCCGTCTTATAGCACAAAATCTTAAAAAATCTTTAAAAATTTAATTGGAAATCTAAAGAGAAGTTAGAGAGGAAGAGAGTAGAGAGAGAGAGAGAGAGAGAAAGGTGAGAGAGAGAGAGAGAGAGAGATGAATGAAATTTTTTCGTGGAATTTTCATAATTTTATCGTGTAATTTATAAATCCCTATTTGAATTATAGTTCAATCTTTAACTTTTGAAATTAGCAATTCAATCCTTAAAATTTTTTAAAATTTTTTATTTGATCCTTAATTCTTCACATTGCCTTGAATTTAACTATATATATAAATGAATTAAACATAAATTATACTAAAATTTATATAAAATAAATCTTAAATTTTACCAAAAAAACTAGTATAAATATAAAGCATAGATCAACAATACGAACAATTAATATAATATTTAATATGTCTAACCACCTATTAATATTCTTTAAAATTGCCTAAGTTTAGGTATTAGATTGATCTTTTCCCAAATATAGGTTTATTCAGTTTTCTATAGTGAAAACGTGCATAAGATTATTAGCATTAATTGAAAAATGGTCCCTCCACGTGTGCACTTTGATAACCAGAATTCCTATATATAAAACGTTGCTTGGCCTATATATCGGCAATTCCTGCAGAAATAGAAAGCTGAAGTAGTACTCTTTCATTATGGTGGAAATGGAGAAGCTGCAGAAACAGGGCGTTCTTCTGAGGATCACAGCAACGGCTTTACTAATATTAACTCTTTTGTTAGTAAGGTTCAATACACAAACCAAGGTTCTGTTTTTAACCTTAGTCAAGAAAGCCACTTACAGGGACCTCGACCCTCTCTTGTGAGTTCTTAATTCGTTTCTTCACTTCTCTACATTTTTTCTTAAGGTTCAATTTTTCTCTCATCTGAATATTCTCTTTCTATTTTAATAAATCTAAGAATATTAAGTAAAAACTTTTCACTTAAAATCTTGGTATTTACTGTTATTGGCATGGAACAATCTAATAAATATTTAGATGTAATTCAAGTATATGTACATTCTTAAGCAAGGGTAATTTAATAATTTTAACATTCAATTAACGTAGATTAATTATTTTCTTAGCAATTATGTAATATTTGAAGGTTGTCTGTGTTGATGATCCTTTTTCTTTTGGTGGTATATTGTTTAATTTCAGTGTTTTGGTGTGGGTCGACTTGGCTGCAGCTGCTTATAATGTAGTTCATGTTTTGATATGTTTCTTCTTTCCTATCAAAGAAGAGTTGGGGACAATTTACAGGAGTCTCGCTTGGGCGTCTTACTTGGTTGATCAGGTAACTGCACCATCTAATTTTTATGGGGCTTTTTTTCACCTGTTCTGAGACACGCTAAAATAGATTAAATTTATAAATTAAGAAATTCAATTTCTTTAGAAATTTTTTTTTCATTAGGTATTAGATTTTACAAACTTTATGAGACTTATATTATCTTGTATGTATATTTTATCTATATTAAGGTACAATGAAAAAATTTTTTATAAGGAAAATTTTTAATTAGAATACTCCATGCGATAAGTTCAAGCCTTGAATTTAGAGCTTTATAATGGATAAAATATCACTCCGGATCTTCTGTAACATTTCCTTTTATAGTATGTTTTCCTCCTTAGGGTTTACCCTTTTTCCTTAAGGTTTATCTTTTATTTGGTAAGTTTTATTAATAAAATATACCAAATTAATAATGTTATAGAGATTGTTACAGGAAATGTTATAGTGGATCCGAACCAATAAAATATTGTACATTTCTATAATGGAGTAGCTTTTAATTTTTTTATTAGTAGTTTGTTATTAGGAAGTATCAATGCAATAATTTTATTAGGTTTGAGATGGGAATGATACTGTCCCTCCTATAAAAATTATATGGGATTTTAGACACATCGATGATGATTAATAATATAAGGAATTTTACAATTTTCAATAAGTATTTATTGAATTTTTTTATTTTATCTATTTTTTATTAATTTATTTCACTTTTACTATCTATCTCTTTTCTATGAACATAAACATTAAAATGAGTATTGCAATTAAAAAATTGTGTTATTTTCAAGACTCTTAATCTACAATATTTTTCAAGACTCTTAATCTTTATATACCCTTAATCTTTATGCAAATGTTTAAAATCAATATAAGCGGAGGGTATTCCATTTATTATGATTTTAATTAGTGAAGAAGAGCCGGTGCATCCATGCTATATTTATTGAACACCAATTATTCAGATGAAATAGTACTTATAGCTAGTAGTAGTTGTACTATCTTTTTCTTAGCTAAAATATTTGAACATGAAAACTTGCAATGTATATGTATCAATCTTACTTTGATCACTGATGAGCAAACGAACTCTTTTTAAACTTTTGATAATTTGATCATTTGATATCTTATTTTTAAATTATTATGGTAATCAAACATTTTACGTTTGTTTAATTGATTAAAAATTACTTAATTAATCACGAATTCATTCATGCACGATGCAAGGTTCGTTCACCCGAGAGAAAAATAAACTTTAAAAAAATTTCTTTTAAAATCGATTATATACATTTTATGTGACTCCTAATTAATAAAATTAAAAAATATTCCCACGGTAAAGTTAAAAGTTTTTTTTTTTGCTCTCGGGGTAAGCTTACTCTCAATCGTATGCGAGTGAGGGAAGTATACCATAATTTTTGGCTTATTTTCTTCAGGTTATTTTTTAAATTTGCTAATTAACACATGATATGCATACAAGTGATTGTGGAAGATTTTTTTTTTTTTTAAGTTTCTTTTTTACCTTAACATGAATCGTGCGTGAATGGAATTAGTGACGGATTCAGTAATTTTCAATCGGTTGAATGAGTATAAAATTTTTAGGTATAATAATTGAAAAAATTATAAAGGGTCAAATAATTAAATTGAGTAAAATTTATATACAAAATTAGCCATATTTCCTTTAGAATAAGTAAAAAGTAACTTATAACAATGGACAACATGCGTAGTCTACATCATCCACCGGCCAACCTTTGTAGTTGAATGTGGTCCGCTGTTACATTGATGGAAGTTCCTTTACATTAATCCAACTCCATGGATCTGTAATAAGTATAGAATTTTTCTTTTTTTTAAGGAAAATTTTAATTTGTGGACAAATCTTCAACCAACACAAAATCATCATGTCTACATTTCACCTCTTCTCGACCTACTTAATAAATGGCCCCTGCGGTGCATCGCCATTAGATAGGGATCAATCCATAAGATCACTTATGCATGAAAACGAATGAACAAGTGCATGTGTGTGAGTTGATTTGAACAATTTAACCATTATTTTGATTATTTGTATATTTATCATTTTTTTTTTTGAGAAGGCTTTTAACTAATGATAAATAAGATATTTGTATATTTATTTATTTTATATAAGAATAATATTTAATTACGCATTGAAACAAAGCCGACTAATAAGAGTAAATGGAGGTGTCCAACTAATTTCAACAACTTTTTGAGTTATTTCCAACAACACCATTCAATGACTGGTTTCCGAGTTGGCTACATCCATCCTCGTGCCCTCATAAGTTTATTTTAATTTTTATGACAATTTTTAATTTTGTCACTTGACATCGAACATTTTTTAAAGGAAAATGTATATATTAAATATTTTTATTTGGAATTATAATGATTTTTTATATGCCAACAATTAAAAATTTCTACATTTTACGCGTTGGTGGAGAAAGAGGTTTTATTTTGTTGGCCACGCTTAAAATATTTTTTATATGCCATAATGGTTAAATAAAAATATAGTATAAGAAGTGATGAAATTGACCTAAACTTAAATACAAAGTCAACCATTTCCCCAGTAATATTTATTTCATTTTACTATTCTATACTTTTTTTATTTGTCACATTTATGAAATGCAGCAACGTTAATACACTTTTCTATTATGATTTTTCAAAAAAAAAAATACAGTTGTTTTTAAAAGTATGGATTAATTATATTTTCCCTCTTCAAATGTATCAAAATTACAATTTTATCACTATACTTTATATATATTACAAATACACCCTTATTGTTTACATATACATAATTAATTAATCCCTACAACTAATTTCAATAAAAAAAAAAAATTTATCACAAAACAACGATTATAGCGAAAAAAATGTAAAATCTTCTTAAAATATTATTTTGTGGATACAATTAATCTTGTTTTAATATTGAAAAACCTTAGAGGAGGTGAATAAGGGTTTTGGCTAATTTTAAAAAATCTTTTATGTGATTAGAAAGATAAACCTCCAATTTGTTTGTGAAAGAATTTTAAAACTCTTTTTGATAAGAATTTACACCAAACAAAATTTCTAGTTTTGGCAATCAATCAATGACCATAGAATTAAACTTTAAAGAACATGCACAACAATTTATAGTGGTTCACTCTCACAAAGAGCTACATTCACGACCTTGACACTCAACCCAAGGATTTCACAAATCCACTATTTTCAAAGTTGGTTACACAACAACACAATGAGGATCACCCTTCAAGGGTTTTACACAAAAACCTTAAAGTTTACACAACACAACAATACAACAAATTTATCAAAGGATCACCCAAAGGGTTTTTCATAAATCTTTGATCACAATAAAAGAATAAGAAGAGTGAGGAACAATATTACTAAATAAGCTTGAGAAAAGGAACATACAACTCAATGGAATACTTCTACAAACTCCTCTTTACTTCTTGTTTGATGGATGATCAACAATGAAGCTCCAAGAAGATTTTTCTATTTGTATGTATGAGATGAAGATCTTTGAAAGAATGTGCTTTTAAATCTCGTTAAATGTTCTAAAATAATCTCAATCAAATTTCAATCCAACCTCCATGCTTTTTGCAGCTGATCAAAAATCAATATATATATATATATATATATGAAGGAGAGAGAAAGTTATCGTTGCGCAGTGTAACGGTAATATTTTTCACAGTAAAAAGGAAAACTGGACGACCAGTTTCTAAAAACGGACGTCCGATTTTCTAATACAAAAAAAAATCGGATGAGCCCTTTTTTAAAATAGGACGACCGATTTTTGAAGCAGAAAAATTCGGACGCATCTTACAAAAATCGGATGATCTATTTTTCTAAAGCTAGAAAAATCGGACGACCGATTTTAAAATAGGACGTCCGATTTTGAAAATCGGATGACCTATTTTGAAAATCGGATGACTAGTTTTGAAAATCGGATAACCATTCTAAAAAATTGGATGACCCTTTTTTTAGAAGGATTTAAAAGCCAGTTTTCCTTAAACAAAAAGAACTTTGCTTCACATTTCAAAATATGTATTCTTGATACTCGTTTAGAGATAAGAAAACTTTTGAAGGCATTAAAAACTCTATCAAGAATACTTGAATTTTTCAAGAATAGTTTATAAAAAGAAATTCATCCAAGGAGCTTCACGCTTGATCAACAAACAAAGATGAGAGTCAATGAGTTTTACAAAATACCTTAGCATATTCCTAATTAAGACATAAGTCTTCAAAGTCTTCAATCTCTTAATCTTGGAGTGGCTTGATCTCTCCTTCTTCACTATACTTTGTAGCCTTGAGACTCCAAAAACGCTTCCTGTTTTTATACCCCATGTGTTCTTTTAAATGTGATAAATAAACGAAATAGAGGAGTAATAAAAATAAGAAAAAGATACCCATATGAAATGATTTTTTTCTTTCTAGTTAATGAGTCTTTTTCATGTACCATATTATGATATCAATCATGAATTACAGGGAGTGGTATACTTAGTTTTCGCAGCAAATTCAGCAGCAACAGAGGCATCACTTTTAGCAGTAAAAGGTTCCAACAGTTTTCAATGGATGAAAGTATGCAACCGTTTTACAAGATTTTGCTACCAAGTCGGCGGTGCTTTGTTTTGCGGCCTCCTTGCCTCCATCGTACTCGCGCTCGTTTCATCCCTCTCCGCCTATAGACTCTTCAGACTCTATTCCACCAAGCAGTTCCTCTTGTTGAAGAAGAAGTGAACATTAATTAATCAGCGGTTAAGATTAATTTTATGTTGAAGAATCTTTCGAAAACATCTTTGATTTGTGAAATTAACATGATTTGGGATTGTTTAAGAGAAGTAAAAAAAAAAAAAAAAAAGGTTATTCGAGAATTTCAGGAAAATATGTCTCTTCAACAAAAATACTTCAAAATATTTGGAGTCAAAATATAATTTAAAAATAGTTTCGAGTCAAAATGTAATCTTCATAAGTACACAACCAGAAATTCAGATATGTGGGTCATATTCACTGTGAAATTCCATCTCTTAGTTTAATAAAATTATTTTTAAAAATTTATTTGAAGGAAGCAGAAGAAAGTTAAACATAAACTTGGATTGAATTTTTGGTCCAAAATGAATATAAGGTTTTATTATAATAATTTCAAGAAAGTAACATATTTACAAAGAAACAGTTCCATTTTTTATAAGAAAATATATTATATTCAGATAGTTAAGCAAGAAAGTTTAATGTTTCTGCATTGTATTAGGAATATATATACAAGTATTTGATATTAGGCTAATAACTACAAATCCCAATAATTAACCTAATACAAACATACCTCTACAACTATACAAAGAGAGGGTGTTGGAGACGAAGGAGGAGTATTGGAAGGTGAGGTCTAGGTGTAACCGGTTGTCTTATGGAGACAGGAATACCAACTACTTTCATCATTGTGCAAGTCAATATAAGGAAAATAACTATATTGAGTCTCTGTTTGAGCCTAGTGGACGAACTTTATCTCAGCATGCGGATATTGATAATCACAATGTGGATTTTTATTAGTCTTTGTTTGCTTCGAAGCATAATATGGTGGACTTTTATGACTTGTTGGGGAATTTGCCGCTTCAGACTCAGCTCAGATATTATTGGTCTCCTCAGGCCGTCTTCTGAGTCTTAGGAAGTCTGTGCCGCCCTAAAGGATATGCATCCTACAAAGGCGCTGGGGTACGACCCATTATCACGCTCTTTTGCAGATAGTTTTGAAATTCCTGAATAGTAATCTAGACTAGGACGATGGAGATTGAAAGCACAGATAGAGGTATATACATGGAGCATCACACTTCTAACAGCCATGATGATGGTCAGAGTGAAGAGGAGTAAGATTCATGTTAATTTATTTTGCGAAATATTGAAATACTATCTTGTGGATTATGACTCTTAGATAACATCTAAGATAGATACTATACTTTGTGAATTTTGAGAATTAAACATTTGATATAAATTGCTGTATTTTTTTCATTTGAATTTTGAGTTGCTTTTGCCTTGATATTATAAGGGTGATCTTTAATTTTTAGTAAAACAACCAATGGAAGAAATATAGAAGTAGAATATGGATTGAAGAATTGTCTAAAACATGAAGCTAAATCAGAAACAAATTTGAAACGAAATTTTGTCTCTAAAATGTTGATAAAGTAGCAACAAATTAGAGACAAAACATTTATCTCTAAAATAAAAAGAGAGATAATTCGTCTCTTTATTTCAAAAGTATAGACAGATGAACAGCTAGATTTATCTCAGAAATCATCTCTATTTCGCGATGGTCAAGAGACAATTTTATCTTTAAATTAGAGGCGGGATGTGTTTGTTTCTAACATTAGAGATGGATTAGAGACAATTATTACTTTGATATTGACATGCTAAATCAAAGACAAAAATAAAAATAAGAGATGGGACATTTCGTCTCCAGAATTTAGAGACAGAAAAGAAAAGTCAAACTATTTAGAGACAAGGCCTATACTAAGGGATGCATTCCGTCTCTAATTAGAGACGGATTTTAGTCGAATAAAGAAAAATTTTGGCCGTCTCTAAATGGCTCCTCTTATGTTGTGTATTTGGTTTTAATTCCTAAGATTAAAAATCCAACAAAGGTTATGGAGTTCCGACCAATTAGTCTTTGCAATATGCTGTACAAGTTGATATCAAGCACATTGACTCGCCGGTTGAGGGGTGTACATTCGGAGAGATGAGTCCCAAAGTGTCTTCGTGAAGAATCAGTTGGTTACTAATAATGCCATTTTGTGAATCGAAGCTTTTCATTCCATGAAGGTAAGGTAACCTTTTTTGAAAGTTGATTTTATGGCTGTTAAATTGGACATGATGAAGGCCTATGATCGTGTCGAGAGGTAGTATTTGGAATAGATGCTCCTGAATATGTTGTTTCTGCCTTGGTGGGTTTTTCTAGCCATGCAGTGTATGTCCTCAGTTTCTTTTATAACCCTTTTTAGTGGCAAGCCAAGCCAACAAATTCTTTTGTACCGTCTCGAGGGATTTGACAAGGTAATCCATTAAGTCCGTACCTTTTTACTATCTATTTTGCGGGATTTTCAGCTCTTACTAAGCAACAGATTGGTTGACCGCTCTGGTTTCTTTGTCTCACTTGTTTTTTTTGCATATGACAACCTATTAATTCAGGAAGCATCTCAGGAAGGGGTGGACGCTTTAAAATGGGTGTTGAATACTTATGAGGTACTCTCTGGACAAAAGGTTAGCCTAGCTAAGTCCTCTGTTTTCTTTTCGAAGCATGTGGCAACTGATGTTCGTTATCAGTTAGCTAGCCTTTTAGGTATTGAAGAGTCAGTGGGTAGGGAGGGAAAGTATTGCCTTATATGATTGGGCGGGATAAGAAATAAATTTTTGGATTTTGTTATAAGAGAATTTCTAAGAAAGCAAGATGATAGACCTTGTGTGATGAGCTTAACTCTATGATTAGACAATTCAGATGGTCTCATAGGGATACGCGGAGAGACAGAGAGAGAGAGAGAGAGAGACAGAGAGAGAGAGAGAGAAATTTGTGGGAAAAAATGGGAGGAGTAAAAATGGGAAAGGGGTTGGGTTTTCGGGATTTGAAAATTTTAACTTCTCTCTTCTTGCTAAGAAAGGGTGGAGAATTGTTCAAAACCCAGATTCTGTTTGTCTAAGCGCTTGAAAGCTAAATATATCCCTAATTCTGATTTGATGAGTGCGTCTCTTGGTCAAAGGCCTTCATATACATGGAGCGCTATTTGGGAAGCAAGGGATCTTTTAGAAGAGTGGGTACGATGGAGAGTAGGTGATGGTCTTTCTATTGCGATATGGAGGGATAAGTAGCTTCCTGAACCTTACCACTTACTACAAGGAATTTTTTCTTCGAGTCACCTCTTATAGTTTCAGATTTGATTGATTCAATTTCTGGGTGTTGGAACAGGGAGCTTGTCTGTCTTTGTTTAATAATCGAGACTGTGAAACAATTTTCAAGATCCTTTTGGCATCTCAGCTTGGGGAAGATGTGAAAGTATGGCACTGCACTAAAAATGGTCAATTTTACAGTCAAGTTTGGTTCTCATCTTGGTATATGATGTATGGCAAACCATAACAGAGACATGCCTACTTCTTCTGCTTCCTCACGTGGTGTTTGGAATACTTAGTGGAAGATTGTTCCTCCCAGTTTTTCCGAAAATGGTTTGAACTGAATCGGTAGCTACAAGAGTGAATTTGAATAAAAGATTAGTCTTGGAATCTGTTCCTTGTCCCTTCTATAGGCTTGAACCAAAAAGTGATGTGCACTTGTTTCTGTTTTGCTCTTATGCAAAGGAGGTGTGGATATTTGCTCGACTAAGGTTGGAGAGTTTGTGCAGGCGCAGTTACGTGGAGGGATTATGTGGTGATGATTGCGGCTGGCCAGGAGGAGAGGTGGAGAGAATATCTACGATGTTATGGGAGATTTGGAGGGCACGCTGCCAATCGGTGTTTGAGAGGAAAGGGAAGACAACGAGCGTGATAGTGCAGGAGGTGATGCTGTTGTAGGAATGGCATAATTAGGTTGTGTGACTGCTGCTGGAGTGCCGACCAGTGGATCTGCTCTTGTGGGCTTGCAATGACCGATGTAGGGAGTGTAGAAGGTAGATGTTGATAGGGCTTGGAGGGAAGGAAGAGGGTGGTGCTGCTGTTGTTCGTGATTGGCAAGGGATGTTTGTCGGAGCTATGGCGCGGCCTATCCAGGAAGGTGCTGGACCTGAGATGGAAGATCATGCCGCTTTGCTAGGAGTGGAGCTGCTTAAAAGGTTGGGAGATATGTTGTTCGTAATGGAGAGTGATTTTCAAGCTGTGGTGCAGGGATTTACAGATGAAGCTGTGGATCTTTTCCATTTAGGGAACTTTTCTTTGCTTTTTCAGGGTTTGCATAAAATTAACTTAATTATATGATAGACTGATAATTTAAGAAATTGACTACTTATAATTCTAAATTATATTTTCTTTTTTAAATTACCAAAGTGAAATATTCTGTTTTTTTCCTGAAAAACAAATTGAAAGATTCGTTATTGATTTATGCTTTAGAGTTGTGTTCTAGAAAACTTTCTATCTTGTACATTCTTTTGTATCTGTAAATTAATTAAGCTTAAAGATCTCCCATTATAGCAAAAAAAAAAAAAAAAAAAGTCTTAAAACAGTATTGAATATGAATAAAGCCGTTTCGCCCATAACAAATTTAAATCAATAACCCCATTCTACTTCCTTTTACTTTCTTTTTTTTAAGAAAAACGTTCTATTATACTAATGAATAGAATAAAAAGTAAGGTTAAGAGGGTTAAAGAAGACTAGCTAGGAAGGAGGGTTAAAAAATGCTATAGTTCACATGATACCCCTATTATATAAGCATCACAAAACCAATCAACAGTTTTATAAACTTAAAGAAGTGCAAGGCATGAATTTTCAATAATTTTATACACATATATGAATTTCAACAAAGAATTTTATCTCGCATCTATAGAATTACTCAGCAAACAAATATATAAAAAGCCACAACATAATCTTTACAAGAATTTCAAGGTTCATTTTCAATATTAGAAATACATTTGAAACCATGATATGGAGAGTCATTTGAAACAAAAAATCTTCAAATTGTAGAAAGAAAAAAGAACAAACTCAACAAAAAAGAAAAAAGAAAGAAGTAGGCATAAAACTTTACCCGTAAAATCTGTAACTTTATCAAAGTTGAGAAGGTTCTGACTACAATGGACAAGAATTGATAACCTACTTACAAGATCATACAAATTTTAAAATATATTATTCATATGCATCAATTGTTCCATCAGTCATCATCATAGTGAGAAACAAAAGGTGGGATTAAATTAACTTACAATTACGATGGCAGTGTGAGCACTGGAAGTAGTAGCAGTGGCGGCGTCGGAGCACGGCATGAAAGCGGCAGAGGATGTGCACAGGATGCTCTGCACGAGAAGATGAAGATGAAAAAGAAGCAGAGAAGAAGAAAAAGAAGAAGCTGTGTGTGTGTGTGCGTGTGTGTGTGTGTGTGTGTGAGAGAGAGAGAGAGAGAGAGAGAGAGAGAGAGAGAGAGAGAGAGAGAGAGAAGAAGCTTACCGCTCGTCATCGTCTATTGTCGGAGGAGGTCGTCGGTGAGTTACAGTAAGGAATTACTTAGAGGAGGGTTTGAGAAGGGTTTTGATTTTGGGGGAGAGAAGAGACTGAATTGGGGGAGAAGGGTTAATCCTGATTTTGTAATTAGGGAGCTTGTTACCGATGGCTACCGACGGGCCTTATTATTGGCAGAGTACCTACGACATATCAGTCGGTTACCCGTCGGCATTTATCCCTATTACCCCCTATTACCGACAGCCTAACGAACTGGTCAGTATATCTGTCTGTATCAAACTCAAGTATCGGCGAACTATAACGGTCAATGCTAAGTCCATCGATACGTAAGTGTTATCAATGGAGCTCATCGTTGGTAATACTCATCATTTTCCGGCACAAATCCTCCCTCCAAAACTTTTGGACAAATTTAATATTGTAATGTCAAAATGGATTATCCATCAGTGATCCGTTGGAAAATACCAACAGCGCAAATTACTATCGTTAATGTCTATCGGTAAAATACAATATTTTTGTAGTGACAACTGACACAGGTTGCTTGATTAAAAGAAACTTTGTGTATTAGATTTGACCCACTCGGTCTAACACCCCCAACAATAATACCAAAATCCAAAAGCAAAGAGCATCCAAATTCTACTAACTATTACAATGATATAATGAAATTAGTACGGTGTTGGGTGAACAACAGTGACATTATACTAGGCACTTGACAAGAAGAATCCCTGCGAATTTTTCCCTTGAAAACTCCTGAACTCTCTCATGAGACTCTTGGGTGTATACTCTCTTAATTTGCTTGAGAAAATAAAGCTCCAGATGCTTCATGTAAATAATGGCAGAAGGTGACTTGTGTTGAGAAGTCTTTTTCTTGAAATCAAACTCTTCACCACACCTTCAGATTAGTGGCTAATTCCAATCATTATCTCCAAGATTTTTGCTTATCTTCAAGTCTTCTAATCAATCTTCTATAGTTCTAAGATATCTTGGAAAAATATGGAGATGAACATATGGAAATAGAATACCTTAATCAAATAGAATTTTGCTAATATAAATCTAAACCATGCCAATACACTGCTAACATAATTAGGAAACTAATTTTGTAACACAGCCAATCTAGTAACTCTATCTCTGAAACACGAACTTATAAGAATTCTTCCATAGCCATGATCATATTGACTATGGTCATATGAGGTTAGTTTCTATCTATCTATCGAATAGGAGTTTCAATCTTCCCTATTAAGGATTTTTATGTAAATAGGATTACTAATCCTAAACTATGTATATTTATGAGTTATAATTAGTATCGGTTTTCTAGACCAAATAGGTTTAGGATTAGTCACCTTGACAAATCTATATAATGTACACAATTTTACATTAATGAGACAGAAAACACAAGATTGTTTTCTCCATTGGAAATTTTCATGGTATCAGAGCCAATTGTCTAAAATTCTCTCATAATGAGTAACGACAATATTGGTAATGTTGATAACGACATGGTGGAAGAAAGCCATGCTCACAGAATAAAGAAAGATGCTTATTATGTAGCATCCGCTGATGGACCTGGATTGATTCTAACAACAGTCCAGTTAAAAGAAATAGAAAAAGAAAATAATTATGCAGAATGTGCAAGAGCCATTCTCATGGCCTTGAGATCAAAGAAGAAGTTGGGATTTATTGATGAAATAATTTCCATTCCAGATAATGATCCAGACAAAGAAGAAGAATGGTGGGAAATCAATAATCTAGTAAATTCTTGGATTCTCAACACTATCGAGCCCTCTCTTCGATCTACTATATATTACTCCGAGAGAGCCGATGAATTATGGACAGATTTAAAGAAAAGATTCTTGGTAGGCATTGGGCCAAGAATATATGAATTAAAAGCTGCTTTGGCAAATTGTAAACAAGGCGGGGATTCGATACGAGTAAATTTTTCACGATTAAAAAAATTATGGGATAAATTGGAAAATTACACTCAACTCCCGTCTAGTACAGATACATAACTCTTGACTTTTATCATAAAAGAAAGAGAAAACAAAAACATTTTTCAATTTTTAATGGGATTAAACAATGCAATTTATGGCAATGTCCGTTCCCATATGATTTAACAAGAACCCATGCCCAAATTACGAACAATTATTGCTCAAATTTGTAAAGAAGAACAACACAAAAATCTAACACGAGTCACGGACTATACTGGCGATGGCGCCGGCGCCGGAGCAAAACGCCAAGGACCCCCATCGAAATTTTATTGCACGTATTGCAAGAGGGCCGGCCATGAAGTCGCCGGTTGCTTCCAACTGGTGGGCTATCCAGAATTGTGGCCACGAAACTCTCTTCAAACCGCCGCCGCCGGTCGCGGAACTCAACCAGGAAATTATAGCAGATGGCGCAGCGGTCGAGGCGGCAGATCTGGACGCGGTGGATGGCAGCAGTTGACGGCGAGAACCCACGCCATCGACGGAGCATGCCCACTGGAAGCTTGGGCCAACTCCACCTCTGTTCGGTGTGGACGAATGGCAGCGGCAGAAAACCCTAGCAGTGGCAACAGCTTTGTTGGAGAAGATGACTGGAGCGGGCCGAACAGAGGCGGGCCGATCGGGCCGAGCACCAACAGCAGCGGGCCGAGCACTAGCAGCAACGGGCCAGGCTCTTTTCCAAATTTGACAGTTGACCAGTGGTCAACGCTGTTGACTACATTAAAAAATTCAACTAACACGCAATCCGAACAATTATCTGGTATGAAAAATTTATGGATTTTGGATTCAGGGTGCTCTCATCATATGACCGATAGAAAACATCTCTTAAAAAATTTAAATAATATTTACCCGTATACTATTGGTTTACCCAATGGCACTAAAACAATTGCCCTGCAAGAAGGAACAATCTCTTTAAATACAAGACTCAAACTTCATACGGTCTTCTATATTCCTGAGCTTAAGTGCAACTTAATTTCCTTGTCCCAATTGGCTCGTGACTCCCGATGTTTTATCACTCTTTCTAATGATTATTGCGTTATACAAGACCGTATGTCGATGACGCCGATTGGTGTGGGTGAGCAAAGGAATGAGATCTTTTTCTAAAAACATCTGCAGTTACCAGATCTATTTGCTTTTTCTAGTGAAGTTCTTGATTCCAGCACTTTGTGGCATATTCGATTAGGTCATCCTTCGGATTTTGTAGTAAGTAAATTGTTAAAATCTTCTACAACCAAGACTGGACCTTGTAATGTCTGCTTACGTGCCAAACAGACACGTGATCATTTTTCCTTGAGTACAAATAAAACATCTGCAATTTTTTATTTAGTCCATTGTAACTTATGGGGCCCATACAAAACTGCATCTACCATAGGAGCTTCTTATTTTCTAACTATCTTGGACGATTATTCGAGAGCTGTCTGGATATATTTACTATCTGAGAAAAGCGAAGTCGCTTCTACCTTAAAGGATTTCTTTGCAATGGTCCAAACCCAATTTCACAAAACCATAAAAATAATTCGAAGTGACAATGACACGGAGTTCATATGTCTCAAATCATACTTTTCTGCTCAAGGCACAATATAACAAACAACTGTTCCTGGTACTCCACAACAAAACGGATGAGTTGAACATAAACATCGTCATATTCTAAATGTCGCCCGCGCCTTGCGTTTTCAAGCTAATCTGCCAATCAAGTTTTGGGGAGAATGTGTTCTAACAGCAGGATATCTAATCAATCGCACACCTTGAAAGTTATTACACGGTAAAACTCCTTCTGAGCTATTATTTGGAAAAAAACCCTCATACTCTTATGTTAAAAGTTTCGGATGTTTAGCCTATGTCCATGACCATGATACACCTAAAGATAAATTTCGAGCCCGCAGTCGAAGGTGCGTTTTCCTTGGCTATCCCTTTAATAAGAAAGGTTGGAGATTTTATGACTTGCAAACAGAAAAATTTATTATATCCCGAGATGTGATTTTTGACGAGATGAGCTTTCCATACGAAGAAAAATCCGAAGTGTCAATACATCCTACGGATTTTACACAGTTATACAATTTTGGACTCCAAGGAAACCTGTATACAAGATAAGGGGAGTATTGGCCCAAAGACCAACAGCCCACAGCAGGAAAACCCCAGCCGCGGCCCAGAAGAATTGCGCGGCCCATCTGCGACAGCCTTACCCAGTTGCCCAGACCGCATGTCCAGCCCTACACGTGGACCAGCATCGCACGGCCCAACTGCGAGCTCCACACAAGAAACACCAGCCGCCTCCCAAAGCCTAGCATCGCGCGGACCGCCGCCAGCATGCCTGAAGCTTCATGTGGCACACCTCCGGTTGCTGCTCCTCGTGGCCTAGCAACCACACATTCCTCAGCAACCCAACAAGAAGTCCATTCCAGCCTTGGGCCAGCCAAATCTTCTGCCAAACAAACCCTTGCACAATTCCAGCGTGACAAGCCCCATTCTGCCCAACAACCTTTACAGCCAACAATTCATCCGCAGCAAACACTTGATCCTCAACAAGACCAGGCCGCGGCAGAAACCCAGTCAACAGCATCCACAACAAATCCACAAGAAAATCCGTCCATTCTCGGCCTTAGAAAAAGCACTCGAATAAAAACTATTCTGCCTCGACTCCGGGGCTATGATTGCAATGCTATATGGAAGTCTTCTACATCTCATTCCTCTACTGCTCTCTCACCCTCTCAGGTACGTCCCTCTATCCAATAACGCATTTTGTGAACTATGCAAAATTTTCTCCTTCATACAGGCATTTTTTAGCATCTATAGCCATAGAATCCGAGCCCACTACCTACTCCAAAGCAGTCTCTAATCCTCTCTGGCGCACCGCCATGCGCCACGAAATTGATGCACTTAAAAAAAACGGCACATGGTCCTTGACATCCTTGCTTCCTGGAAAACATGCTTTGGGAAGTAAATGGGTTTTTCGAATTAAATACAACGCAGATGGCACCATCAAACGATATAAAGCCCGCTTGGTGATTTTAGGAAACACACAAATGCCAGGTATCGACTTTACAGACACCTTTGCTCCAGTGGCTAAAATGGTCACCGTTCAAACTCTACTTTCTGTTGCTACTGCTCGAAACTGTCATATCCATCAGATGGATGTCCACAATGCATTTCTTCATTGAGATTTACAGAAGGAAGTATATATGCGATGCCCACCTGGTTTTCGCCCATCTTTTGGCGGCCAAGTTTGTCTCTTGAAGAAATCTTTATATGAACTTCGCCAAGCTCCTCGATGTTGGTTTTCAAAACTTACTACAGCTCTTCGTAAGTATGGCTTCTCCCAATCTTATGCCAATTATTCTCTCTTCACATACTCTCGAGACTACATTTTTCTATGCGTTCTCATTTATGTGGATGATTTACTAATTACTGGCAATTCCCTACCCACTTTAGAAAAATTCAAAACTTCCTTAAATAAATGTTTTCATATGAAGGACTTGGGTCCTCTCAAATATTTTTTGGGTATTGAAATTGCCAAAAATCCTTCGGGATTATTCTTATGCCAACGCAAATACACTTTGGAAATTATCTCTGAGACTGGTTTATTGGGAGCCAAACCAGCATCCACACCCATTGAACCAAATCATCAATTGGCAAAAGCCTCTGGATCTTATTTTGATAAACCAGATCGATATCGCAGACTCATCGGGAAGCTGATTTATCTTACTCTCACTCGACTTGAGCTCGCCTACACAGTCCATACCCTTGCTCAGTTTATACACACCCCTCGTTGTGCTCATTGGGACGCTGCTATCCGTGTCGTTCGATATCTCAAGGGCAGTCCTGGACGCGGTATTCTTCTTCAATCTAAATCTCCACTTTTACTGACCGCCTATTGTGATTCTGATTAGGCTACCTCCCTAATTACACGACGATCTGTCACAGGCTATTTTATTTCCCTTGGTGGATCTCCTATTTCTTGGAAGACAAAGAAACAACACACTGTCTCTCGTTCTTCTGCCGAAGCTGAATACCGCTCTATGGCAATGACTTTATGTAAGTTAAAATGGTTATACAGTCTACTGCGTGACCTTCATGTGCCTCTCACTCGCCCAATGCCATTACACTTTGATAATCAAGCTGCTCTTCACATTGCCGAAAATCCTGTCTTCCATGAACGCACCAAGCATATTGAAATCGATTGTCATTTCGTCCGAGATGCCTTTCAAGAAAGATTCATTTCTCCCTTCTACATCCGCAGTGAAGTTCAGCCCGCCGATATTTTTACCAAAGCTCTACAACCAACACATTTTCATCGTTTAACATCCAAGTTGGACATTACTGATATTCATGCTCCAACTTGAGGGGGAGTGTTAAGGATTCTTATGTAAATAGGATTACTAATCCTAAAATATGTATATTTATGAATTATAATTAGTATAGGTTTTCTAGACCAAATAGGTTTAGGATTTGTTATCTTCACAAATCTATATAATGTACACAATTTTATATTAATGAGACAGAAAACACAAGATTGTTTTCCCCATTGAAAACTTTCATTTCCAAAGAAAGCAAGATATTCGCGCATTAATCTTATAATCTCGTGATTTCATGCATTATACATTATTTCTCTTTTTTATGTGGAAGTGAAACGTATATGTTATATTACATATTTCACAAACAAAGTGTGCGCCTATTCATCTCCCTCTTGCTCTACTTTCGGTCCAAGTATAGAAACCTATAATATAGGTGATGAAGTGTGATGATTATTAGAATGCCAAGATCAGCCAATTCATGATAGAATGAAACTCGGGATTGGAATTTGGACTTCTTGCCTTTAGGTAGACTACTTCTTAATGAACTTTTCATCTTCAACGTGTACACTAATTGCCAGAGAACTCCCGGAAGATGGATTACCAATGAAAATAGGTCTAGTTATAGGTTAGGTTGGTAGAGAGCTCCAATGCATATCCATGCCAGTCGAGGAGTAGCTAGCTCTACCCCAGGTGTGTGAAAGTCAGTCTAAACCTCTAGTTAATACTTTGGAGATACTCTTGAAAAGTATTCCATATCTAAAGTACATGATATTGATTAAATTTATATTTGACTTATGAAGTCGTTAGAGAGTCTCAAAATTTATTAATTAAAGATTTAGTTTTAAAAAATTGTGTATATTTTTCTCCAGTTCCACTAGAGCTAATGAATTATTTATAACATGATATGAGATTGACAATGTCAAAAAAAAAATAATAATAATAATAATAATTTGAATACATATTTAAGTAGCTAGAGATTAACCTACTTGTGATAGAGAATCAATGATAACTTTTTAACATGATGTAACTAGAACGTTTAAACATTAGATCTTTCATGATATACATAATGCACTAACTACCGCGTCAATTTTTTTTTTTTTCCTGATTAGCCTCTAGTTAATATAATGTACTCATGAACAATTGTCAAACACGAGTTAAAAAGTAGAGAAAGTTTGAATGATATGAAAAATAATTCCAGCCATTTGATCGTCACAGACTTCCTTATAATTTTGCATGAGAAAAACATAATTGTAAAGTTGTTTCTTCTGCATAGCTGTCTAACTCAAATATGCAAATGATCAAGGGTGGATTTTTCAACAAGAATCCAAAGAGAAAAGGCAAGAAACTTTAATAATAATTTCTATACTCCAAAATTTAATATAAATTTTCGTTTTAATTTCACTTTTATTTTACAAAATATTTAATTTTTATTAAATTTAAACATAAATCTCAAAATGAGACTCGATTCAATCACAGGGATTATCAAATATTATTCAAGTAAGACATGACTATGGCATATATATTCTTCAACTTCTAAAGATCACGAAACAATAACTATTGGCTTAAGCACTTGTTGTACTAGGAAATTTAAACTTGAAATGAAACCCTACATGCACGGTGTTGGGGTCCATTATAGTAGTGATTTATCGGCCAAAGAATCTCTCTTTGCGTGTAAAATTGTACAAATTTGATGCGTAGTTAAACTAGGTTAATTTCTCTTGCCTTAAGTTCAACGCATCAAATCAGTCTCATTTAATCAGGGATGGAAGGGAATTATATGCAAATTAATAAAGTGGGGATATGAGTAGAAAGCGAGAGAGGCATTATAATTTAAATCCTTAGGTAACTATCACAAGTGATCTGCTTAAATTTATGATGTTGATTTCTACTAATGTATATCACATCGTGCCTATCTTGTGTCTGTGTTTTTCAGAAAGAGATCAATTTTGTTTACCATTATTGGGGTAATAATCTCTCTTACCTAACCCTAGTGATAAATATTGCCCTCATGTGTCTTGCGAATAATATTGGAACTAAGATCTGGATATTGAGTGCATATATAAAGTTATACAAATCTATATGATTTACCATGATAAGATAACTTAAAACTTTTATGGGCTTGGAAGGATTTTCAAAAGAAAAAAAAAAAAAATAAACGTTTAGAAATGCTCATATTAAAAATTATACAAATTTCTATACTTTAATAGAATAACTCAAAAGGTTTAGCTCCGAACTTACATGTAGTGTCACCACTGCTTGTAAAGCTCAAGGTATTAGAGTAATAGGGACAGTTCCAATTAAACTCTGATACTTAATTAGTACAATTTCAAAGATAATAATATGTACAAAGAACAATATATTCATTGATTAAAGATAAGTTTCTCTTAATCTTTTGTTTTTAATTTTACAATTGCACATCCATTGTTGACAGGGACGGAACTATAGGGGGCTCGGGTGGGCTCGAGCCCCCCCAACAATTTTATTTTTTTTAAAAAAAAATTTAAGGTTTTTATATTTAAGCCCTTCAGATTTTCTTTTTTCAATTTAGTCCCACATAACTTAGGGACTGATTTATATAAAAAAAAAAATTAAAAACCCTCGGTAGCAGCAAAAACAAAAAAACATTAGCTTTCTCTCTTCTCTCTCTTTTCGATTCGCTCTTCCTCCTCCGCTTAAACAATCAATCCTCTTCCTCGGTCCGAGCTCGACGGCGAGTGATGTCGACAGCGACGGAAACTTCACGACGGTGGAGCCGCGAATAGCAAGCTGCAGCAGCGCAGCAGCACCAGCAATCAGGTAGACGGAGGATGGCGGCGGGCAGACGACTTCCCTTCCCTGTTCTTCAAACTTTGAAGAAGAAAAAAAGTAAATTTTCTAGATTAATCTATGTAGAAGCATTTTTTATTTTTTATTTTGGTAAATAGATTTATGAGTGCTTAAATTTTGATTTTGATAGTAAAAAAATTTCTTGGGGTTTTTTTGGGCAAAACATATGATTATAATGTAAATTTAAAATTATAATGCTTATCCCGTGAATGATGGGTAATAATTCCTCGTGAGTGATGGGTGATCACTCCTCATTGGTAATGGGCGATTACATATTCTTTTGTTATATTATATGTAAATTTGGAATTGTTTGAACGTCTTTTGTACATGGAATGCATCATTTTATAGACGAAATTCTAGTAAAAAATTTTTCTTCTCCAGCCCCCAACAATGTTTTTCTTGTCCCATCCCTGATTGTTGATATATATTACGTATACAAGCAAATCCTAAATGATAAAGATTTGTAATTAAGATTATTAATTGTATATATTCATTGGTTCAATAGGAATAAAGTCACTAGATTTCAATAGAAGGAAGTTACGATATTTGATACCTTAAAATTGTGAAAAGAAAATAGACTCTAAACAACAACAATTCCCTTCCCAATGTATTCTTTTAAAGGGAAAAAAAGGAAAATTCAACAACAAAAATAAGAATTTTGCCAAGAAAAGGTTTCTAAAAATTTCCTCAATCTAGAAGACATCCAACAAAATAACTTTTGACTGTTGTGATGTCAACGGAAACATCACCAAAACAGAGTATAGAAGAATAATTCTGATTTACATCGTTTTTAATTCATTTTTGTAGTTCTTTTCTTTTACACTTCATCTAAATGGAATAGTATATGCATAAATCTATGGTGCATTGTCTTATTTAGTCTGTAAATAATTTAGATTTATTTATTTTGGTCCTACAATTGTAATTTCAATCGTTTTAATTTTTTAAATAATTTCTTTTTCTCTTTAGTGCTTTTAAACAAATTTACTTTTATCAAAATTCTAAATTTTTTTCTTACAAGATCACAAAATAATTCTATAATTTCAACTACATATATTAAGAAAAAAACCCTCTAAATCTTTATGCCTAAAATGGGACACTTCTATCCTTGAACGGTTTTATCAAAGTGGGAAGGATATAAATCCGTGACCTTTTATACTATTATAAAGAAGGGTTAACTATGTGTTTTCTTAAAAGTTTGTTAAAATTATAATTTTATTTCTCTATCTTGTTTAGTTAACAAATACAACCTTATTGATGATATATTTATAATTAACTAATTCATACTACTAATCTTAGTATAAAAATAATTAGAAGAGAATGATTTTTATTAAAAAAAAAGTTTAAAACTTTATAAAATATCATTTTTTATGGGCATAATTTTTGTTTAGTACCACATATTAAGACACTTTCATTATAGATATTAGACTCACAAAAAATCATTTTAGGAAAGATAGTATGATTTTAATATATGACAGTAAATAAGAATTAAATATACAATGTGATATTTTAAAAAGATCCTAAACTTTTTATTGCCGAATCAGTATTTTTTAATAAATTTTTTTTTGTATAAAACTAGTAGTAAGGATTTATTGGTTATGAATATATAAATGAGACGGATGTATGTGTAATTTTTTATAAAATGGAGGAATGACATTGTAATTTAGATAACCCTTAAAGGAAAAAGTTTAAGGCCATATTTATTTTTTTTTTTTATTTTGGGGTGGGGGGTGACAAAGAAAAAAATTATGGATCAAGTTTTAGTGTTAAAAAAAGTAAGTTTTAGTATTGGATTTCTTGTGAAAGTCAAAATGCTCGTGAGAAAAGATGTGGGATGGAAGGTAAAAGATAAAAAATAAAATGAAGTTTAACTTAAACTGTGAATCCTAGGAAGAAATATGCATACAGTTAGTTACAATGCTAATGTTTTCTTAACTTTCAGAGCCTAATTCATTTCTTTTTTCCTTCAAGAAAAGCTCAAAAATTTTATAATTGCAAAAAAATAAATAAATAAATCAAAAGTACAAATGAGGGCCCACAGCCTTACCTCTAAGACAGAAGAAAAATATAAGAGATAGCTGTGATTAATCTACCAGAAATTATTTAGCTTTAGCTTTAACTATTTTTTTTTGGTCAAAATGATACATTTGACATGCATCTATCTGTTTCTTTTTATTTTTACGCGTCCGTAGTGGAGTGAAAGCCATCCTCAAGATTAAACCCTTGTTACATTAAAACTCATCAAATCTTTAAGCTAAAACCACTACAAGAAAAGAATCCTCGGTTTGAATTTTATGTAATATCTTTTCTTTAATATTTTTACTATAATACTTTTTATTAATAAATTATATAAAATATAAGACAAATTTTAAACTCTAAAAGACATATTTAAAATACAAAAATTTATAAAATGAAATATTATAAAAAATTTTAGAATTAATTATATTTTCTTTTTTAAATTGTTCAAATTACAATTTCATCTTTATACTTAAATTAAAAGTACATCCTTATTATTTATAAATGCATTAGTAATTAATCCTTACTAGAAATTTCACTAAGAGATGCAAAAATTTATTATTACGTGGCTAATATAATCATACCAAACTATCATGTTTTGTAGGTCTAGTAATTCTAATTTAATGCCATATATTAAAACTATAATATCATTTCTAAATTTATTTGTGAATATTATGAAATTGTTGTCTTAATGTTTGATCATAAATTATATTAGGCTCACAAAAAATATTTTAGGAATATTATAAATTGTTTGTTATTCATTGAAGCATTATCTTTTAAAGAAATTTTTGAATGAAACTAATAGTAGCGATTAATTAATTACAGGTTAAAAATGATAATACTGTATTTATATTCTATTTTAAATGGATAAATTGAATTGTCATTTGAAACAATCTAAAGGAAATGTAATTTATCTAAACTTCAATAATGTATCAAATCGAATCTTCCATCCATTTTGACCGTTAATTTATTAACGGTCAAATAAGCCAAAGAGAATAATTAGAATTTCACTTATTAAAATTTTTTTTAATCCTTTAGAATCTAACAAAATTCAATTACATCCCTATTTTTAATTATTAAATCTTTCAAGCATCTAATGTTAATTTATAAAATTCTAAATCTATATTTTTATCTTCTTCTTCAACCTCCTCTACCTTTTTCACACACTACACCACCACCATTGGCCCTCCTGCCTCCGCTACACCGCCAGGGGCAATGCCGCAGCACTGCAGAGAGCCACAGCCGCAGTGTCGCAGGAGAGCCACAGTTGTAGTGCCGCCGGAGATACATAGTCGCAACATCGTCAGAGAGCATGGGCAATTGAATTTCTCTTTCTTCTTCTCATTCTTCTTCTTCTTCTTCCTACTCCTCCGTCTTCTTTTTTTGCTACTGGAACTACTGGAATCATATGATTCTAATAGCAGAAGAAGAAGAAGAAGAAGAAGAAGAAGAAGAAGAAGAGGAAGAGGAAGAAGAAGAAAAAGAAGGAGAAGAAGAAGAAGAAGAAGAAGAAGAAGAAGAAGAAGAAGAAGAAAAAGAAAAAGCAGGAGAAGAACTTCAATAGAGATGACGGTAGTGGCGTATCTCCGACGGCAGCGAGAAGGGCAGTGTTGGTGGTGTAGTATGTGAAAGGTGTGGAGGAGGTTAAAAAAGAAGATAAAAATATAGATTAGAATTTTTATAAATTAACATTAGATCCTTGAAAAGTTAATAATTAAAAATAAGGACCTGATTGAATTTTATTAGATTTTAAAAGATTGAAAGTAAAATTTTAGAAGTAAAATTCTAATTATATCTTTTGACTTATTTAACGGTCAAAATGGTTGGAATGTCCGATTTTGATACACTATTAAAGTTTAGTATCCAATACTTGTCATTTTGAAGTTGAGGGTCCAAAATTCAGGACAGTTCAAGGGGCATCGAGGCTTTTTACCCAATGTGTTAATTAAAAGTGTTCTACTAAGGAGTTTGTAAGTATACACCTAGAACATCTCTTATATTCTTTCTTTGTGATTTTTTAGAAATATGCAAGAATCACTTCAAAGTGAACATATTAATGTGATTTCATATTACTACGGGTTATTATATTTTCCCATGAAGTTTTTCTAAACTACAATATCATCCATCTTTTTTGTATAAATTGTTATTATCCTTATCGTTTACATTTTTATAACTAATTAATCCCTACTGTGTTGAAGATATTAAAGATAATGAAGATATTATAAATATTCATATGATCACAAATCTTAGTGATCGCTCTAATCACTAAGATTTCTTTCCTTGTACATTTTTGTACATGTTTCTTGTAATAACTCTATACCAAGTTTAGGTAATTTTCATAGTTAGAACAATTGTAATTTTGTTAGGAAATTGTATGTATCTTGGAACCAAAAGCAATAAACAATAAGCATTGCAGCTCATTCAATACCATCGTATTATTATTTTCTACATCGTATCAGAACCTAAAAACTAAAATGACAGAAGAAACATAAAAAACCGTTGAAAGTAGAGCAACTTCCAATGACGGAGTTTTTGAAAAACAACCGATCACAATAATGAAATCTCCTTTCCATCATACTTCGGACCTTAATCCTTATACTCTAATGTCATGTGATACATCGATACAACTCCTCAAACATATCATTCTTCAAGAGGGAAACTTCGAACAATGGTTGATGGCATTCCAAATTATCATGAAAGGAAGACGAAAGATGTGTTTTCTTGATGGATCTCTGAAACGACCGGATGATGACTCCATGGAACTTGAAGATTGGATTACAATAAACTCATTAATCCAATCATTGATAGCCAATACCATGGATCCCAAAGTTAGCAAACAAATTTCATATATGGACTATGCCCAAGATCTTTGGCATGAAGTTAAGTCACGTTTTTTTTGCTGGAAAAGGACAAAGGATTCTCGGGTTAAAACTTGCATTATCAAACCGTCGACGACAAGGCGATTCAGTGTTCAATTACTATGGGAAACTCAAACAAATATGGGATGAACTCTCCAACTATGAACAAATTAAGGATTGTTGTTGCAAGGGACGTACCTGTGCACGCATAGAAGGAACAGAACGTTGTCAACAGGAAGAAAAATTGCATCAATTCCTTCTTGGCCTTGACGATTTTGCATAAAGTATAGTAATTTCTCAAATCGTTACCATTGATCCAATTTCTAGTGTCAATAATGCTTATTCAATTGTTATCCGAGAAGAGAGACGCAGAATTGTTGCTCGGGGAAGAGATGAGAAAGCTGAAACAGTAGCCTTTGTGGCTTGAACCAACAAGAAAAATTCTCTGCTCTATTATGTTCTAAAAAATTGGGCATCTCGCAGAGAACTATTATCGGGTGGTTGGATACCCAGACTGGTGGGGCGATCAATGAAAGAACACCAATTTCATGGCAGGAAGAAGAGGATGTGGCGGTGATCACAATGGCCATGCCTGCGGCCGAGGTATGAACAAAGGAAGAGGATCCACTTATGCTGCTTTTATCTTCACACAGCAATAACAACAGCCACCAACAGCAGCTCCCTTCTCTATGGCTCATTTATCTAGCAGAAACCAGTCCAGCGGAGGCTGGAATTTTGACTGGAATGGAGGGAACAATGGGTGGGTCAAACCAATCGAGACCGGGAGGCTTTGGAATAATAATCCAATCTCTCTAACAACCTCTTCCCTCGGTAGTACAGGAAACGAAACCAGTGCGCAGGATGCTCTCGCTACCACTGTGTTTGCCTGTGCTACTGGATTAGGCAGACCTTTCACTGGGATTTTGGGGCAGTCACCTGGAACAAACCATGAACAGTGGGATCCTTTGTAAAATACCACTCTTGCCCTCTCAAAGTTATCTGGTAATACTTTTTGGCTTATTAACTCTGGTATCTCCAAGCATATGAATGGACAAAAGAAGTGGGGTTTTAACATTATTTCTAAACCATTATGTTATATTGGATTACCTAATGGTTCTCAAACAGTGGCTGTGTTAGAAGAGGCTGTTTTGTTGGATCAGAATTTTATTCTCAAAAATGTATTATTTGTTCCGAGACTTACTTGCAATTTAATTTCTGTGTTTCAAATACTATATTCTCAACTTAATTTTTTTGTGGGATTTTCTAGAATGGTTGTATAGTACAAGACCTTACTTCGAGTGATTGGAGCTGGTAGACTATTTGATGGACTTTATTACTTTCACTAGTCTCACAAAATTCCTACAATACAAGCATTGCACACTGTTGTGGTTTCACCATACTTACTTCATCAGCGCCTTGGTCATCCTTCTTTTTCAGTTTTGAGACATCTTTTGGGTTTTTCCTATTTATCTTCTAGTATTTCTTCATCATGTTCGGTTTGTTTTCGAGCCAAGCAGACTCGTAGAAATTTTTAAATAAGTAATACTATTGCTAATAATGTGTTCGATTTAATTCATTGTGATCTCTGGGGACCATATAAGCACTCTTCTTTGTGTTGTTCATTCTATTTTGTTACTATAGTTGATGATTGTCACGTAGTGTAAGAGTTTACCTACTCTCTACTAAAAGTGAGGTCCCAAAATTTTTTTGAACAATTCTATTATCTTATTCAAACACAATTTAATACAAAAATCAAATATGTTCGCTCCACTAACGACACGGAATTACCTGTCTAAAACCCTTCTTTGCTATGCATGGTATTACACACCAAACTTCTATTGTTTCAACCCCTCAACAAAACGGTAGAGTAGAAAAGACTCACCAAAACATTTTAATCATTGCTCGGCTCTTATGTTTCAAGCCTCTTTACCAAAATATTTTTTAGGGGAATGTGTACAAACTGCCATTTATCTTATAAATTGCATACTCATTAACCTCTTAAAAGAAAAATCCCCTTATGAGATACTTTTTAACCACCCTCCTGATTATTCCAACATGTGTGTGTTTATGTTATGCTCATTCTCATACTTGTGATAAATTTGCTTCCCGAAGTCGTGAATGTATTTTTGTGGGATATCCTTTTGGAAAGAAAGGTTTGAAAATATTTTACTTACATACTAAGCAATTTTTTATTTCTCAAGACATTTCATTTCAAGAAACTATTTTCCCTTTTCAGAAGTCTCCTACTACTCGTATTTCTGCTGACCCATTATTTCCTAATAATTCTTCTAGTTTGGCCTCACATTTGGACAGCCCAACCCCACCTCTTACGTCCCTAACAGGCCCCCTAACAGACAACCATAATTCACAACCCAAACCTCCCCACCCTCAACCCACGGAACAGCCCACCGAGACTTCCCTTTTTTCCCCAGTGCCTTTTCCTTCTTCTTCTCCTCACGGCCCAACCTCTCCCTCTCCTAGCCCATTCTCGCCTCTTTCACTGAATAGCCCATCTTCTACTCAAAATTCCCAGAATCTTCTTCCTTCTAATATCTCTTTGGACACTTCTACGCATAACTCCTCTTTTTCCTCCAATTCTCATAATCTTGCGATGATCTACGCTATAGCACTCGACATCTTCATCCTCCACCAAAACTAATTGATTATTTTTGTGAGACTTCTAAAAATAGCTCTCCTCCGTCCGATACACCTGCTTCATCATTCATCTCAGGTACTTATCCTATTTTCAACTATGTCTCCAGTCATCAGTTCTCTCCCACTTACAAAGTATTTACAGCTATCATAAATGTTCACACCGAACCTTCTCATCTTTCTGAGGCCATTACTCATCCTCATTGGAGGCCTGCCATGCAAAGTGAAATTGACGCCCTTGCACACAGTATACCTGGACCCTTTCTTCTCTTCCTTTTCCTTCTAGTAAGAAAGCTCTTAGGTGCAAGTGGTTTTTTAAAATGAAAAGGAAATCTGATGACAGTATCGAATGGTACAAAACTCCCCAGGTTATTTTGGGCAATACTCAAGTGGAGGGTCTTGATTACTGTGAAACCTTCGCTCCTGTTGCCAAGATGGTCATCGGCCACACTCTGCTAATGATCACTATTGTACAAAATTGGAAGGTTAATCAAATGGAGGTTCGTAGCGCCTTTCATTATGGTGGTCTTTCCGAAGAGGTTTATATGAAACTTCCTCAGGGTTTCTCTCGAGGACATAAAACAAAAGTGTGTAGACTCCAAAAGTCTTTTTATGGTCTGAAACAAATATCTTGTTGTTGGTTTGCAAAATTGACCTCTGCTCTCAAGGTGAGTGGTTTTCTTCAATCCTACTCTGACTATTCCCTCTTTACTTATTCTATTTCCGATGTTTTTCTATGTGTATTGGTGTATGTCAATGACTTGATTATCATTGGAAATGATTCTGCTGCCAACACATTTTTCAAAGGTCCTCGCAACACGTGTTTTCATATGAAAAATCTCAGTCCTTTAAAATATTTTCTAGGTATTGAAGTGGATCGAAATTCACAAGGGATGTACTTGTGTCAGCGCAAGTTTGCTCTTGATATTTTAACTAATGCTAGAGTACTAGGTACAAAGCTACTTAATTTTCCTATGGAGCAGAATCATAAATTAGGTAAGGCAACTGGTCCAATCCTGTCTTCTCCTGATACATATCGTCCCCTTGTAAGTTGCCTGATTTATCTTACTATTTCTTGCCTCGACTTGGCATATTCAGTTGATATTCTTTCTCAATTTTCATGCATCAACCTCGCCAGGAACACTGGATACGGCTATTCATGTTTTTCGATATTTAAAAAGAGCCCCTGGGCAAGGTATCTTTCTCGCTCAAATATTGACCTCCAGCTTCATGCATACTGTGACTTTGATTAGGCCAGTTGTCCCATTACTCGCTGTTCTCTCGCTGGATATTTTATTTCTCTCAGCCACTCTCCTTTTTCTTGGAAGTCCAAGAAACAGTGTACAGTTTCTCGGTCTTCGGCTAAAGCTAAATATTGGTCCATGGTGGTTACCTGTTGCGAATTAAAATAGCTTTGATATTTACTTCGTGATCTTCGTGTTCCAATTACTTATTCTATCCCTTTATTTTGTGATAATTAGGCCGTTTTGTACATTTCCTCCAATCCGGTCTATCATGAGCCCGCCAAACACGTTAAAATAGATTGTCATTTTGTCCGAAATGAACTACATGCCAACCATATTGTTCCTGAATATATCTCTATTTCTGAGCAACTTGTGGACATATTCACCAAAGCATTTGGCCCTTTTCAGTTTCATCAATTGCTTGAAAAGTTAGGCATTTGGGATCTTCATGCTCCAATTTTAGGAGGTTGTTGAAGACATTGGAAATATTCATATGATCATACAATCTCAGTGACTGCTCTAATCCTGAGATTTCTTTCCTTATAACATTTGGCACGTGTTTCTTCTAATAACTCTGTACCAAGTTTAGGTAATTTCCATAGTTAGGACAATTGTAATTATGATAGGAAATTGTATATATCCTGGAATCAAAAGCAATATACGGTAAGCATTGCAACTCATTCAATACCATTGTATTTTTTCTTTCTACATACTAATTTCAACAAAAAAGAACTATAAAAAAATAATGATTATGTAGTGAAAAGTTTAAAATTTTCTTAAAATATCATTTTGGAAGTTTACTTTCGGTTTATTATCATATTTAAAACAATAATATCCTTAATTACAAAAATTAGACTAATAAAAAAGTTTTTAACAAGGACATTATGATATTAATATATTATAGTAATAAGAATTAAACATGCAAAATAATATTTTAAAAAGAACTTCATAGTTTTTGCTACTGAATAATTATTTTTTGACAATTTCTTTTTGTTGGAATTAGTAATATGAATTAATTAGTTATGAATATATAAATTATAAGAATATATTTTAAATATTTATAATAGAGGAATAAAATAATAGTTTAAACAAATTTCAAGAAAAAAAATGCAATTAATCCTCTTATTTAAAAACTTTATACGTCTATCATGAACTAAATTTATAGCAAAAATTTTCGTATTACAAATATCTATTGAGTTACCATGTCGAATCAATGGCTTTTATAAAAAGCCAGACGTTAGAAATGAGAATTTTTTACGTACGTTAATTTTTTTTTTTAAAAAAAAAAAAAAGGACCACAAAACCAGTTTCCAAGACGCATATATGAACTGGATGTCATATCAAAGGGGAATAAAAAAGGACCACGATTGGTGACCCAATTTTTCCAGGTTAAACCAAAGAACCCAACGCAACACACAAAGTGCTGCTGTACCTTCAATTTTTTGTCTTTCCATAATATGTCCATACATAGAAGCACACTCCTCCAAGAAGTCATATCTGCATTTTCCAATTTCTCAACAAATTGACATCTTATTTTTTTATTCTTTTAATTATTTTTTAGTTTTGCAGTTGTGCGTGTTCCTTTCAATGTAAACTTTTGAAACTCCTTAGTTCCATCCAACACCAATCTCTTATTAGGTTCAATTTGGATTGTAGTTCAAAATGAAAAATTTTGGAAAATGATATGAATCGTATTTCATAAAATTTAAATTTGACACGATATGATTCTCAAATTTTATTTTATATTATTATAGTGCCTAAGAAATTTACAATAATTTAACAAAATTCTTTTATTGTTAAATCTTTAACTTTCGTAAAAAGAAAATTATTCAATCTACTTACGTATGTATGATTATAATATGAACAATAAAGTAGGTATTATAAATCATTATCTCCAAAAAAAACAGTGAGATTTTTATGAAAGAAACAGTTTTTATTTTCTACAAACCAAATATCTGGTGTGTCTCGTTTGAGAGGAAGATAGCTTAATACTTTTTTACCTTTTAAGTTAACTCGAATGACAATTTGTGTAACTTCTCGACTCTGAAAGCAAAAGGATTCCATTGAATTTTCATAAATCATTTAGAGACCATAATGATAAAAAAAAAATTAAAGAGTTATTATATAAAATCTAAATATTTGGCACAAATAAATTATTTTTTGAAAAGATTTCACTTTTTTTACACGATATGTTCCATTTATAGGTATTAAGAGTATTAGTATGTATCAAAATAATGTATGAAAGTAAAAATTACTGGCAGCTTAACTAATTCAGATTGCTCTCTAGGTGGAACTAGTTTTTGGTTTGAACATATTTCTGACTGTATGATGTTATTAGTGCAAATTTATCTTCTTTAATATATTGTTCAAGTTTTCAAAAAGAATTTTAAAGTATTATATACTCTCAAAATTTACTTTTGTGCCTCCTATTTGACAGAAGGATCGTACGTGGAAGGATTTATCTTTATATGTAGATTTAAAAAAATAAATAAATAAAGATACGTGTTTATGATATATAAACTTAACCGAGAAGTCTTTTCTTTTAAGTAAATAACTTAACTGAGAAGTCAACAATTTAGCAATACTCGTTAAGAATCTACGTTCTAGATTTAATTTCTGCCCTGTTAAGATGGTAAAATGAATATTCAAGGTAGTACGTACCTTATTTTGAATTTATCTAATACAATGAATAATGCCCTAATTAGGCCCTATCTAGCTTTCTATTCTCGAATTACAATTATGATATTCCCGTGTATGTTCTTATATAATTGTCTAGTCTCATATACAGCCATTTTAATCGTTTTGAAAACCACAATCTCTGACTATAAATAAAAAATGTATAATTTATTTATCTTTAGTTACTATTTTCTTTTATGATTATCCAAAAATTAAATTTTTCGCTCTTAAACCTCGTACTAGATTGCCAGACATTTAATAAAAAAATATAAATCATGGTAATTCAACAGTCCTGTAAATTAAAAGTCAGATATTGATACGTACAAAAAATTATTATCCTAATTAGACAAATTAAAATTCTACGTTGTTATTACTAAAATTTAAACTTTAATCCTTTTTATTAATTCTACAAATTTAAAACTAATCGAACTACCATTTTTTTTATTTCTCTACATGTATTAGTTGACCATGTATAAATCATAATTAAAACCAAACGCATCATAATTAATGAGGTAGCAGAGATTAAGTTGGTTACAAGTACATCATTATATTTCCTTCATAACTAGTATTCTTAATGTTAAAAAGACTTGAGAAAAAAATGATTATATAAGAAAAATATTTAATATTAAAAAATATCATTTTGTAGGCCTAATTCATATTTGTTGTCATATATATTAAACACCATAATTCCCTCAGATTTTTTTGTGAGCCTTTGTTTCATTAATAAAAGATATTATTACACTAATATATAATACTAAATAAGAATTAATAGTTACATAAAATATACTTTTAGGAATATTTTTAATTTTTTGTTACATAATCATTGTTTTTTAAGAATTTAAATTTATTTTTGAGAATTTGATTTACTAACATTAACGACATAACTCAACTCATTACAAATATATAACGATAAAGAAGTACTTATGATTTTTATAAAATAGAAGGATAGATTTATAATTGTAAACAAACTTCAAGAACAAAAATGTAATTGATCCATACATTCTATATCATTAGTAGAAGGGTTTTATAGTTACTTTATCTAAATTACAATTTCATTTTTTATTTTACATAAATTACAAATTATACTTCCTTATTACTTATATATTTATAAGTGATTAACTCATACTATTAATTCAGTGTTGAAATAGTGATTCTATAATAAAAAAATTTAAACTCTTTCTAAAATATCCTTCATCCCTTAGTTTTGTACAAATGACATATACTTTTCTACTATTTACATATTCATAAATAATTAACCCATACTATTAATTTAGTGTTAAAAATTATCAAAAAAATAATGATTCGATAATAAAAAATTTAAAATCTTTCTAAAATATCCTTTCATGAGATACTAATTTTTATGTACTACCATGTATTAATAATATATTCCAATTTCAAAAATATATTTTATGGATATAATTTTCATACTAAAGGGTATAATGATTTTAATAAATAGTTCAAAACAAGAACTAAGCCCAAAGAATTATATTTTAGGAAGATCATAAACTTTTTGTTATATAATGATTGTCTTCGGATAGTTTTTAACAAAAATTAGCAATAGGTATTAATTAGTTATGAATATATAAATTAACAAGATGTATTTATAGTTTATAATAAAAAAATAAAATTATCATTTAAACAAACTTCGAGAGATAAATGTAATTGATAATTGAACCAAAAACCATTTATATTAAATTACACAACAATCTTATCAATCAAATAAAGTATAACTACAAACCTATGAAGGTAGTTCAATGCAATATGCAGCCGTTTGACCTCCGAATTATGACTGTAAATGGGGCGAGTTTTATCTGTACTCGCGCGAGTCTATACCTATTTATAGTGAGTAAGATTAAAATTTTATATCTACAGATCCGTACCTGTACTCATACTCATATAGATTCTATTAAGCGGGTCTGGGTAGAGTATGATGATACCCAGACCCGTATACCCGTTATAATAAAATAATAATAATGCATCTATATATTATATTATTTTCATATTTTTTAATTAATACGTAATTTATACATTTATGATATTGAGTGATTTATTTTCTTAGTTCAGAGAAGAGAAGAGAAGATAAATTTTCTTCATAGTTTAGAGAAGGGAAATTTTCTTTAAGATTTCTTCTCTTTCTTCGAGACATCAATACTAAAGTTTTCTCCATTCGATGTTTCTTGTAGACTTGTTTCTCTCATTCAAAATTTTATACTAGTGGTTGTTTGTTCAAAAGGCGAATACAAGAGACATGATTTTCTGAAAATTTTTTAATATATATTTTTGTTTAACAAGAAAAAAAATAGAAAAATGTCATATGAATACGGATATTCTTAAACTCTACCCTAGACCCTGAAGGATCGGGCCATAAATTTTATACCCAAAGAGTTTGGATGCCCTGCTCCAAATCTCTACTTGAGAGGTATGAGGGAAGACCTCAAGGGCAGGGTTTAGCTCTAACTAAAGCTTGCATCCTTTTTTTTTTTTCGTAAGTGTATGCTTTAAATAAATTATTGAGATGATGTAATTTTCAAATATAATTAAGAAGACCATCAAACACTAATGAACTATCTTTTCGCAGAGTTGGAATTATTCTTTTTTGATCCAGCTCAGGTATACCTTAGATTAGATTAGATCCTGGATCAGACCACATCGTACCTCTTCAATTTTAGTAAATCTCGTACAACCAAGGGTTTATTACCTCCATTCCTTCCATTTCTTTCTGGTGGACCCTCAACCTCAAACATCAATTTCATCCACGCATCAAATCTATCGACTATTCCGCATCATCTTCTTTCATGTATCAAAGTGTTCAAAGAAAAAAAAATTTTTCTTTCATTTACCAAAGGCAAACTAAATATATGAATCCGTATATTCTTTCAATAAACAAAAAGAAAATCCCTATATATGCCCCTGCATTGAAATTTGTCTAATATATTTTCATACATTAATTGATATATTTTATAAAATTTGTTAATAAAAATATTACAAAAAGAATATTATATAGAAACTATATTTAAGTATGTATTAAACAACCTGATAGCTGCCAGTGTGATGTCTATAAAATTCAATTTCTTTTCCTCCCATTATGATTATGGAAACTGAATAATGGAACCGAAAGAATTACATCAAAATAAAGAATTGTATCTATGAATGTGTTAAGATTCAGCGAATTTCATGTCCAAGGCATAGATTTCTAACAAATCTAAAAAAATGGAGAAATTTATGTAGAAATTGTGAAAAATAATTTCACTCTCTAATTAAGAACTAATTAATGGTTTCCTCCAAGAAGAAAGAACCCTTTTAGTGGTATCGATCAAATACTAGTGCAAAAAAAAAAATAATAAAAATCCCTTGATATGACATAAAATTAAGATTGAGACAATGAACATCCGAAAAATTGTTCCAAAAAATCAGAGCCTCAGAGACAAATCCAGCTGGCCAGTGAAATCCTCGTCCACACTCTCACTAGATTTATATCCTTTATTATTATTATTATTATTCCAATGATTATTTTCCAACCCATTATAACTCCCAACGACGTCGTTTCCAAACCGTCTGTATCCATGATAAATTGTTGGCTGCGGCATATGATGAATTTGACCACCACCACCGGAAAAACTTGACCCGGCGGCCGGACGGTGGTGGTGGTTATTATGCCCTGCATGCGGCCGTACGGAAGAACTTAGTTCTCTGCTTTTTTTAGCTAGGGTTCTTTCGAGTTTGTGAGCGTTTTGATGTCCTCCAAGGGCTTGGGAACTATAGAATTTCCTTCTACAGTAGTTGCAAGAAAAAACACGTGGTTCGGAGTGATTTATTGGAGAAGATGAGGAAGAAGTCGATGATCTGTCTAGTATTAGGTCTAGACTTAGCTCATTATTTGTTAAGCTAAGATTTAGGGCTGTGTTTGGTTCATAACTCATGATGATCAAGGGGAAAAAAGGATGAAATGATAAGAGTTATAATAGGGTATATGGAGAAGTTGATGATGATCAAGGGTTGTTCATGAGAAAGGGGAGATTAAATAGAAATGGTGTGTGACTGTGTGAGAGAGAAAGAAAGAGATAGGATAGAAGAGAATTGAGAAAAAAAATCAAGGGATTAGAGATAAAGTGGGGAAGAGAGGAAGTATGTGAGAGGAGTTTGGGGTAGATGAATGAGATATATAGTGTATGGGGGGTGCAGCCACAGAACAAGTAGCAAGTCAAGTTCAGATTAATAGTGAGAGAGAGAGAGAGAGAGAGAGAGAGAGAGAGAGAGAGAGAGAGAGAGAGAGAGAGAGAGATTAATAGTGAGAGAGAGAGAGAGAGAGAGAGAGAGAGAGGGACAAATGGCTGCAAATATCAGTGGGGGAATCAAATGGTTGTCGCCTCCATTAGTGGCAGCATTCGAGCCTCCTTGTCGGTCCATGAAACTTTTTTTTTGCCAAATTTCTCAGATTCTTCTCTAGTATAAAACACATTGTTAATAATCATATAGCTTGTGGCAAAGCAAGGCAGTAGTTTATCAGTAGCATTACTTGTTGTTCTTTATGTAAGATGAGTTCAATTTCTAGTGTGTTAATTTAGTTTTGTTTGACATATCAAATATACATGAAAGGAATTTGCAGGGATCATAGTAGAACTAGAAATGTGAATATGATTAGTCAAATTTTGTATTATATATAAAAAAAATTACACATTATAATAATGGCTGCAGGCATGTAGCAGTGGCCAAATATTTAGGGTGAAAAAAGTTACTTTATTTAATAGGGTTCGAAGGAGTGAAATAAATTTGATTAGGAATATAAAAATATATTTCGAGAAGAAAATTTTATATCTATGAAATGAGGCTGGTCAAATTGTGTTTTTTTAAATCCCTTAATCAAACAATGTTATTTTGTTTGTCTCTCTAAAAGATAATATAAAAATTATGGCTAGTCTCAAATTGTTAATAGTAGTTGACCCAATTTTATTTTAGACACAATCAAAATATATTACTCACGAAATTTCTAATCACGAAATTTCCAATCGGATGGGAGTCCACAGAACAATTTTTTCCAAAAATATTTCCGCCAATGGTGGAGATTACTTTACTCTAAATGAGAATCGAAGATATTCCAATATCGTGGAATGCTATTATACAAAATGATACAATGATATAAATAATAGTATAAAATTTGTTGAAAAATGAATTTTGATGGTAGAAAGAGAAATAAAACTTTTTTCTAATTTTATAAATCCAATTTTCCTAACAATAATAAAATACTCAAATTGTTGAACTAGGAACTTCTAAATAAAAAGTATAAAAATATTAAAATTTTGATACTTATAAAGAATGTTGGAGTTACAAAGACTCGTTTCTTATATTTTTTATAATATTTTTAATATTATTTTTTATAATATTTTTTTATAATATTTTTTATTAAAAATTAATATTTATTTGATATATTTTATTAATAAAATAATATATTATATTATGAATATTACATATAGAATATTATATATTAGAGAGAATTTGCACCACGTAGGCTGCTCCCATTTGTTTTCGTCCTCGCTTTAAAAAAGAAAACTCAAAAATAAAAATAAACAAGTAAAATGATGAAAGTGCTTTATGAACTCTAAGGTCTACGGAGATGTAATAATTAATTGGTCATTAACTCATGCTTCTCGATTGGTTCACTATTTTGAGAGAGAGATGAATGAATCCAATATTTGGGTATTTAATCATAGGTCCAATCATAGTTTTGTATTGGCTTTGCCTTCCCTTTTATCACCTAGCTATGACAAAGAGGAGTTGAGAGATCTTGCTCCAAAATTCCAATTAAAGTACAATAAAGTGAATTAAGATAAGCCATCCTTGACTAGACCAATTATGCAATATAATAATGCAACCTTAACTATTTTGTCCACAAGTCAGTTTCTTAGGGGCACCGAAAACCATCTTTGTTTCTTGTATATCTTGTATTATTATTACTTCAAATATATATTAATTAATTAAACTTGGGTCTCTGCGAAGCAACAATGTTGTTACAAAGTGTTTTCCGATTGTCCTAATTTTTTGTTCCCAAACATGTGAGTCTGATCTATAGTTGATTCTTGTTTCATCATCTCCCTGAACATCAAGTACTGATACTCTGATGGCAGGATGAGTCCATATCTCCAATAATTAATTTGAGATCAACTCTTGATTGGTACACTGATTAGTCAAACTTTAATAATTGCTCGCAATTCGGTGTCCATTCTTGGGGAGATTAACTAAAAGCATTCCTAAAGTTAAAGAAAATATTACTATCTGCTTAACTTCAGTATGAACTAAGCAATAATTCATCACTCCTAAAACTAGGATTCAGAGATTTGATTGATAGGTAAAAATATGAACCACCAATACTATATACTATATTAAGTCAATAAATCACAAGTCCTTATATATATAATTATAATAGGAAATTAATATAATAGTCAATCAGTATTACTTGAAACAATTCAAAATATTTAAATCTTTATTTATAAATAGAGTCTATACACTATGTATTCAGGCAAAAATGAAAGTAATTTTCACACATTTTGATGATGACTGTCATCATGATGGTAATCTTCATCAAGTAATTTAAATATATATGGTCCAATCAAGTAATTTAAATATACATGGTCCATATAAGTATGAATATGATATTCTTTATTTTTATATATAATTAAACATGATAAGCAGGTCGACCTACTAATTCTTGATCAGATTCGAACTCATGTTCATGACCAACTCTAGTAGGCTGGCAGCCTAGTCCAGGGTCCTAGACGTGGGATTGATACAATTCACTAAAATGTTCGTAAAATAGTGGACTAGTCTTGGCCTAAGTTTATTTCAAATTAAAAGAAATAAATTAAAATAAATTCTTCATTTTTTAGTTCATTTAATTTAAGTTCTTCCCTTTAAAAATTAACTTTTTTCTTATATTTACTTAAGATTATTTTTTAAAAATTTATTTAAATTTTTGCTAAACATTAAATTATTTGATAAAATAAAATAAAACATACTTTTTTAAAAGAAAATTTTAACTGTGCACCAGTAAGACAAGCCCTTGGCCTTAGTCAAGTCCTAAAACATGTCGATTCCAATTTGGACCACTTTGATAGGCCGATTCTCTAGACCCAATACGGACCTGTCTCTCTTCTTGCCCAAATCGAATCAGGACTATGCTATAGTATGTATTCCGATCCTAATCTGCACTGAACTGGACTCGTCTAAGATCTAATTCGGGCTGCACTAGCTCGTTTGCCATTACTTTGTATAATCTCACAATTAACTAGTCATTCTACCGTCAAATCTCTTCCAAGAGTGAGAACTTTGATTAGAGTTTTCTAAAGGGTAAAAAGTCCAATGTCCCCTGAACTTTCTCGAATTTTTGTTCTAGATCCTAAACTCTAAAATGACATGTATTGGACAACGAACTTCAATAACATATCAAAATCAGACTTTTCGTCCATTTTAGCTGTTAACTCATTACCAGTAAAAAAAAATAAAAGGGTATAACTGGAATTTCACTTATAAAAATTTTCTTTTAATCCTTTAGAATATAATAAAATTTTAATTAGGTCCTTACTTTTTAAATCATGAAATCTTAAGGATCCAATAATAAATTTAAAAATCCCTAATCCTATCTTTCACCTCCTCCTCCTCCATCGATCAACTTCTCCACCTTCTTCGCGCATCTAATACACCTCCACCTCGACGACACCATCAAATGAAGTCGTCAATTTACTAAGTTTCGAGGAAGCCTTATTTGATTGTTCACTCTTCAAGACTTCCTCTCTGCTTTTCTTTTGTAGGTTCGTATAATTTTTTCTCTTTCTTTCCCATATTTCTTTGTTGTGTTCATGCCTTCATCTTAATCCAAGTTTGGCAAGTAAGTTTAATTGCATTTTGCCAAAAGGTAGAAAATCCTCTCTAAAGAAAAATTGAAACTTGAATAAATTTTTGTGAATGTAACTGTCTCTTTTCAATATGAGAAAAGAGTTCATTAGCTTATCATGTTTATAGAAATTTGAAAAACCTTAGCGGGGGGGACGGGGGGGTGAATAAGGTTTTTGGCTAATTTTCGAAAATTCTTTGTTACTTAAAAGATAAACCTCCAATTTTATTTGATAGAGAATTCTAAAAATCTTTTAATAAAATTCCAAACCAAACAAAATTTTGTGGTTGAGACAAGGAAGAAACTTAAAGAAGAACACAAGCAGTTATAGTGGTTCACTCTATCAAAGAGTTACATCCACTACCTTGAGTCAACACCCAAGGATTTTTCAAATCCACTAAAACACAAAGATATACCAACTACAAATATGAGGATAACCCTACAAGGGTTTTGCACACAACCTCAAATCACAACACAATGTAAATCAAAGGATTACCCAAACGGTTTTTCAACACAAACCTTTGATATCAATAAAAGAAAAGGATAGGTTTAAGAACAATATTACCACTTTTGAGCTTGAGAAATAATAAGTACAACTCAATGAAATTGTTCTACAAGCTCCTCCTTTCTTCTTCTTTGATGATGATCAATAATGAAGCTCAAGAAGATTTTGTTTTTGGAATGAAAAGTGTTTGCAATAAATGTGCTTTTGAAGCTCTTGAAAGTTTTAAATGTTCACAATGAATATTCCACCAAACTTGTCTACTTTATGGCTGATCATAAAGTCTATATATAGTGTCCAAAAAAATTGACCATTGCCTTCAGTGCAACGGTAATATTTTATACAGTAAATATGAAAATCGGATGACCGGTTCCTAAATTCGGACAACCGGTTCTTTAAAACAGAAAGATTCGGACTTGTCCAGCTAGAAAACGGAGTGCCAAATTTTTGACCGAATTTTTGGACAGAAAGATTCGGACTTGATCCTCTGAAAAACGGACTGCCGAATTTTTTATTTTTGAAAAAACCGGACGACCGGTTCTAAAACCGGATGACCGAATTTTTGTTTCCTCAGCCAAGTTTCTTTTTAAGACAAAAACTTTCTTCCTTTTCAAAAACATGTATTCTTGACAATCATTTTAAAGAGAAGAAAAACTTTTCACCACAACTTAAGTCAAGAATACTTAGATTTTAACAAAAGTTTATAACTGAGAAAATCGTGAAAAGAGCTTCATATATGATCAATAATCAAAGAGTAAGACTAGGGAGTTTTACAAGGTAGTACCTAATTCACTCTACCAAAGACAATGCCTTCAATGTCTTCAATGTCTCCAATGATTTGATCTTGGAATGGCTTGGTCTCTTCTTCTCCATTTTGCCCTCATCAACAAGATCTTTTGCTTGTAGACTTTGAGACTTCACAGGTACTTCTTTTGTTCTATGAAGGGTTAGCTAAAATACTCACACAAGCATATGTTAATCATAATAAAAACATAAGTATTAATGCCCTTAGGGCTAACAATCTCCCCCTTTTTTATTATGACAAACATATATGCAAGAAGAACAAAAGAGCAGGAGTAAAGTATGGTGATGCTTCAATAAATCAATAGTAAGAGCAAAGCACAACAATCACCAAAAAAAGAGATTACTCCCCCTAAACACATGCTGTTATGGAAAATATAGCTAAAGAATATTACAAGATCAATCAAAACCAAAAAGCCCTTAGTATCATAACATCACAAGGAATAAGCTGCAAAATAATCAATATAAACACCATAAGCTGCAAAAACACCATCAATAATCAATATAAACACCATATTACCAAGATTTCTCCCCCTTACATCTTGCACTATTTTCTCCCCCTTTTGTCATAAATCAAAAAGTTTTGGGAGAGAAGTTCCAAGGGATCATAGAAGAGGTAGTAGTAGGACTTTCAACATTAAAGTATCATCATGAAGTCCATAACAATAAAGGCCAATCAACAAAGAAAAAGAGCAACAAACAGATCACTTAGCATAACAAAAGCAAATTAAGATTAGAAATAAGCAAGTTAAAAACCATATCATTAAGAGAATGAAAATAGGAGTTTGAAAAGAGTGACGGACAAAACAAGAAAGAGAAAGAAAAGGTTTTATAAGATAAATCTCAATCATCTCTATCTCCTCCTCCTTGCTCGAGTCTCTTAACCCCGTTCTTGTGTATCGGTCATTTTTTGGTCCAAAGTATCAAGCCTTTCTTGAATGTTGGAGACTTTCCCATCCAAAGCCTCAAAGCGACCGTCGAATGCATCAAACCGGGTGTTCATTGATGTTTGGAGAGAGGCTATCATATCCATCAGATGACTCATGCTCCCAGAAGATGAGCCTTCCTCTGTTCTTTCTTGTCATTTCTTTTGTCTTGTTTCTCTTCTTTGTATTTCAGCCTCTGTTTCTTCATCACCGTCCTCTTCTTCGATATCCATGTCCTCTTGATTGTCATCATCATCTTCCTCATCACTGTCATCAACATCTTGTCCACCTCGGATGAATGTCCCATCTTCATCTTTCTCAAACCCCATTCTTTTGAAGGTTTGTTGAATATATATCTTGCCAGGTCCAATGTGATTACCCATCCCAACCAAATTGATCACAAAGTGTTGGAGGATTTTTGTGATAAAGCAACCATACGGCAAGCATTTCATTTGGGAAGATTGTGCAGCTAGCATATGTTCTATAGCCATGAATCCAAAATTCATTCTCCTATGCTCATGCAAGGCTAGCATCACAAATGCGTGCATGTTGGTGATAGATGATTTATGCCCAACATTTGGAATGATGATGTTAGATATCATGTGATGGAGCATTCTCCCATAAGCATCCAGTTTGTTAACATTTCTATCATCATGTCTTTTTAATACCTCTCCCTTAATGAAAATTTCTGCAAATCGTTTTTCACTGTATAAATTTGGATCATAGCATTTTTTGTTCTTGGTGTAAAAGCTTATTCCATCTTGAGGGGTATCCAATATTTCATTCATCAGTCTATCATCAAATGCAATATCCCTTCCCCCAATTCTAGTTACAATCCATTGATGTGAGACATTATTCACTTTTTCAATTCTTCCTTTGTGGAGATTAGCATAAAATTCATATATCATATCCACATAATAAAGTTCATTTACAATCAACAGAGGTATCCAACCGATCATTTCAAAAAGATGAGGAATAGCCTCCATACCTTCCATATCATGTAAGTCCACCCTATGACCCAGAGCAATTTTCTGTCGATTTCTAGTCCATTCTTCAAACCTGGCAGCTTCCTTTACTGAAATAAACCTTTATGAAACTCTAGAAGCCCTAGCAGCAGAAGCCCCAGTTCCAGAGGGTACTCTTTTTCCCTTTCCTTTCCCTCTACTGGTGCCTCCTTCTTCAGGATTTTGCCCTTGACCAACTTGAGCATTCTTTGTTTTAACCATTTTGAAGAATTTCTTGGGTAGGGTTTTGAGAGGAGATGAAGAGTTTTGAGATTGGTAGATAGTAAACAGAGAGAAAAATAGCTTCTTTGATATGATAAGAGATGAATTTGAAGAAAAAGAAGAAGAAAATTGAAAATCGGAACAAGAAATCGAACGGGTCTTATGAAGAGGGGGTTTTCGGTCGAGAGAGTGAGAGAGAGTTGAGAGAAAAATGTGAGGAGTTTTGAGGGAAAGTCTGATTTTAAACTGCAGACCCGACCCTAATTTATGAATTCGGTCGACCGTTTGTTAAAATCGGTCTTCCGGTTTTTGGATTTTTGAAGAATTCGGACGTCTGAGTTTTTGTGTAGGCGTCCGGTTTGTAAGTCCGAATATCTCTGGAATTTTTTGAAAGGTAAAGTATGAGTCCGGTTTTAAAACCGGACGTCCTAATTTTAAAAAAGGCGTCCGAATTTTTGAAAAATATCATCAAGGCAGAAATAAAAAAAAAAAAACAAATAATACAAGCAACACACATTACTCATTTAATTTCCCGATACCAAGTAATTTTTTTAAATAGCAAAAGCGATCTTCTGAAAGAGGCTTTGTAAAAATATCGGCAATTTGATCTTCTGTGCAAATATATTCTAAAGATACATCACCTTTAGCAACATGATCTCTAATAAAGTGATGTTTGATTTCAATATGTTTTGTTTTTTAATGCTGCACAGGATTTATGGAAATATTTATGGCACTAGTGTTATCACACATGATAGGTATGCACTTAAAAGAAACACCAAAATCAATTAATGTATGTTTCATCCAAAGTACCTGAGCACAGCAACAACCGGCTGCGATGTATTCCACTTCGGCGGTTGATAGGGACACGCACGATTGTTTCTTCGTTTGTACCAAGATACTAAGCATCCTCCCAAGAATTGGCAATTTCCACTTGTACTCTTCCTTTCTACCTTACATCCGGCGTAGTCCGCATCAGTGTAGGCAATAAGATCAAAACAAGATTGTTTAGAGTACCACAAGCCATAATCATATGATGAAATTAAGTATCTCAAAATACGTTTTACAGCTATTAAATGAGATTCCTTGGGACAAGCTTGGAATCTAGCACATAGACATACGACAAACATGATATCCGGCCTACTAGCCGTTAAATAAAGTAAACTACCGATCATACCTCTATATGTCTTTTCATCAACAGTTTTACCTTTTTCATCTTTGTCAAGCTTCAATGACGAGCTCATAGGAGTACCGATACCTTTTGCATTGCTCATCCCAAATCTTTTGAGAAGTTCCTTGGTGTACTTCTCTTGATTGATGAAGATTCCTTCTTTTGTTTGCTTGATTTGGAGGCCGAGAAAGTACGTCAATTCTCCCATCATGCTCATTTCAAATTCTTTTTGCATAAGTGAGGCAAATTCTTTACATAAAGAGACATTAGTAGCACCAAAAATGATGTCATCAACATATATTTGGACAAGAAGAAGATCATTGTTACAAGAGGTTTTTGTAAAAAGAGTGGTGTCCACTACACCCCTTGAAAAGTTATTTGAAAGAAGAAAACCACTTAACTTCTCATACCAAGCCCTTGGAGCTTGTTTTAAACTATAGAGTGCTTTTGAGAGTTTGTAAACATAATTTGGAAATTTTTCATGTACAAAACCGGGAGGTTGTTCAACATAAACTTCCTCCTCAATATCAACATTTAGAAAAGCACTTTTAACATCCATTTGAAAGAGTTTGAATCCTTTAAAACAAGCAAAAGCTAAAAAGCATCCTAATAGATTCAAGTCTAGCAATCGGAGCAAAGGTTTGATCAAAATCTATGCCCTCTTCTTGATTGAATCCTTGGGCAACAAGTCTAGCTTTGTTTCTAATGACTTCTCGGATTCATTTAGTTTATTTCGAAAAACCCATTTTGTGCCAATTGTGGGGTGATTATGTGGTCTAGAGACTAAAGTCCAAACTTTGTTTCTTTCAAATTGATTTAACTCCTCTTGCATAGCAATAATCCAAAACTCATCGCATAAAGCATCATCAATAAACTTAGGTTCAGTTTGTGATAATAGGGCAAAGTTATCGATAAAATACCTTCTTGTTCTTACCCCTTGAGATACATCACCAATAATTTCATCTTTGGAGTGTCCCTTTGGATATATCACATCTTGAGGAAGATTTTGAGTTTCTTGATCGTTTTCTTGTTTTTTCCTCATACTCTTCTTCCTCCATAGCATGCTCTTCCATTGCTTGAGTGTACAATGGTTGGTTACTTTGAGTGTTATCTATGTCATCATCATCATCAACTTTCTTGTCCAAAATGTTAGTTTCATCAAAATTAACATGAATGGACTCTTCGACGCACAAGGTTCTTTTGTTGAAAATTCTAAAAGCCTTTTTGTTTGAAGAATAACCAAGAAAAATTCCCTCATCGGATTTTCGATCAAACTTTCCAAGATTGTCCTTGGTGTTTAAAATAAAGCATTTGCATCCAAAAACTTTAAAATAACCAATTGAGGGGGTTTTATTAAAATGAATTCAAAGGGAGTTTTCTTTAATGAAGGTCTCAAGATAACACGATTCATAATGTAGCATGCGGTGTTAACAGCCTCGGCCCAAAAGTATTTAGGAAGGGAATTTTCACAAAGCATCAATCTTGCCATTTCTTGTAAAGTGCGATTTTTCCTCTCCACAACACCATTTTTTTGTGGGGTTTTAGCGGCCGAAAAATTGTGTGTTATACCAAAATCATTACAAAGTTTTGTAAAATCTTGATTGTTAAATTCTCTCCCATTATCACTTCTCATAGAGATCAATTTACAATCAAGGGAGGTTTGAACTCTTTTAAAAAGTTTAACAAACTCATGAAAAGCTTCATCTTTTTGACTCAAAAACAAAGTCCAAGTAAATCTAGAGAAATCATCAACAATAACAAAAGCATACCTCTTACCACCGAGACTAGTGGTCCTCATTGGTCCAAATAAATCCATGTGAACAAGTTCCAAAGGTTTTGAAGTTGAAATCATTTTCTTTGGTTTAAAAGAGGTCTTAATTTGTTTTCCAAATTGACAAGCATCACAAAGTTTAGTTTTCTCAAAGTGAAGTTTTGGTAGGCCTCTAACAAGTTCTTTTGAAGATAGTTGGTTTAATAAATCCATACTAACGTGACCAAGTCTTCTATGCCACAAAAATGCATCATCATCATGAACCGAGAGACACTTCAAGTTTTGGGAAAGAAAATCTTCAAGATGAAAGACATAGACGTTTCCAACTCTTTTAGCAACAAAAATAGTTTTGTTTTCATGCTTATCAATGATAGAGGAAGAATCACTTTCAAAAACAACCTTTTTTCCACTATCACATAATTGACTAATACTAAGCGAATTGAATTTAAGACCATCAATTAGAAGAACATCCTTAATGAGAGAGGAAGATTTGTTACCAATATTGCCTATACCAATGATTTTTCCTTTGTTCTTATCTCCAAAAGTGACAAATCCACTTTCGCTTTCTTTGAGATTGCACATAAGTGATGAGTCCCCGGTCATGTGTCTTGAACATCCGCTATCCAAGTACCACTTAGATGGCCTTGATTTGTGTTCCTCATTTTCTAGTGCCATGAAGCATATGTTGGCCTTTTCTTCTTCTTCATTTTCACTTGAGTCTTGATCCCAAGTTCCAATTAGGCCTTTGCCTTTCTTCTTCTTCTTCAATACCTCAAGCTTGGCTTCTAAAGCTCCCTTTTCCTTTTCAAGGGCCTTGGGACAATCGGCTACAAGATGATCGGTGCTATTGCATTCAAAACACCTAGCTTTGAAGAGTGATGAGCTTTGTCCTCCTTTCTTGAGTGGAGGTTTCTTCCCTCTATTGTTGAAACCTTTCTTGTAGAATCTTTTAAACTTTCTCATTGTCAATGCCATTTCCTCATCATCATCAACCTCATCTTCATTGTTTGATGAGTATGTTTGATCATCTTCATTTGCCTTGAGTGCAATGCCTTTTCTTCCTTTTTCTTCATCTTCCATTTCATTCAATCTTTTTATTTTCATTTCATAGGTGAGTAGTGATCCTATGAGTTCTTCAATAGGAAGTAGTCTCAAATCCTTTGATTCCTCAATAGCTAGTGCTTTTGGAAGTACATCAAGAATTTTTCTATTTGCTTCCCCTCTTGAGTACTCTTTCCCATATGCCTTTAGGCCGTTTGTGATGTTGGTGAACCTTGTGAACATGTCACTAATGCTCTCATTTTGTTTCATCATAAATAGCTCATAGTCTCTCACCAACATAGCCAACTTTGACTCCTTTACTTGATTTGTTCCTTCTTGAGTAACTTCAAGTAACTTCCACATTTCATGAGCCGAATCACATCCGCTCACTCTATTATATTCGCTTGCATCCAAGGCACAACTAAGAATATTCATAGCTTGAAAGTCTAGAGTCATCTTCTTTGAGTCGAACTCATCAAATTCTTCAACCTTCTTGGCTACTCCATTTATTTTGGGGATGTAAGGACCTTTCTCTACAATGCTCCACAAGTCAAAGTTAATAGAACAAATATATATTTTAATTCGAGACTTCCAAAAAGTACAATTTGTTCCATTAAAAAGAGGAGGTCTATTTGTAGAAGAGCCTTCTACATATGGTAAACTAGAATTATTAGCCATAGTAAAGTAAAGATCTTTTGCTTCAAGGGTGTTAGTCCTTTTTTAAGAAGCCCTTATTCGATACCAATTGAAAAACCTTAGGGGGGGGTGAATAAGGTTTTTGGCTAATTTTCGAAAATTCTTTGTTAATTAAAAGATAAACCTCCAATTTTGTTTGATAGAGAATTCTAAAAATCTTTTAATAAAATTCCAAACCAAACAAAATTTTGTGGTTGAGACAAGTAAGAAACTTAAAGAAGAACACAAGCGAGTTATAGTGGTTCACTCTATCAAAGAGTTACATCCACTACCTTGAGTCAACACCCAAGGATTTTTCAAATCCACTAAAACACAAAGATATACCAACTACAAATATGAGGATCACCCTACAAGGGTTTTGCACACAACCTCAAATCACAACACAATGTAAATCAAAGGATTACCCAAAGGGTTTTTCAACACAAACCTTTGATATCAATAAAAGAAAAGGATAGGTTTAAGAACAATATTACCACTTTTGAGCTTGAGAAATAATAAGTACAACTCAATGAAATTGTTCTACAAGCTCCTCCTTTCTTCTTCTTTGATGATGATCAATAATGAAGCTCAAGAAGATTTTGTTTTTGGAATGAAAAGTGTTTGCAATAAATGTGCTTTTGAAGCTCTTGAAAGTTTTAAATGTTCACAATGAATATTCCACCAAACTTGTCTACTTTATGGCTGATCATAAAGTCTATATATAGTGTCCAAAAAAATTGATCGTTGCCTTCAGTGCAATGGTAATATTTTATACAGTAAATATGAAAATCGGACGACCGGTTCCTAAATTCGGACGACCGGTTCTTTAAAACTGAAAGATTCGGACTTGTCTAGCTAGAAAACGGAGTGCCGAATTTTTGATTTAGAGCAAAATCGGACGACCGGTTCTAAAAACTGGATGACCGAATTTTTGGACAGAAAGATTCGGACTTGATCCTCTGAAAAACGGACTGCCAAATTTTTTATTTTGGAAAAAACCGGACGACCGGTTCTAAAACCGGATGACCGAATTTTTGTTTCCTCAGCCAAGTTTCTTTTTAAGACAAAAACTTTCTTCCTTTTCAAAAACATGTATTCTTGACAATCATTTTAAAGAGAAGAAAAACTTTTCCAAAAACACCACAACTTAAGTCAAGAATACTTAGATTTTAACAAAAGTTTATAACTGAGAAAATCATTAAAAGAGCTTCATATATGATCAATAATCAAAGAGTAAGACTAGGGAGTTTTACAAGGTAGTACCTAATTCACTCTACCAAAGACAATGCCTTCAATGTCTTCAATGTCTCCAATGATTTGATCTTGGAATGGCTTAGTCTCTTCTTCTCCATTTTGCCCTCATCAATAAGATCTTTTGCTTGTAGACTTTGAGACTTCTCAGGTACTTCTTTTGTTCTATGAAGGGTTAGCTAAAATACTCACACAAGCATATGTTAATCATAATCAAAACATAAGTATTAATGCCCTTAGGGCTAACAAAATTGTTACAGAAGAGAATAATACGATAAAGGAAAAATATATCAATCCCAAATTCTATGTTATCACTCCCTTGAATGGTTGAGCTGAATGCAATCCCAGATTCCGTGTTATCACTTCCTTGAGTGGTGGAGCTTAATGACTGTTATTGGCTTACCCTTTATACATGATTAAGTCTCAATGCAACCCCTTAAAGTACTTGTATGATCCACTGTTTTAGGAACAAACCAATACAAACCATGTGTTTCCTTACTACTCCTATCATCCTTATCTCTACACTCAAGTGATTGAGTGTTATTACCCTCCCTCAAAATATGTCGAGGTTGGAGGCACAGTTTGTTGCGAATGCGAAGAAGAGTGGCCTTACATAAGGGCTTGGTGAAAGTGTCCGCAAGCTAGAGGGTAGAGGAGACATGGCGAGTAATAAGGAGTCCCATGGCGACTCTCTCACGAATAAAATGGTAGTCAAGTCAATGTGATTGCTACAAGCATGAAAAACAAGATTAACAGTAATGTGTAATGCACTCAGATTATCACAGAAGAGTAGAGGCGGGTGGGTTTGAGGAATATGAAGATTACGTAAGAGAAAGTGAGCCTTGTTAATTTAGTCACTCTGTTAGCCATTGCAAGATATTCAGCCTCAGTACTTGAACGCAAGATGGTTGGTTGTTTCTTGGCACACCAAAAAATAATGTTATGTCCCAAAAATGTGCAAAAACCCATCATAGAGCGTCTAGTAGTAGGACATCCTTTCCAATCTGCATCAAAAAAGGCAAAAAAATCAAGTGTGGTGTTTCCAATTAGATGAAAATCCAAAGTAATAGGAGCCTTTAACATAGTGTAAGATACGACGGACCATTTTTATGCTAGCAACAGTTGGTGATAGCATAAATTGAGATACATTGTTAACACTAAAAGGAAGGTCCGGCCTTGTGAGTGTTAAACATTATAAAGCACCAACAATTCTATGATAAAAAGTAGGATCAGAGAAAAAAGTATTATCATGAAGCCCCTTGGTTTTGGACTCCATTGGTGTATTCATTGGTTTACAGTCCAACATCTGAGCTTTGTCAAGAATAGTGTGGGCATAGTGAGTTTGGGAAAGCTGCAGAGTATTAGCAGACTGTTGAACCTCTATACCAAGAAAATGATGTGTAGGTCCAAGATCTTTCATGGCAATTAAGAACGTCGAATTAGATCATGTCAACAACATATCATTAACATAAAGTAGTAAGAACAATGTACCAGATGGAGAGTGCATAATAAACAAAGATGGATCAGCAAGAATACAAAAGAAACCAGTTTTGAGCAAGAAGGCACTAAAATGAAGCTTTTGGTGCATGTTTAAGGCCAAAGAGAGTTTTTGAAGTTACAGACATGATATGGAAATTTTTGATTATGCATACTTGGTGGTTGCTCCATATAAATATACTTAGTTATGTAACCATGAAGGAAAGCACTTTTAACAACAAGTTATCGAATGTCCCATTGGCGAACCATGGCTAAACTAAGAACTAAACGAATAGTACCTGGTTTGATAACTGGAGAGATTGTTTCAACATAGTCGATGCCATCCACTTGGTGATACCCTTTTGCAACGAGTCAGGCTTTGAGCCTATCAAGTGTGCCATCAGCTTTTAATTTTTCTTTAAAGACCTATATTGAGCCAATAATATTCATATGAGAGTCTCTGGGAACTAAAGTCCATGTGAGATTTTGATGCAAAGCATCAAGTTCATCAAGCATGGCTTTCCGCCACCCATCATGTTGAAGAGCTACTTTGACTGACCGTGGTTCACTTGGAATATCTCCACAGGTGAGAAGTAAAGCATATCGAGAATTTGGCTTATAAATCCCATGTTTTGCTCTTGTAACCATAGTGTGAGATGTTGACGAAACAAGTTCAGAGGAAGAGGCAGGATGTATACTTACCGAATGGTTGTCTTCAATTGGAAGAGGTATTGAGGAAGACATATCATGTTCTTGTGGAAACAACTCGAGATAAATATTGGTGGAAGTGTGATCATGGGACTGATTTGTCAGTAATTCAGAGAGAACAACTGAACTTGTAGGATCTGGTACAAAAGGTGACGAGCTTGAGATGGGGGTTAGAATAGGAATATGCATTGAGTCTATTGCTGGAGATGGTGAGTTCATTGAGACAGAAGGCGAAGAATCAAGAAACGCTAATATGCTAAAACTGGAAGATGACAAAGACCCGTTTTTCTTGTAATGATACAAATCTCATCAAACAAACATGCCTCAATACAAACATTCTGTGGATTTTAGGATCAAAACATCTGTACCCTTTATGCCGATTGATGCAAGCTACAAACACACAAGGAATGGTTTTAGGATCAAATTTATCCTTTTTGGTGTTCCATGTATATGGATAACATCGTGAACAAAACACCCGTAAAATAGAATAATTAGGATTAGCACCATGTAAATGGAAAAATGACAATCAAAATTAAAAGAAGAAGAAGGCAAACGATTGATTAAAAAAGCTACAATGGTGAAGGCTTCGACTAACAGAATAGTAGGTGCGCCACTGTGAAAGATCATAGTCATCCCAAGTTCTCTGATATTGCGAAGACAACATTCGACAATGCCAGTTTTTCCGGTGTATGTGGACGAGAAAGTTGATGAATGATTCCCTCTTGCTAAAAGTGAAAAGCAAGTCTTTTATTTACAAATTCACCATCACCATCAGAATGAAAAATTTTGATTTTTTTTCCAAATTGATCAAAAGCTACGTAAACATCAATAGACTTATACTTGGCACGAAGAGGAATTATCCAACCATAATGAGAATAATCATCCACAAGGCAAGCGTAATATCGAAATTTACCAAGAGATAAAATAGGGGCTGGTCCCCAAATATCACAATGAATTTTGTCAAAAACACCATTACTAGAATAAGAAGAAGAAGAATTAAAAGATGATTTGCTAGGTTTGACTAATTAGCAACTTTCACAAACAATGTCCACCTTTTTATTTGAACTAACATGAATTAAATTCTTAGTACGTAACAATTGAACAGTTGATTTATGCGGATGTCCAAGACGTTGATGCCACAGCTCTTCAGTCCGTGAGTTTTGTCTATTAGAAAAGTGTTCTTTCTTTGGTCTAGATAAAACATAAAGATTCCTTTTACATTGACCCACTATCACGGATCAACTTGTTGCTCATTCCTTATGCAGAAAATCCCGTTAGTAAATTCGTAATTTAAAGGATATTGTGATGTTAATTGACTAAGAGAGAGTCAACTACGAGTAAATTGACCAATGAACACTGAAGTATGACCAGCATAGTTTTTAAGATTTTGTAACATAACTGAGTTTGCTGTCATATAATTTGAGGTTTTGGTGTCGGTTGTCCATTCGACATCTGGAACTGAAGTATCCCTAGTAAGAGCAGCAAGAGCTTGAAGAAGGTCCTCATCATTTACTGATTGATTTGGTAGACTGCAACAGATTTTGGCAATATGTCCAAGTCTTTTGCAAAACTGACAGTGTTCATTCTTGTACATTTCTCGTTCCATGCTTGTCATGCATTGTTTACTAGGTGGTGGTGGTTTGGAGTGTGATTGTTCACTTTCTGCAACTGTCGTAAAATATTTCCTGCATAATTTGAATGTTGAGAATTATTGTTAGTGGTTGAAAGCCTCTACTTTTTGAGGAGAATTAATTTTTGTAACGATTGTTGTTGTTATAAGTATGTTGCTGGTTTTGCTGACGTTGTCCATAAAAGGCGTATGACGATGAGTTTGTTGTTTCAACCCATGTGTTTCGTTGTTCGAAAACCTATAAGAGAGACACTGCTTCTGATATGATGGCATGGGAAGTTTGAGCATTGTGGTTGTGAAAGATTCATATTTCTGTCCAAGATTGGCAAGTAAAGAGTATACTTTTGTTTTGTCAGTTATTGGGTCCCCTCTCGCTGCAAGACTGTCGCAAATCCTTTTGAACTTTCTTAAATGTTTTGCCAAAGACTAATTTGGATCTTTTCGGAGATATGTGAGTTACTGTCAACAGTAAATTCACGTTCTTGTGAATCTTGAGCTTAGGCTTCTTTTAAGGCATTCCAAACTGATTGTGATGATACAAGACCAATAACCAGGCCTAACACTTCTTCAGTGATTGTTCCAATAATCCATCCATGTAGGAGACGATCTTCTTTGCGCCATTTGAGATATTCATCTGAGAGGGTTTTTGTATCAGTGATTGAAGTGTCTGTTGTTGTAGTATAGTTTTTGTACATCGTTGGTTTTGTTGTTTCACCTGTGAGAGTCCAACCATATATTGGCTTTCGACAAGATCAAGTAATTGCTCACGCTACAGAGAATAGCTTTCTGAGGTGACTTTTAGTGTGACAAACTTTCGGACATTCAAGGAAATTGTTGAAGCCATAATTTGCAGTATGGAACTCTCTTGTCTCACAAGAGGCTTTGATACCATAAAGAAAAACTAAAACTTTAATATTTTTTTGTGAACGTAATTGTCTCTTTTCAACGTGAAAAGAGAGTTCATTAGCTAATATATTTGTAGAAATTCTTATAAAGAGAATAGTACAATAAAGGAAAAATATATCAATCCCAAACTATGTGGTATCACTCCCTTGAATGGTGGAGCTGAATGCAATCCCAGATTCTGTGTTATCAATTCCCTGAATGGTGGAGCTGAATGCTATTATTGACTTACCCTTTACACATGATTGAGTCCCTGTGCAACCTCTTAAATTACCTCTTATTTTAGTACTTTTATGAATTTTTTTTTGCTTTTCCGATTTGGATTTTTTTCGGTCCCTTTTTTTAATTGAATCGGTCCCTTTTTATTTATTTATTTTTTTGAATTTTATCATGCGAGCTTATCATAATCTGAACTACGGCATCATTTGGCTGTGACCGTTGCAGTGAGATGAGTCGGCGAAGACAGATGAGAGATTAGTTGATGATGATGATGAGGAGAAGAAGAAGAAAAAGAAGGAGGAGTTTGAGTTTCAAGGGTGGGGGCGGTGGTTGTCCGTCGGTAGCAGTAGTGATGGTCCAGCAGAGTCGGCAATGATCTAGGGCAAAGCTGGTGGTAGTGTGTTGAAGGCGTGGAGCAAGTTGAAGGAGAAGATAAGAGATTAGCACTAGGGATTTTCAAAATTATTATTGAATCCTTAAAAATTAACCATTTAAAAAGTAAGGACGTAATTAAAATTTTATTATATTTTAAAGGGCTAAAAGAAAAATTTATAAGTGAAATTTTAATTCTAACCTTTAAATTTTTTTATTATTAATGAGTTAACAGCTAAAATGGATCGAAGGTCTGATATTGAAATTCATGATGAGTACTTACTATTTTGAAGTTCATAATCCAAAATTAAAATTTGAGAATGAACAGGGATATCTTTTTTAAATGAACAAGACTCGAACTTGATAATTTACTTAAAAATATCAAATTCCTTTCACTTGATCAACACTTTTGTAAGTAAAATCATATCATTCTCCCGGCAATTTTCTGAAATATAATAATAATAATAATAATAATAATAATAATAATAATAATAATAATAATAATAATAATAATAATAATAATAATAATAATAATAAAACTAGGTATGATATGCGCGATGTCAGTCTTGATTTTCTGGTCAGCGAAACTTGACATTACATTAAACCCAACTAGTAATGAATGAATTAAGAAGAGTGAAGGGAAAGCACATGGGTGGGTGGTGAGGGTAGAAAAGATTCCAGAAATGCTCCCTACAAAGATTAAAACAAATCGTGGAAAAGAATGGGCATTCCCCTGCACTGTGCATATATTAGCATAACGATATCGTTACGTTGTAAATTGTAAGATCATAATCTTTGCTGTCGGCTATAATTGTGGTGACTATTGTCTGTTATTAGCAGACACAAACATAATCCCAGAAACTACCAACTGCTTGCTGGTACAAACTTAGACCTATGATTCCTTTCCTTACCATTCAGACACTAATTCCTTCTTTTAATTTTTTTTTAACATAATGGCCAACATTAATTATTAATTCAGACGTATGTCTCTTTAATTTTTAACACTAAGAAAAATCCCATCCCACATGATCTATGAATATTATTCCATATATATATATATATACCATAGTAGCTCTATATCTATGTTCTAATTTTATGTACTACTTAATTATTATTTCATCCGAGTACAAAATGCGAAACTTATAATTATATTTTAATTAAAGAGCATTGGATATTTGCATTTGAATGTAATCGATTGTTGTTGAATTTTTTCTATGGAACTCGACGGATTTTAATTTATTAACTACAAGTTCTATATTGGTATATTAAAATTGTAGTTGTCGTATTAAAGAATTAATAACACTTCCGCAAAAATACTCTTTCCAAAAAAATACTTTCTCCAACATACTTCCCAGATAAAATTTTGTGATCCATAATGATATTATGAACATCATTGCTGCATTACTAAATTATTACCTATTGTTAAGGATTGACATATAATTAAAATAGGATTATTATTATAAATCATAAACTATGTATAATTATATTTTGTTTACCTAGTTGTAATTAATTAGGTTTCCTACTCATCATTTGTTTAGGATTTGTCACATGAACAATTTATATAATGTACAATATTTCATATTAATAAGACAGAAAACATAAGATTGTTTTCCCCACTAGAAACTTTCATGGTATCAGAGCCAATTGTCTAAAACCTCTCATAATGAGTAACGACAATATTGGCAATGTTGATCATGACATGGTGGAAGAAAGCCATGTTCACAAAATAAAGAAAGATGCTTATTATGTAGCATCCGTTGATGAACCTGGATTGATTCTAACAACGGTCCAGTTAAGAGAGATAGAAAAGGACAATAATTATGCAGAATGGGCAAGAGCCATGCGCATGGCCTTGAGATCAAAGAAGAAGTTGGGATTCATTGACGGAATAATTCCAATTCCAGAAGGAGACCCAAACAAGGAGGAAAAATTGTGGGAAATCAATAATCTTGTAAACTCTTGGATTTTCAACACTGTCAAACCCTCTCTCCGATCCACCATATATCACCCCGAGAGAGCTGATGAATTATGGATAGATTTGAAGGACGATTTTTGGTTGGCACCGGGCCATGAATATACGAATTAAAAGCCGCATTGGCAAATTGTAATCAAGGCGGTGATTCAGTACACGTGTATTTTTCACGTCTAAAAAGGTTCTGGGATGAACTAGAAAACTACACTCAACTCCCGTCCAGCGCAGATACAGAACTATTGACCTTTATCATAAAGGAAAGAGAAAACAAAAAGATTTTTCAATTTTTAATGGGATTAAATAGTGCAATTTATGGCACTGTCTTTCCCATATGATTCAGCAAGAACCCATACCCAAGTTACGAACAGTTCTTGCTCAAATTTGCAAAGAAGAACAGCACAAAAATTTAACATGAATAGGGGACTACTCTAGCGACGGCGCCGCCTTCGCCGCCACCAGAGCCACCGCCGCTAGAAGAGATCGCCGATCTCCTTCTTCAAAATTTTACTGTACCTACTGCAAAAGGGCTGGACACGACGTCACTGGCTGCTTCCAGCTTGTGGGATATCCGGAGTGGTGGCCGCGGAGCTCATCTAAACTCACTACCGGCTGCGGCATCTCACCGGCAAGCAACAATAAAGGGTCATGCGGTGGCAGACCTGGGCGAGGAGGACAACAGCAACAGCAGACGTCAAGAATTCGCGCGACGGATGGAGGACGACCAATGGAAGCATGGGCAAACTCTGCTTCAGTCCGGCAAGGAAGATCGGCAGCGGAATCCTTCAGCAGATGCGATTTACTCACTGGGGAAGAAGACAGCCGCGGGCCGGGCGGGCCGATCTACAGTGACAGGCCGAGCACAAGCAGTAACGGGTCGGGCCACTTTCCCACTTTGACAGCTGACCAGTGGTCAAGGCTGTTGACTACATTAAAAAATTCATACAACACTCAATTCGAAAAATTATTTGGTGTGAAAAATTTATGGATTTTAGATTCAGAATGTTCTCACCATATGACTGGTAGGAAATTTTTTTTACAAAATATACATCCTATATGTCCATACATTATTGGATTACCTAACGGTGCCAAGACTTTTGCTCTACAAGAAGGAACGGTTTCTTTGAGTTCTAGATTAAAACTCCATCGAGTGTTGCTAATTCCTGAACTCACATGCAATTTAATTTCTTTGTCTCAATTGGCACGAGACTTGAAGTATTTTATCACTCTCTCTGACAACTTTTGTGTTATACAGGACCGTATCTCGATGAGGCCGATTGGAGTGGGTGAGCAGAGGAATGAGATTTTCTTCTACAAACTTATGGAATTGAAGGAATTGTACGCTTTTTCTAGCATGGTTCTTGACTCAAGCACATTATGGCATATACGGTTGGGACATCCTTTAGATTGTATAGTGAATAATTTTTTGGGTATTTCTAAAGACTCTACAACTAGAAGATCTCCTTGTAACATTTGTCTACATGCCAAACAAACTCGTGATTGTTTTCCTCTTAGCATCAATAAAGCATCTACAATTTTTTACTTAATTCATCGTGATCTGTGGGGCCCATATAAAACCACGTCAACTATAGGTGCTTCATATTTTCTTACCATAGTAGATGATTATTCTAGGGTTGTTTAGATATATCTACTGTCAGAGAAGTGAAGTTGTGTCTATTCTTCAAGATTACTTTGCCATGATCAAAACACAATTTCATAAAACTGTCAAGATAGTCCGTAGTGATAATAGGATAGAATTTGCACCTCTAAACTCGTATCTTCCTACATATGGCATAATCCACCAAACTATTATTGCTGGAACAAAATGGAAGGGTTGAACGCAAGCATCAACATATTTTAAATGTAGCTCGGCCCTTGCGGTTTCAAACTAATTTGCCTATAAAATTTTGGGGAGAATGTGTTTTGAAGGCCGAGTATCTCATCAATCGAACTCCCTCAAAGTTGTTACACGGTAAGACTCCTTATGAGTTGTTATACGGAAAGAAGCCATCATATTCTCACATTAAAAACTTTAGGTGATTAGTTTATGTTCATGACCACGATCCACCCAAAGATAAATTTCACGCCCTCAGCTGACCATGTGTTTTCCTTGGCTACCCCCTTCATAAGAAAGGATGGAGATTTTATAACTTGCAAACAGAAAAATTCCTTGTGTCCCTAGATGTGATTTTGGATGAAATAAGATTTCCATTCCAAGAAAAATCAGACATTTCAATAATTCCTACAGACTTCGTACAATTTTACAATTTTGGAGAACAAGTTCTAGGCTCCAAACAACATATTATGCTAGCAAATAAATTACCCAACCCAGATCCACCAGCCCCTTCCCGCAGCCCAAATCTGAGCAGTCCACCTACCCAACACCAAATACCCAACCCAGATCCAATAGCCCCTTCCCACGGCCCACTAGTATCCCCTTCCCGCAGCCCAACCCCAGATACTCTAGCTTCCAATGCTGGCCCGCAACACTCTTCACGCGGCCCAACTTCATTTGGTCTAGCGACCTCACCTCCACTCCAACACAACAGCAGTAGCAGCCCAAAGCAGCAGCTCTCCTCCCAAGACCCAGCCGCCAGAAGTCCTTCCGCAGCCCAGCTAGGACGCCCTCTTACGGCACAACAAGCACAGAACCAAATTGTGGCCCAGTCACCCCCAGTCTTGCACACAGTCCAAATCGGGAAGAAATTAATACCAGATTGACACAAGAAAATCAGCCCACTGATGCACCCAGACGAAGCACTCGAATTAAAAATATTCCGGCTCGGCTTCGAGATTATGATTGCAATGCCATATAGAAGTCTTCTATATCCCAATCCTACTCTACTCCCTCACCCTTTTCGGACCTCTCAGGTACGTCTCTTTATCCAATAATACAATTTGTGGACTATAGCAAATTTTCTCATTCACACGCATTTTTTAGTATATGTAGCCGCGGAATCCGAGCCCACCACCTATTCTGAAGCAGTTTCTAATCCTCTCTGGCGCACCGCTATGCGCCAAGAGATTGATGCACTTGAACAAAATGGCACGTGGTCTTTGACATCCTTGCCTCCTGGAAAACGTGCTATGGGGAGTAAATGGGTCTTCCGTATTAAGTACAAAGCAGATGGCACCATCGAGCGATATAAAGCCCGCTTGGTGATTTTGGGAAATACACAAATGGCAGGTATTGACTTCACAGACACCTTTGCTCTAGTTGCTAAAATGGTCACCGTTCGCACCTTACTTTCCGTTGCCACTACTCGTAACTGGCCTATCCATCAAATGGATGTCACAAACGCGTTTCTCCATGGAGATTTACAGGAAGAAGTGTATATGAGACCACCACCCCGATTTTCGTACCTCTTTTCGAGGACAAGTCTGTCGCTTGAAGAAATCTTTATATGGTCTTTACCAAGTCCTTCGGTGTTGGTTTTCAAAACTCACTATCGCGCTTCGTAGGTGTGGTTTTTCTCAGTCTTATGCAGATTATTCTCTCTTCACATACTCCCGAGAGAATATTTATTTATGTGTTCTTATTTATGTGGATGATTTACTCATTACTGGAAATTCACTATCCAATCTTGAGAAATTCAAAGCTCCATTGCATAAGTGCTTTCACATGAAAGACTTGGGTCTCTCAAATATTTTTTGGGAATAGAAATTGCAAGAAACCCCACGGGTTTATTTTTATGCCAACGAAAGTACACCTTGGAAATTCTCTCTGAAATGGGTTTATTAGGGGGCTAAACCAGAATCTACTCCTGTAGAACCTAATAATCAGTTGGCAAAAGCTTTTGGATCTTTGTCTATCGCAGACTCATAGGCAAGCTGATATATCTCACCCTCACTCGACCTGAACTCGCCTACGCCGTACCTACACTTCCTCAATTTATGCACGCCCCTCGTCGTACTCAATGGGATGCTGCTATTTGAGTTTTCCGATATCTAAAAGGGAGTCCTGGTCTTGGCATTCTTCTTAAATCTGACTCTCCACTTTTATTGACTGCATATTGTGACTCAGATTGGGCTACCTGCCCGATAACTCGACGATCTCTCACTGACTATTTTATCTCACTTGGTGGGTCTCCTATTTCCTAGAAGACAAAGAAACAACATACTGTTTCTCGTTCATCTGTCGAAGCTGAATATCGTTCTATGGCAATGACTTTATGTGAACTAAAATGGTTATCTATTCTACTGCGTGATCTTCATGTTCCTGTCACCCGCCCAATTCCATTACATTGTGATAATCAAGCTGCTTTTCATATAGCCAAAAATCCTGTTTTCCATGAACGTACTAAACATATTGAAATCGATTGTCATTTTGTTCGTAATGCTTTCCGAGACGGTTTTATTTTCCTCGCCTATATTAGCAGTGAGGTTCAGCCAGCCGATATTCTCACTAAAGCTCTTCATCCGACACATTTTCATCGTTTAGCTTCCAAGTTGGGCATTTCTGACCTACATGCTCCAACTTGAGGGGGAGTGTTAAGGATTGACATATAATTAAAATAGGATTATTATTATAAATCCTAAACTATGTATAATTATATTTTAGTTGCCTAGTTGTAATTAGTTAGGTTTCCTACTCATAATCTGTTTAGGATTCGTCACATGGACAATCTATATAATGTACAATATTTCATATTAATGAGACAGAAAACATAAGATTGTTTTCCCCACTGAAAATTTCACCTATTCTCTATTAATTAAGATAAATACTTTTAGCTCATTTTAAAAGATAATCTATTTTCTTTGACATGTTCCTGTCTATTTCTTAAGAAAAATTTTATTTTGGTAAATAAGTAATTAGCAAGTAGAGTCCTAATAGTATGAAGTAATGTGATCCATTTTAGAGATATATACTGTTGATTCATTTTGACTCCAATTTGTAGAGGGATTACGGTGTGATTCTTACTCGAAATAGAGTCTCTGCCATCATGTTAACATGATATTTAATAAATTTACTATCTACTCTGTCAAGCTTATCAGGTTAAGACTACGGTGCATATTGTTGATTATCAAAAAAGCTTCGCGCTTAAGATATAACATTTCTATTAAAAAAAATTATTAAAAAAACATTTTTGGATAATGGGCTATGTATGTGGTGGCCGGCCTTTGTGATCAAGTGTATTTGTTAAAGCAGCACTGGATCCAATAAGTTACAGTGACGAAGATGATGATCAGTTGGGGCAGGCTCTGCATTTTTGCATCTAGAAATGGAATTTCCAATGTAGAGTTCACGAAGAGAGCTGACTCCCGAGTATGGTGCAGTTGACATGTTTTTGTGTTGTCGGAGCTTATAAACATTTTATATATATATATATATATATATATATATATATATGGGGGGTCATGGCAAAACTGATGTTGGCTGATGACTCCTCGTTCTTCTCTCTATCTACAATACGTGGATTATGACTTCCACTGTTTTGGCAGTGTCATAAACATGGCATGTCACAAACCATATAGTCACATTTACTGTTGAGAGCTCAGCTCTCCAAAGAAAGAAATCTAACGTAGAACGATCGGATTGGATTAATTTATGTAAGAAGTATGATAATAAAGTATTGTGAAATTATATGTTGTGAAAGTTAATAGTAGAGGGATCAAATTAGTAGTACGTAAATGTAAATTGTGTTAATGAGAATAATTCGTCGGTCTGAATCTGAACTTGGTCCATATTAGATAGGTCATAACATTATTTGGGATCAAAACCCATCAAAGCTTAGCTAGCCCTTGATTAAAGCTTTCTAGACTAAGTAAAAGTGGGAGAGCTCATAAAATCCAAACAAGTCAACTGCAAAAATCAGAGATAGAATATCAATGAAAGATGTTGGAAATAAATCCATGATAAATAAATGTTTCCCCTTATTTCATTATCTAATAACTTATTATTACTCTGACAATGTAAGTTTTTATTGATTTTGATATCGAAACCTTAAAGCCTTTAATTTCTATTCCGTCACCAATTCTTGGTTTTACATATTATAATATTAAAATGCTAATTAATGACCGAGTTTCATCATGTAACGAACACGAATGTGGATTGATATTATTAAAAAAATTTACATAGTATGTAGTGTGTGTGCAATGTATATATATATATATATATGTTGAAAAACTAATTACTATTAAACAAAATTATTTACTATTACAAAATTCAAATAATAATAATAAACAGTGAAAACTAAAAATCTAACTCTATTACATAAACCAATATCTTCTTCCTCTCCTTTTACTGATCGGTAAAAGCCGATCTTAGTGCTAAACCGGGTTCTTGCAAAAATGGTTAATCGAAACAGAAAATAAAAAAATTAAAAATCATAGAAGGAAGCTTCTTTCCCACCGCCGCGGCGGGTTGGTTACGCCGTCGGACAAACAACCGCAAGGACAGTGGCACCGAACAATGTCGAGGCACCGGTATGGAAGTTTAGATCGGGTACCCTCAGTGCGGTAAATAAGAGTCACGGGTGTCTTTCTCTTCTTCACCCTCTCGGCTCTCTCTCAAGTACTCACCGGAAACAGTGGTCAAGAAGACCGTCAAAGACAACCGCTCACAGCAAGTCAGCGTCGCGGAAAAAGACTGAAGGTTGGAGAGGAGGAGTGGCGTAGCGGACCGCGAAGAAGAAAAGAGGAAACAGAGATAGAGACGGCACTCCCAAGAAGTCAGAGACGGGGAAGAGAGAAAGACCAAGAAGAAGAAGAAGAGTTAGAGTGTTCTATGGAAACCAAGTAGGTAACATATAAATAGGTAGAGTCACAACGGGCAGCCCAAATTGGCCCTGTCTGGCCCGGCCCGGCCTGCTCTTCAGCTGAGACCCATAGTTATCATTGAATAATACACAGTGGACTAGAAAATTAAAAATTTTAAGAAGATTAAAGTACAACAAACCTACAATATCTATATTTCTCTCCTCTAGTATTGGATTGGAGGTGGGAAATTGCTGTAGTAAAGAGGACACGATAAAAAGGGGGTCCTTGAGAAGATAAAGAAAGCCTTATCTAATTGAAGTGCATATGTGTGCCACTGCAACTACGGATGTTGAAGCTCGACTTTGTATTTTCCTTTTCTTTGTTTCTTTTCCTGATCATATAGTTTTGTCGCCACACCAGTTTAAAAGAAAAAAAAAAAAAAAAAGGATTCAAAAACAAAAACTAGGTAGGGTCCCCCCACCTATGAACATATATTGCACGAATACATGATGATTTGCCTTTCTCTTTTTACGATTTGGATTGCATTTCCAAACATTGATTACTGTTTTGGATTCATGCAATATTGTAATGAAATGACTCTCCATAAACAGTTATGAACAAAAGACTATGTTGTATACACATGCCAATAATGTGTCTTCTTGTGGTTACTCCCGAATCTTGCACTTCATGTCCTAAAAGTTGTCCTAAAAGAGGAGCATGGACCATTAGAGAAAGCAGTTAAAAAATTTTTAAAATTATTTTTATAGATGACATTTTAAGAAATTGCATATATTTAAAACAAAAATTGTTGATATAAACAATAATATTAGTTACTATCACGATTTGTGACTAACTTTTAAGGTCGTCACAAATATCTTCGTCATTAATAAAATTGTGACGACTTTTGAGAATTTGTCACAGTTACTGAATGTTTTTATAGTGATAAAATTCTTAAACAAAAGGAGAGATCATTTGACCACGTGCCATCCAGTAGTTAATATAGGTGTGCGTATGCAAGAATGAGATTTGAACTCTAATCTCCAAGTTGGAGTAAAGCTCTATCTACTATGCTATCAATTTATTGGTGTTATATTTTCACTTTAGTTATATTTGATATATACAATCAATGTATTCATCTAATTAACAAAATAATAAGTAATAATAAAATTATGAAGTAACTAATTTATATTTTAGAAAATTAATAACCATAAAAAATTATATTAACTCTGTAATAGATAAAGACATACTCATTTAATCAAATTCACTAACCATTTATTTTATTTCCTTAATTTCAAAAAAGTATATAATTTCTATAAACAGTTTAGTTAGAATATGTTTATTAGTTTATTATTAAGTAATACATCATTCTAAAAATTTATTCTAGGTTGTATTATTTGTATCAATTGAGATTTTTAAAAGAAAAAAGTTATTTGCATTATTCCTTTGGATAAGTAAAATTTTTAAAGTATACATTTATATCTTAAATACTAGCAAACAACATTAATAAGCGGGAAACCATTATCATTATGTATACATAGCTTAGGTAGATCATTAATATTCAAACTAACATAACATAGTGATTTATATGGAAAACCAAAATAGAAAGGTTCAAATTGAATTTTATGTTTGAGAATTAATTTTATAAATTAATAAAAACACGAGATTTTATTAAAATTATTAAAGAAAAATAATCGACAATAAAATTATTTAATGCCAAAGAGGATGATGAAATGGATTACGATTAAGATATATATTTTTATTTATTATGAGACAAAATGTATATGTGATCAAGTAAAAATATTGTCAAAAAATATTATTAGCAATAATGACCACAATGAAAATTTTGTTATTGTGACAATAGTTTATAATCACAAACTAATTAAATCTTTTATTGACACTACTTTCATCCCAATAAATACAAATTCGAGTGACTAAGAAGTTTTCGTCACAATAAGTATAAATATTTGTGATAAAACTATATTTTGTCACAAATAAGTTATTAATGATGATATTTCACTAACAAAATCAATTTCGTCACTATTATTGTATTATTAGTGATACCTCAATTGTGAAAAATACTACATCGTTACAGAGATACTATCATATTAGTGATAAACAAGTAGATTGTTACAACTAATATTTACAATAGTGTTACTGATTATTTTTTGTCACAATAAAACTCTTAAATGATATAGCGGTCACAGAAAAATTGTCACTAAAATCCTTAATTCTTGTAATGTGAACCAAATTTTGTACCATCTAGTCTGTATAAAAAAATTACGCATTAAATGTAAGTTAAAGGTGGGTAGCCATTGGGAGGAGGAGGGAGGGAATGACTGTAGAAACTGGATTAGAGATGATATTTTGAGGGAGAGAGCATTATGGGGAAGTGAGAAATAAAATTTGATTTAATGTGGGAAAGTATTTGGTGAAGAAAATTTCAAAATTATAACATAAGGCCCTTAAGATTTGGATTCCTTTATGGAAAGTCCCTTGGTAAAATTACTTCATTTCATCTATCTCTCAAAAAAAAATTATAACGGCCTATCGAACTTGCCCTACACTAAAATGATATGGTTGCCCCTAATTTTACCTTGGGGCACTATCAAAATACATCACCAATAACATTTTGGTGGAAGAGTGGACCACCCTTCCCAAGGATGGTCTCGCAACTACTTACCACCAATTATGCTTAAAATCTTTTTTAACACTTTTTTCCTCCTAAATATTTTTTTAGGAATAAAAAATACCCACACTGGCATAATTCAAAAGAAATGAGGGGAAAAACGGGGGTCAATAAGTATAACTCGGGAATCTATAAGAATAGCAAGAAAAATTCATTTCTTACTATCAATTTTCTCTCTCTAGCCAACTTCTCTCTAACTTATCTCTAACCTCAAACTCAAATCTTTCATATTCAATATAATTTGAAGGTAGATATGGATCGTTTTGAAGATTTTTTGCAAGAAAATATCGACTTTGAGTTAAGAAAAGTCCCAATTTTTTTTCGCGAGTAGACCGAGTTTCGCCTAGATGGGCAAAATTCTCCAATGAGTTTCTGCCAGTCTGGTGAAATTCTTGACAAAATTTCGTCCAGATTGGCAAAAGTCATTGGAAAATTTCGTTCATCTAGGCAAAACTCAGTCCAGTCGGTTTTTTTTTAAATGTTAAATGGCATTTTTATGCTTTTTATAAGTTTTTTAATTAATATAAGATGTATTATTAATTTATTTCGTATTATGTTTTAACGTAACAGGCTGATGTATATCCGAATACATTTGAAAAGAATTTTTAGAACTGGAAGAATACGTGGATTAAGGGCATATGTTTGCAACAGATCGGATTTTTAATTCGAAAATAGAGTTGGTGGATTCGGTAAAAGAAATAACGATGAAAGTGAACACATATTTGGTTGTCACTCGGTATTTGAGATCAAGAACATCCGACCATTGACCGTAAGTTACATTAGCTTGAGAGCGTGGAGGTGCAAATAAATCAAGAATGAAATCGAGAGCTGATGATGAAGAAGAAGAAGTTCCCATAAAAAGGTAGGGTCCTTATGGGACTAAAAAGTGCGATTGCCCCTTTAAATTAAAAGGCGAGCAAATGGCCACGAGTAAAAATTGGTAATTATTCGTAAATGATGGAAGACATAATCATACAATAGGTGTCTATAATCACGGTCACGCTCAGGCTGCAAGACTAACAGAGGAGCAGCTAATACAGACCAAGCAATTTAGGAAGAGTCATGTGCCACCACATAATATCTTATGATTTTTTCGAGAACAAAATGTTAGTTGTGCCATAAGGTGTGTCGTATTACTTTTAATAGGTTATTATAATATTTTAAATTTATGTTTAGGATCTAATAATATGATTTTTATGATTTATGTAGTGCACAAAAAATATACAATGTCGTTGCAAAGATGAAGAAGAATAGGATGCAAGGGCGAAACACGGTGGAAGAAGTTCTTTGCTTAAGTCTCAATGGGGTTACACAGTCTTCTACAGAAACTATGACAATAGCAACATACTTAATGAAATTGTTGTTGCACACCTGACATCAATTCAAATAATGAGAATGTAGCTATATATACTGATAATAGATACGACGTATAAAACAAACAAGTAAGTTGTCTGTATATATTCTATTAAGTGTAGATTTGGATATTAAATGTATATTAATTGTTTAATTTATAATATTAATATGATTATATTGAAGTAATTGTGATCATTTAATTAGTTAATAGTGTATTAATGAAGAGTTAGTGACACAAAGTTAAATTTTTGTTTATTAATTAACTTTGGGATAATTTTAATATGTTAGTATAAAGTACCTGAATTTATACTTTAATTTATGTTTACATTTGTTTTTTAGGGAAGCGTGTGTTTTTCCATATATATATATACATATAACTATTTTAAAAATATATAACTATTTCAAAAATTGTTATTCACTGAAATATATTTAAATGAATTAGTCCACATACATTTGTTTTTCTTTAAGTTTAATAATTTTATGATTTAGGATTTGAATTTAAATTTATGATGTAAGTTTTATAAATATCTGAAAATAATAGGATTATCTTAAAAGAGTCGTGATCGTTTAATTAATATTTATGATTAATTAACATTGGTGATGAATATATATAATTTTTATTAATTTATATTCGGGTAATTTTAATATCATAGTATAAAGTATCTGAATATATACTTTAGTTTATGTTTAGTTTACTTTTTTTTGGGGTTGAGTGCATTTTTTCATATATAAAACTATTTGATTGATACTTGATGAATATTTAAATGAATTAGGTCACATGCATTTGTTTTTCTTTAAGTTTAATTATTTTACTGCGTATTGGGTTTAGGGTTTAGGGGTATGTTGTATAGTTTCTAAATATCTTATTTGTCATCTGTATTTTAAAAGAGGTACAATATGCCATTGTTGGAGGTCGTAGGGATCACTTCGACCGGTAAGAATTTCACTGTAGCAACTGCATTCATACGGAATAAGCAAGCTACGACATATAGATGGATTTTTCAACAGATTAAGCACCTATATTTTTCATCAGTTGTGTCAATAGGGAATAAGCGAGATGCTAAATCACATGAACCGTGCATGATTATTACAGACAGGGAAAGCGGTTTAATGCCTGTGATCGATGAGGTGTTCAGTAGATCATACTATATGCTATTTAGAAGGCACATCGATCAAAACGTATTGGTAAAATTAACTATGATGATAAAAGATGAAGAAGTCACATCACGGTTCAGAAATGGCGCATGGCATAAATTACTGAATGAAATCGATGAGGCAGAGTACTTAAAAAAATTGGATAATCTGAAGACGAGGTGGCATAAAAGGCTGGACTTCTTAAATTATTTGTTTAATACTTGGTTGAATCCCCTGGCTCATAAATTCACTAGAATTTGGACAAATCAAGTACTGCATTTTGGGGGTAGAGACAACGAACCGTGCTGAGAATGAATATCCAGTGTTGAAGCTATGGCTTTCAATATGCCATGGTGATTTAGACACTTTGTTCCTTAATATCGGCTCGTACATTGAAGGTCAAATTGCTGAGATTAAAAGTATTCAAGGCTTAAAGAAAAGTATAATGCAAAGAGTAATATGATATTGAAGAATGTAAGTAATAACATTAGTCATTTGAAATTGAAGAAGGCATGTGTTGGGATAAAGAGAGCTTTAGAGACCATTGATGTTCCAAAAAAAACAGTGTGAACACTATTTGAGAACTTCACACGGCCTCTCATGTTCATGCGATTTGATTACAGGGTTTGAACATCTTCTCCCTATCCGTTTGGAAGATATTTTGATTTTTGGAAGATCCTAGAAATTGGGGGTGACCATCCTTGTTCTAAAGAAAAGACATGGATTCTGAGATTCATGATCTTGCCTTTCTCTTGGATAAGATAAAAACAGGACCCATATCCGATGTAAGGGAGATGTGTCGTCTCGAGAAAGAGGTATTAAGTCCGATTTTGCCCGAGGATCCTGGTATGGCATTGACATCTGCCTTTGAGATTACAGCCGCGAAAGGACGACGGAAGACGAACTCAACAAGAAGGGACAAGTCGTACTGGGATCACGAGCTCATTGCTCATAGAAAGATACACAGATCAAGCTGTTCTAGTTCGAGATCGGGATCAAGATTTGCTTCGGGTTCCCTCGAGAAAGACAGACCACCACGGGCTCCAAGGGGTAGAGGTAGAGGGCGTAATAGTAGACGAAGTAGCTTATCATCACCAGATTCCGTTATAGATCCATCTACTGGTTCCATATTCCCTTTCTCCAATGCTTTCCCTAGTTTCGTTTATCATTTCATTGAGAATTGGAAGAACGTGGAGGGAGATGGAAATTGTGGATATAGGAATGAATATCAATGGCCTGAGGTCCGTAGGCGAATGTGTTTTGAGTTGGAACATACTCCGAACATGTACGTTTCACTATTTTGGATCAGTGGAACGGTATTACAAGCTCATACAGAGGGCACAGTGGCAGGAAGGATATGCTCCTCCGGTACATGTGCTGGATACACCTAATTTTCTTTATGTTATTGCAAATGCATTCAATTTGTGTGTGGTCTTAATTGCACAGATAAGGTCCACGATTGTATTGCCTTTGTACTCGTAGATGGATCGAACTAGAGGTACGATAGTTATCGGTCACCTGGCTGGATGCCCATTGCCCCCTTTACACATGCAATAGCAATATCATTGTAATGATCAAGTCAGTGGTTAGTCGGAGCCTTATTTTGATAGCATTGCAGATTGGAACACGAGATATGCTAGAGCATATCTACCAAGAGATCCCATTCACGTTAACCTTTAGTTATGTTTGTAAATATTTATTTACGTGCACATTATTTGTATTTTTTCCACTTTATATTTACTAATTTTATTGATAGTGAGTTTTCCACTTTATTACTACCTTCCTTCATTCATTTGTATTTATTCTACTTCATTATATATATTTACTTTATTTCGACAAGCGTTCATAATTATATTGACTTAAAAAAATAATAAATATAGATAATCACATGCAATGTCATAGGAAAGTAAACATACTAATTAAACCATACATAAAGATCACATACTGAAAGAAATGTCCAAATCATAGCATAAAAAACTATCAATCTAAGCGCGACGCGGATAACAGTCCTTCATGATACGACATATCCTTCCGTAGGGAGAGTCATCGGTGTTATCACGGTCTACCTCCTGAGCAATCATGTCGAGGATAACTGAGGGTGATAGTAGAGCTCCAGTTGGGTATTGTACGCCACGTGGAAGTTGGTCAAGATTCTGTATCTTGGGATGAGTGGGAGGATAAACGGTGGCATGTAATCATCTGTGCATCGACCCGGGGATACAGGAGGTATATTGGTCCATGTCTCTGTAAGCATATGTGATGATGATTCTAGCCACAATGCCTCTATAAATTTATTCTTCATGACGTACATCCTGTTATTTGCTGGCCTATGAGCCTCTAAATGTCGAATAGTTAGTGTTGGAATGCATTACTGCCACCCAAACTGTCAGACAACTCTATCGGGCATGTACGGCTCAATACAATCGAAGTATGCAAGCATCCCATACCAAGTAGAAACTCAAACGTCCTATATCTCAGAAGGCTTATACGGAGTCCACCGTACCTCATCCGTAATCATCACATCTAACCGTAGGCGGATGTCTAATAATTTATGCTTAAATTTCTGTCCCAACATTGCATACCGCTGGATATATAGCTTACAAGACTTCGCTCCCAGTATCACCGCTGGGGCAAACGTTGAAAAATATATGTATATCCATGCCTAATAAACACGTATAGAGCATATGAATTAAGGTAAAGTATAAGTAAACCCTAAAATATATTAGATCCATAAAAAATAACACCAAAGAAATAATGAGTAGCTATGGTAAATATAAACATAATTAGACATAATCAAAGTAAATAAACAAATGAATACAATAAATGATATTACCTCATGCAGTGACCAAGACTCAGCTAACTTCTTCACAGCACCCCATGCCAAGCCCCCACTGCCTCGAACATTCTTCACGAGTGGCCACAACTTGGCATGGACAATGTTACCATTCTTATCGGTGAATAGTGAACTCCTAAGTAAATAAGCGATGTAGCATGTGACCCTATGCTCCAGGAAAAGTCCACTATTGAGATCTTGTGCCAACTCATGAGCATTTATACCAACTCCGGTGTAAGTGATACCCAAGTCACTCCCAACAATCCTAACATGCTGGTCCCAAGAATAATGTAGATCCACAACATTACCATAAGTAGGTACGCCAAGAATCAACTCAACATCATGTAACATGATTGTCATCTCACTTCAGAGCATGTAGAAGGTGTTGGTATCTGGCTGCCACCTCTCTACAAAAGCAGATAATAACGCTGCGTTGGGGTACTGGAACATGCAAGACCTTAAATGGACAAGTCCTGTCCACTTGGCCCAATCTGCCACCTTAGGTTCACTAGGGGTCCAGCCTGTTTGTGACACAAAGCGTGACTGCGACTTCAATATACTCGCTCCTGCATAATAACTGAATAAATTAATATAATATTAAATCATATGATACTAAAAATATATGCATAATGGAGCAATAAATAATTCATAAATTTACCTGTCCACGCTATATAGAACCAGCAATATGTCCACAGTATGAAGGAATAAGTTTTGGATCCTGTGGACCTCACTCAGCTAGTCTTGTCTGCTCCCAACCTGCATGCTTCGCTTTTTTCCTCTGCGTAGGCGCCATAGGAGGAATGGACTTCTCGAGTCTTTTTTGTCAAAATCCAATGATCTTACTCATCATTGACCTAAAACTGCCGGTCAACCCTTTGCATTTTTCCAGACCTGGCCTAACACCGATGATGATGCAAGGGCCACAGATACAGGCTCGTCCTCATCACCGTCACTGTCGCCATTATCGTTATCATCCTCAGGCTCACCCTGAATATCCTCCCTACAAATGTGTAGGGATCCAACCATGTCATGCTCCTCAGATCGACTCATGTCACCCTCTAACCCTATATCACCAGAATCCCTCTCTAAACAAGGCTTAGATGAGGGAATGCTGTAATCAGTGGTTGTATAATTAGTCTTGCTGTAAGATGAGTCGACCGGGACTCTTGACAAAAGTTGCTCAGAAAAAGAAGCACCTAACTGCATCCTGAACCACTAACCTTATTTAATGGTGTCTGATGTTTAGTTCTATACAGTACATGATCGTGATCGAACATACAGGGAGGCACAAAAGGACCATGTGCATACGGGTCATATGATGTGGGTAGGGGCTAAGATGGTGGCTAAGAAGATCCATATATCTCATAAGATATGGAGTGTATGGATGGTTTGATGGGATAGGAGGACAAGTTCTAATCGGTATATTAGATGGTTGAATAGAAGACCCCGGTGCACCAGGATTATAATATATCCCAGGCCCAAGTAGGGCAAGAGTACACGGTATGTCAGATATACTGTGATGACTCCTCACACCACGGGATGGAGCAGTGACTGTACGTCTGTGAACTCGATTGGTCTTGTCTGTCACAGGACCTAACTCATCATCTCCCCTACGTGCTCCGGGTCGAACCATCTAAACAAATTTTCAAACATATTCATAAATAATTAACATATATTTGTCTAATTCATGTCTTATATTATTTAAATCTTTTTACACGGTACATGTAACAATTTATCTTTATTTATTTTCTTAACTTCGTTCTTTATAATTTTTTATTATTTGAATTATATTTTTTAATTACGTAATTTATATTACTTTATTATTTAGTTTTTAAATAATTGTATTATTTCTTTTGTATTATTATATTATTTTATTATTTTTTTAAGCCCGTTATTAATTCATTTACATTACTTTATTTTATTATTATTAATCAAGCATATACAGCTCTGTATATTTTTATAATTTGAATCAATATTTACTTCGTTCTTTATAATTTTTTATTATTTAAATTATATTTTCTAATTATGTAATTTACATTATTTTATTATTTATTTTTCAAATTTATTGTATTATTTCTTTCGTATTATTATATTATTTTATGATTTTTTAATAACTTTATTATTTCATTTACATTACTTTATTATTTATTATTATTATTATTAATAAGGGATAAACCCCTCTATATATTTTTATATTTTGAATCAATATTTACTTGTCAAATGGCTCTGTATTTTATTAGTTTATTATTTATTTGTAAATAATTTTTTTATTTCATTTATATTCTTATTACTTTTCATTATTAATAATGGAAATACTAATTATTACGTCAATAGTGTAATCATATATTATTAAAACTACTCTTTTAAAGGGATTGGATCCTATTCTTTAAATTATTATCATTATTCTTTATGTATTACTAATTATTATTAATTCAAATAATTGTTTTAAATTATTATCATTTACAATATTATTTAAATTATTATTTGGTTAAACTCATTCATTAATCTTTTAAAATTAAGTCTTCATACTTTTTTATTGAATAATGTGTATTATTATATCAATTTATTATTTACTAAATAATACAATAAATTAACCAAAACAATAATATACAATCACCAGTTCTTTTCTAAACGATGAACTTAATAAATAAATTTAATCAACCTTAACATATAAATTGATTCAAAATGTAACATGAATAATTGTAATATTTATACTAACAAAATAATTAATGCACATTTAAAGTCAAATTATTCATGTAAACATAATTCATAATCATATAAAACAAATAATTATAAAATAAAACATTTAAACAACTAATTACATTTATTCTAAACAAATATGAAATTAAACATTTCTAAACACTAAATTAAATAAGATAATAAAAACAGATATACATAATCATAATGTTAAACATTTATAAATACAAAACTAATTAACATAAACAAATATTAAAAAAATAATAAAAATTAAAGAAAAGACAGTTATAGGAATTTTGCCCAGGCCTGCGATAATCAGGGCAAAGTTCGACCCATCCTGGCAAAAATATCAAGGAGATTTCGCTGGATCAAGCGGTCAACATCGCACTTTTCGCTGGACCAGGCAGTCATCACCCGAAACCTTCGCCAGACCGAGCGAAACACCTCAGAAAATTTCGTCGTTCAAGGCGAAATTCATACGAAAACGGAAAAATTTAAGAAAGTGCAGATTTTTTAAATTTTAAACCGATAACATTGTAATTAAATAACTATAGATCGAAGTACTAATTTTTTTTTTTTAATTTTTAACGTTCCTAGATCTAAGATTAAAATTTACACTTTTAAAGAGAAAGGAGAGGATTCGTTGGTAGAGAGAGAAAGTTGATAGTGTGAAATAAAATTTTTTTAATTTTTTCGCGCTTCTTTATAGATTCCTGAGCTATATTTATTATCCAGGAAAAAATTATGTGTTGCACCTAGGGTTGTAAACGGGGCTGGTCTATACCCATTTATAGCGGGTATGGTTAAAATTTTATACCCGCAGACCCGTACCCGTACCCATACTCATATAGATTCTATTAAATGGGTTTCGGTAGGTTACGATGATATCAAGACCCATACACCCGTTATAATAAAATAATATATATTTATATAGATTATATTATTTTTATATCTTTTTATTAATACATAATTTATACATTTATGATATTGAGTAGTTTATTTTTTTTAGTTTAGAAAAGAGAAGAGAAATTTTCTTCAATATTTCTTCTTCTTCGAGACATCAGTACTATTGTTTTCTCTATTCTATGTTTCTTGTGTACTTGTTTCTCTCATTCAAAATTTTATACTAGTGGTTGTTTATTCCAAAGGCAAATAACAGAGGCATGATTTTTTAAGGTTAGATTTTCTAAAAAATTTTTTTACATATTTTTGTTTAACAGGAAAAAAATAGAAAAATGTCATACGGGTATGGGTATACCCAAACTCTACCCTAGACCCTGAAGGGTCGGGTCTGGGTCTATATTTCACTATAATAGTATGTAGTGACGGAACCACTTGAGGGCTTGGGTAGGTTCGAGCCCCTTCGGGGAAAAAAAATCTTTAGGAATTTTGATGTTTTTGCATTCAAGTCCCCCCAGTTTGAATGTTTTTGTACTTGGAATGCATCTATTTTATAGACGAAATTCTAACAAAATTTTTAATGTTAGTCAATTCTTTCAAATTTCTGTCATAGTTCCACCACTGATAGTATAAATTTGAGTCTAAGAGTATACAGAGGGTTTGAATCCGTTTACACTCCTAATTATACCTAGCTACCATTTGAAGGGTAAAATAGTCATATCAACAGCGAGTCATGTACAAAGAAGTGATTTTGTAACGTCCATTTTCCTGTGGTTGTAGAGGCAAAAGGTTACAAAAAAAAAAAAAAAGATTTCGAGCATGACGGATAATGCAAAAATAATTCCAAATCCTTTTTTAGTTATTTTCTCTATTATTTAAATATTGGCTCAAAGAAAGGACATGGAAGAAAACTAGGATTTTCCAGCTCAAAGAAAATAATGTCTTGAAATGAGTTTAGGCAGAGTAGTATGGGCCTTGTGGTAACTGTAATTTGTCAGAATTTCTCTGAAGTATTTCGTTTAATTTTAGGACAATAGCATATGATGTTTGCTTCTCCTCCATGTTTTTGTCAGATTCTTCATTTGATGGGTTGTGACGGCTCTTATAGAGATTGGATCTTCTATGCGTGTGGGTTAGCATTTACTTCAAAACTAGTGATTCATCATTCAGAAACGTTATGATTATTAATTACTCTAAATACAATGCAAGACGCCCTAGTTTTTTCATATTTAATACTGTCAGGTCGGAAATATACAGGATATTATATCTATTGAGACGCTAAAAAATATATAGAATTTTATAATCTTTAATAAATAATTATTGTATGTTTTTTGTTTTTCTTTTTTTTTTTATTCATTTTTTTCTAACATGATGGTCTCTTTCTTCATTTATAAAAGGTAAAAAATTGCATTATAATTTAAAATTGTCTTATTTTTAGAACTTTTAATTTGTAAACAAAAGTCTAAAACTCTTCATATTTATGAACGGAGATAGTACTACTATTAGTAACATTACCTTTAATATTCATATTAATTAGTTTTCTAATTGATTTTTTTGGAATAATTATTGTGAAAGAAAATGTGATCGCGATTTAAAATGCTTCCAAATAAAAGTTAAAACTACTAATCTATTTGACTAAATTTAATACTATAAGTCACCGGGCACGGTGGCTAATTATTTTCAACGTTTAATTCGAACTTGATTTAGTTGAGTTTGACTCGAATTTTAATTTATTTAAGTAGTGAGACGAGTTAAAATTTGAACTTTTCAAAATTCAGTTCAAAACTCGACAAAAAAGTTCAATAAATAAATAAATATGTAAAAATTATGTTTTTATATATTATTTATAATATTAAATTTTAATTTAATAATTTAAATTTAAATATTATGAACTCTATTAAAGCATCTATATGCCAATTTCGGTCATATACTAAACTTAAAATCCTTAGTTAAAATTTAGGTCTTTGTTTTAGTTATTTGTAATTTGGATACACTATCAGAGTTTTTTCGTTTATTTTTTTTTTGAGAGAGGGCAAAGTAGTAGCATTGTTGAGTTCTTTGGGAATTCCATTTGCTCGGTTTTGTCTCAATAGCTTTTAAAGTCATTTATCATTAATCCATTTAATAAATGGGACCAATCTTAATCAAGTTTTTTTATCTTAAAAACTTAGTAGACATGTAGCTTTGTATTTAAATGTGCCATATCTATTTAGAAAGAAATTAATTATGGATTGAATGGCATGAAAATGATGATTTCCTCTGATAAAGTGGTTAGTGGCAGTGATGAGACATAAGAGCTAATTCAATTACATCCTTGGCAATTAAACTGAACAAGGCACTAAAAATTAAAAATAGTAGTTGATTAGATAATGTTAAGAAATTTAGGGCGCAGAGAAGAATAATATTGAATGCTTCAATTTGATTGTCTTCTTATTCATTATGATCTACTATTTATAGGCTACAAAATATCCTAATCTAGATTCTAACCAACCACTAATAAGGAATACTGCTATAATCATAGCAAATCATAGCATAATACAAAGTATCCTAGTTATAATCAATATAGGATTCTAACCAAATAATCTCTTATAGAATCCAAGATAATCTAGGAGAATCACATACTGATGTGATATCTCCAACAGATAACAAAGAAATTAAATGAAAAAAATTTGCGCTGATTTCGTGAGTGGCAGTGATAAGATATAAGACTAATTCAATTACATCGTTGGCAGTTAAACCTGGCAATTAAACTGAACAAGACTCTAAAAATTAAAAATAGTAGTTGATGAGATAACAAAGAAATTAAATGAAAAAAATTTGCGCTGATTTTGTGAACTATGGGATTACCTGTAAATATTTATATTGATGGATGGAGTTTAATTTTGAACTATGGAATTACCCGTATAAAGATCGATGGAGTTTAATTTTCTATGGAGTATTTGGAAATTTATTCCTCGGGAAAGAAATACGATTTCCTACGTAAGAAATGGAAATAGAGTTGGGTAAGAATGAAAGGATTAGAGTTTGTGGAGTAAATTTTTATTTTTCACGTGTTTCACACCTCTTTCTTACACAAATTTAACTTTCACAAATTCGAAAAAAGAAACATTTTATAAAAAAAAAAAAAAAGAAGAAAAAAAAGTCTTGTAGACTAAGCAAGGCAAAGTTTTAGAATGTTTTAAATATTTCTTATTTTCTAATATTTTTAGAATATTTTAAAAATCTATAAAGTTTTTCCAAAAATTTGCTTATGCATGTGTGTGTATGTATGTGCATATATATGCATGATGATATATGTATTAATTAAAAGTTTCTTATTTTTCAATGACAAATAATATGATAGTTTGTCTGTTTTTTAGTAAGTTAGTGACATGTGTTACATCTATTTAGTTATATTATAACTATTTATGGTTATCATATTTCAATTTTATTATTAATATAGCATTAATAATATATAAATATTCACACCTACTTCAAGCATGAGGTCATAACTAATATAACTATAGATACTTCAATCATTAAATTTATATTAGTTACTTTTTTGTAAACTCATAATTCAAATTAAACTTTATAATTAAATTTACTTATTTATTTTTTACTCTTATATTTTTAATTAACTAGTGCTATATACTTTTATTTTCTTTATGATACTAAAATATTATTTAAAAAGTAACCTAGTCACATATTTTCCTACGAAAGCATATAATAATAAACTAGACACTATAAAATAAAAATTCAAGAAAAGCTCGTGTTCAACTCAAAAATCGAGACAAATCATTAAAAAGATAATTTTGTGACGCTGGACTCAATTAAGTTAAACTTTAGCTCGACTCGAATTGTTTATACCCCAACTGTGAAACATTATATGTCAAACCTTAACTGTTGAATAAAAATAAAGTATGTAAACATTTTGTATACTAAATTCGAATTAGTCAAAATTATATTAGTATCTAAAATACCTAAAATACCAAGCATATGTATTATTGGAACAAGAAAGTTTTGGAGAAAACTTGTTTATACAAATTTGTTTTACATCAAATGGCACTTTTTATCCCCTTTTACTTCAATTCATTGGATCAATATTGGTCCATATATCATCCTTCTTTTTCGAATACATCGAAGTTATCTCATTCAAGATAGGGGATTTGACTAACACTGTAGTGATAAATTAATAATACAACCAAAAAAGGTAGGTACTGTAGTAAAATAGTAGTGCCAACAGAAAATACATGTAAACCAAAGACCAAGAAAAGAATTCTTAGGGAAAAGAAAAGCATGAAATAATGAGAGAAATGGAACTATAGTTAGATGTAGTTTTCTTCTTTATAATCACTTCGGCTATTTGTAAAGTGAGGACTACAATACCACCACACATATATATGGATAAGCTCCCCATCTTTTTCTCTTTGAACAGACTTGATCAAAGGATAGGCACTGTAAATGTATTACTAGATCTTTCATCTCTATAAATGTATTATTAGATGTGAGCTTGAACGGTATAAAAGATTATATTAGGGATGGCTTCTATTCAAATGTAAAGAGTAACTAATTTATATATTGGAACATTAATAGTACGCTTATATAATAAATACATACATGTAACATTTACATAAGCAATTAAATTTGATTTAAAAAGATTTTAGCGAGTAGAGAAATCAATTTCATATTTTAGTGCAGTAGAGAAATCAATTTCATTAATGAGCTGATCAACCATCTATTTGCAATCACTTTCTAAGATGAAATTATTGTATCCGAAATGTTCTACCTTCAAAATCTCCTATGAAATAGCATAGTCTCAGTATGTTCACGTGAGGAGAATGAGCTAGCTTGTGAGCAAAAGTCAGTTTGATCTTATCCTTCCTGATCACGTAAAATGCCTCCAATTCTTGCCGCCTATATAATCCACATGAGACATCCATATTTAGTTTAAAACGTTCTATATCCGGTGGCCTCCATCGATGATTTTCTGTAAGTATCATATTAACACTATGAGTCAAATTAGGCGATAGAAGCTATCTAGAGAGAGGCTTCACTTCGGTTTTGAGCTATGAGCAACTCATTTCCTTTAATAGACGACTATGGAGAACACACTACTTTTTATATATATAGAAACAAACCACACTACTTATAACATATCTTCTAATACTCTCTTTACCATACTTGTATTATAATATTATTTTTATGTAAAATTTGTTTATTATTATATAAGATTTATTAATTATACTCAACTTTCAACAATGAAAGCAATTAAAAAGTTCTAAGAGTGTAAACGAGGAAAGCCGCTCGTGAGCCGTTTGAGAATCGCTCGGTCAAAGTTCGATTTGAATTCGTTACTTGAATTCGTTACTGATTGAACTCGAGCCGAGCTCAAACTAATTTATTAAGCAATCGGATTAAATTCGAGTTTCTATAAGACTGGTTCGAAACTCGTTGAGCTTAACGAGTTGATGTATATATATATATATATATTATTTTTAATATTATATATAGATATGTTTTTTTAAAAATATATATAAATAAAAATCGAATTCGAGTTCAAACTTAAAACGGATTTGAACTTAATAAAAATAATCGAATTCAAACTTAAACTAAAATTAGTAAATTTAATCAAATTCAAAATTAAATTCAAACTAATTAGAAAAAAATATCGAACCAAGTTCAAATGAGCGTTAGCTCAACCTCAACTCCGTTCGTGCAGAAGTTCTGATGCTACCTCCCAAGTCTACAGAGTCATAGACTGAGCTAAAGCACATGGTAATTTACTCAAAAAAAATTCTCTTTTTTTAGGTATATACATATATATATATATATATATATATATTGGTGAGTAATGTAATGATAGGTGGCAGACAAATTTGCAAAAAAGTTGACCTTGGAAATTGACACGTCGGCTATTGGAAGCTGATGTGTCCCCACTAGAGTTCTAAGGAGTGGGGTTAATTTCAAAGAAGTCCGAATCTTCATTGGCCTTCCCATCTAAACCATCTCCTCTCCTCTCCTGAATTTTGTTCGCTTGCGGTGAAAAGGAAAGGTGATGCCTCAAAATCTTTTTAAAATAAAATAGTTGAACCCACAGTATAACCACACAGCTTCCAAACTCACTAATAAGTAATTTGAGAAAGTTGAAATCATCTGTTAATTTTTTATTAATACAATTAATTTTTAAAATTATGTTTGTCTATCTGTATTAGAGTTCAATTAATTTGATATATTCGCTCTTAAATATAAAAGTTTGAATATAAAGTGTATTGTTTGTTTTACTTCAGTATAACATCTTCTGTTACATTCCTAATTTAGTATAACTTATTAATGAAAATTTACTGAATAAAATATAAACCCTAACAAGACGTTTGGTATGATATAATGAAATGTAAATGAATGTTATTTCTACCTAAAATGGGTTCGAAATCATAATAATTCATTTTTTATATTTAATAAATTATTATTTAATGTTAAAATAAAAAGAATTTGACCATATATAACATAAATTTTTTGATATTATAATTGTTCAATATTCAAAAGTTGATATTTAGAATATAAACCTCATGAGGCATGAATATACAATAAAATATCAATAAAAAATAGTGAAAGAGAAAAAAAATAATAAATTGTGTACACTAGTTATAAATCAATTTTTGTTGTTATGTAAAATTTACATAATTATAACATAATTTTTTCCACTGAATGACTAAAGAGTAATTATTTTTCATATATATTGTGAGAGTATAGTAGGTACAAAATATTCTTTTTTCTTTTTCACTCTCCTTGAAAAGGCTTTTCCATAGGTTTTAGTGTCAAAAGGCATTTCCAGCTTCTTCTTGTGGAAAATCTTTTCCTATTTCTGTTTTGAATGTCAAACACTGAAATGGAAAGCGAAGTTGGAAAGTCATTCTGTTCCAGCGTACCAAACATATTGTAAGGTCAAAAGATAAATTTAAAAAAAAATATATATTATAAAAAGAAATGCAATAGAAGATGATACAGGAAAGAGATACACATCTATAATTCTTGGTAAATTTGTAGCGCCATGATATATAGTTTATTTGATAACAAATATTTCTAACTTTGTCAAACTTTTTTTTCTTTTTTTAGGGGAGGGGGAAAGAGAATCTTTATATTAACATAAGAAATAAATAAGTTCATGATATGAGAAAACATTATAATCCATCCCTTACCACATTAAAGGTCATAACTACATCCTCCTATTTATGCTGACCCTTCACATGTCTTTCTCCCTTTACACGTTTACTTAAAGTAGTAAATGGGGTTGATCTTACCCATATCATATTGGGTCTCTATCCATTTATATCAAATAAGGTTTAAAATTTTATATTTAAAGATTCGAACTTATATTTGTACTCATATAATTTCTTTAAATGGGTGTAGACAAATATTATGATGCCCAAACCCGTTATAATAAAATAATGATATATTTATATATTATATTATTTTTATATTTTTCTAGTGAATATAATTTATTTTCCTAACTCTATTCTCGCTCTTTGTTCTCTAATAACATATAATTCATTTATATTTTAGAGATGTTAAAAGATTATTTTGTGATACCCCCAATCTCTCCACTAAGTTAATTGCGGCTGAGTAGGGTATCAGTGTACCTCTCGGCACTAAACTACAAGTCCCAAAACCAAAGCAAAACTCAGGACAACACTTAAAAGTATATACATATAATACACAGTGGAAAAATAAGTAAACTGAATACTAAAAGAATGCTCATTGCATAAGGATCAAAGAGGCTTCTTATGATATTTCTAATATAGGAAGAAAATATTTTACGAAACAAAATCCACCCGAAGAAAAAAAACGTTATAAACAGTTCGAGTATAGAAAAATCAAAACAAATACATATGTCCTTCTGGAAAAGACCCGACCAAAAACTCCATGTCTAAAACTTCAACGACTTACTACGCCACTATTCGTTCTGAGTCAATTGGAAAAAAAAATATGATATGGAATGACATGAGCGCGTACGCTCAGTGAGTCCACGTGTGTGCTTTAGTGATACTTTTAGAAAAATAATGATGCATTTTTACGAAAACAGTTCATGCACTGTTATAAGAAAGCATTTTCCTTTAAAGGTACCGACACTTGAAATTATGTGAGGGGTTCGAACGCAACTGGAAGGTCTGAGCGAATAAAGACGCATCAGTGCAGCTTCTACGCCAGGACTCAAAAGAATATGCAATGCAAAGGTCGGGCTCCACTGACAGAGTCCAGAACCCATAATGAGGTAATCGGAAACAAGTCTCGGCATTTCGTAATCAATACCAGCCAAACATCTTACAAGCACTCGATTCTATAATCACCGCACTCTCCATTCACATAAAACTATGCTACAGATCCTGTGGCACCTACGAGGTCCGCGCTGAGACTAACCTTAATTTCAAATCCCTCATGACTCTCCACAAGGCGGCCATCCCATCGCCGAGCATGATGCGATATCTGACGTAATACCGCTTGGGCCACACCCTCCATGGTATTATGCTCTCTCTCAAGTAGATCTACCCTCCAAAGTCTAAAATCGTCCACGTCATCGGAAGAGGCCCCAGTATGGGGACTAGCCACATTCAATGCAATCCTCTGACGCTTCTGAACACACGATCATATCTAGAACTTTATCCCTGGTAGGAATGGGGTTTCATATATATATATATATATATATTTACAAACTAAAAGGCCACTTGCTTGGCCGTCCAAACAATTTCAAGTCATAAACATTTTAGAATAGCAAAATTCCCGTCCGCCAGTCAAATCATGCTTATACAAATTTCAACTATGCTAGGTCTACTTTCATGTATGTCAAACCATGCAACTTTTCAAAACTAAAGCATTTCCAGCTCATAAATATTCTCAGAAAACCTGTGTACGATACTAATTCTTTTCACAACAATAATAACTCTTTTCCAAACAATAATAATTTGTTTTAAAAAAATACCTATACGGAGCACCGGTCCTATGCATTTCTAAGGAACATGTTAACACGTTATGGAGAACATCTCCAATTAAAAAGCATCCTAAGTTATCTCATTCCAAAAATAATAAATATTTTATGATAGGCTTAGAAGTCATATATATTGCCAACAACATTTGAAAATAATTAGACGGGTTTGTGGACTCACTTGAATGCGGACCTCGTACTATGATCCTACAAATAGGATACCAATAAAAATACTTAATTATGAATCTCAATATATCTATTTGCCACAAAAAATAAAAATAATATCTCTTTATGAACCTAGGATATGTCACGTTTATACTAACCCAAGGAGCCTAAACTTCTTAAACCATAAATATTAAAAATAGTACAAATCAAATAGAGATACTAAAATCATATATACTCAAAAACCATATACAAAAACTATATACATACTAAGATTATTTACAAAAATTATGTATACTAAAAATATATACAAAATTATATATACTAAAATTATTTACAAAAATTATATATACTACAAATATATACAACACTATATATATTAACATCTATTCACAAAAATTATATATACTAAAAATATATATAAAAACTATATATACTAAAATCATTTGCAAAAATCATATATACTAAAAATACATACAAAAACTATGGATACTAAAATCATTTACAAAAAATTATGTACACTAAAAATATAAACAAGACTATATACTAAAATTATTTACAAAAATCATTTAGATATAGGAAATCATACCAAGAAAAATAAATAAATAAATAGAACTAAATAAAAATGGAACTGAAAGACTAAAAATTAACTAAATCTTAAACCAAAATACACCCTAAATATTTCATCTTAATAACCTATAATCAAACCCTATAACTCATCAATAAAGAAGAGGGAATAAATTGAAACTTAACTAACAAAAAAAATAATAAATAAACAAATAAATAAAAACTAATTCTAACTTTTAATTTTAATATATATATATATATATATATAAATAAGTATATATATAGGTTAGCTAACAAATAAAATAATTAGAACTTAAAAGCAACACAACACTTCACAACACCAACAATAGAACAATCAAGATGACCAAAATGAGAGAGAAAGGAAAGAAAGAAAAAAAAGAAAAAAAAACTACAACTTACCTGCTGGCTGCTGTAGAACCGAGAGGAGGAGAGGAGAAAAGAATTTCAGCTTTCCTCCTCCTCCATGCATATATATATATATATATATATACATCCCTTAGTAAACATGCAAGATGACAAGTGGCAAAGCTCTCTTGACAAGTGGCCACTTCTTTCTTTTTTTAAACTATACTAACTATAATAATATTAATAATAAAAAAATGATAATAATAATATCAATATAGAAAAGTAGTATTAACTTAATCCCAAAACAAATAATAATTATATACGGATCTTAATGGTATTTTTTTCAAAAGATCTTTTCTCGATCCTCATACCCTTCCATTAAATTTACAATATTAAATTTTATATAAGATTACCAAGTATTTGAATTGCTAAAAGTGTACACATAAATTCGTAAATTTTACTACGTTAGACCCAACTTCTACGTTCATGCGTTCATGACGACCGCACTCTTAAGGTCGTCCGAGGTATCTACCAGGTCGGGCGTTACATGTTTTATAGAATAGATGTTAACAAAATTGTGTTAATAGTGTTATAATTTTCGTTTTAAGACTTACTAAAAAAATTTAGAAATATTATTTTATATATTTTTTTATTTAAGAAGAAAAAAAGGAAAATAATTATTCTAAACGGATATATCAAAACTCTATCCAAGATTTTGAACGGTCAGATATGAATCCGTAAAATACATACCCACAATATTTAAATTTGAACTTCAATTCTTATTTCATTATAAAGATTTGAGTATGATATAAGAGTACGGTACCTATTTGGACCGTTTAGCCTACCAGATGAATTTTCCATGTCCAAGGGTTGTGAATTTTCCTGGCCCTACTACTAATAATTCGGGATCTGAAAGAGCTTGTGGTTGCTTCTGTTGCTTAACCATGTTCCCAATAATCAATCTACACGGTTGTCGAGGAGCATTACATTGCTCTGGAGGCCCAGGCTCCAGAGGCCCATTCTGTTTCAATTTCAAAGCTTATATGCTTTGAATTGTTGTTGTCTAAACGTAAATGGGTTGATGGACAATGTACAAGGTGAAACGCATGAGACTCCAGGTCTATTCGGCCCAAGCCCAAGCAACCGAAACGGATCTCTTTTTGCTAAATAAGCGAAACAGATTCAATTAGATGAATATTGAAAACATTTTGTGCGTTTGAATTTCAATTTATGGGTTGTCCAAAAAAAAAAGAATTTCAATTTATGGGCCTAAAATTTTTTATTATTCATTTTTTAGGACTATTCATTTAATCGTTTTTTTAATGATAAAATTAATAAAGTTAAAAAAAGAATTCTATAGAAAATTGCTCCGTCGTTTATTGAATAGTTGAGGATTATATATCATGAGCTCTATTACAAACCCATCATCAATCCCCATTTCAATGAGATTGTACCTAATTAAAAGAAATCATAGATAACACAAGGATAGTATCTACTTATCTAACTAATTCAACATATTCACTAAGAATCTTCAATCAATGCATAGACCGAAATACCAAATGTGTACTTTTTTGAGAGATGGGCAATCGGCAGTATTTAATGTTAAAAAATTATTCCCTCTTTTCTTTTTTTAAGTTATCACGTTCTACTAATTCTTGTGATTTTTTTTCACTTGTCACATTATGGTTCAAGGCAATATTTCAATATCTTTTTATTCTTCAATTATAAAAATTAGAAACTAATATAAATAATAATGAGGAAAGAAAAAAGTTTGAAGGGTATTTTTGTCTATACTAAAAAAAGCATATAAAATTTCATATTTTCTTAAACAGTTTGATGTCCAAAATATGACAAGAAAAAAAACAGATGGAGAACTAAATTTTGAAGTACTATCCACTAAGAATATGTTCGGATGTCGATGAGACCTTGTTAGAGTGGTGATAAGTTCAGTATCCTAATCCTAAATAGAATATACACCAAGATGAGGTTGATCTCAGGTTTCACCTCTGATACTTAAGTAAATATCCAATCGCGCAGAAATTTGGTAATATATATCATATGAATAGTAAATGTGAACAGTACCTCTATTTATGGTTGATTCTTCTTCTCAGATTTTCCAAAACATCCGATGTGGGATTGAGAACATATGAATTTGACGTCTCTGAACCCCAGCTATATTTTGAACTCCAAAGAAGTTTAATGGGTTGGGCCAATCTTAAAGGAAATATATTCCTTTTTATCAATATTTATTGGACTATAGAAATTGAGCCAAAGTAGAGAAAAAATCGGCAGACTGTTCCCATCATAAGCACCCTGAAAAGTATTATAAATGATTTATAGTCTTTTCTTTTTCCCACCCATCTTATATATCGGGTGAAATTTCAAATTAAGATTTGTTTCCTTACAACCCTATTTTCACAATTTTGAAATAATTGCATCTTTCTTAAACTCTTCTTCTCTCTGTTCTACAGATCTTTTGACAATCCACTCTTGCAAAAAATTAATATTCGTTGAAGATGTTGACTTCTAAGAATTGAAAACAAAACCCCAAGAAATCATCAAAGATAAAACCTTCGACAACAGATAGTTCTCCGAAACTTGATGTTAAAATTATCCGTCCCACTCCTAATTCTGTTCCGAGTGATTGGAGATATGCAATGGGCAATTATAGTATCTTATTTTCGTCAGTTGATTCTGAACAAGCTTTGACACTTATGAAGAAACATATTCGTCTCGTGGAAACAATAATAGATTATGACTCGGATAACGATACCGATATTTGCGGCCTTGGTACTGTGATGTATCCTTCAAATATACGCCCTGCCAGTTTAGAAACCATCTAAAAAACATATAAATTCCATCTAGTTTCTTGATGGGGGAAGTACTTGTGGATGATAGGGCCCATCTACCCTCGAGAGGGAACTTCACAGTGTACCAGGAGCAATTAAAGGCTGGTCTAAGATTTCTATTATACCCATTGTTTATAGATATCATGAACTATTGAGAAATTGAATTAGGGCAATTAGCGCCTAATAGGATAAGAAAGATAGTAGTGTTCATGCTGATATGTAAGGCTTTCGAGACACCAACAAATCTAGAAGTGTTTAGGAACATTTTTACAGAGAGTGTATGAAAGAAGGGTCGAAATGGCATACTTTTCAAAAGTAGAATGCGGCTGGGAATTTTATAATAAAATTGCCACAATCTATTTATGGTTGGAAGAATGATTTTTTCTTTCTATCTGATGGATGCAAAATCCATGGAATAAGAGGAGAGCATGACTAACTATAAGGTAGAATCAGAACAAGGGTTTATAAAAGAATATGCTCATAAGTTGATACAATATTCATTTGGAATGATACTGAGAGACTTGTTGGGATAAAAAGATGCCCTCAAATGCAGGCTTTTATTCGTCACAGGAAAGCAACTTACATGAATTAAGTTTGTGTTTTAGATTAAACACTTAGCTAGTCTTAATAATGAATGCATTGATAATATATGATACTGATATGTGGATTTGATTATTTGTGTAAGGACAATGATGCTAACGATAATGATGGAAGCGGCCATAAAGATGAAGATGGCACCACAAGGAGATAAAATCGTGGAAGAAGGTAAGTGTAAATGTTATAAGGTCATTGTATCTAAAGAAAAAGAATTATTGCGTAACTCTGTGTTAAATTTATAGTCTCGACAGAGACTGTGGATATTTCCTCTTTGGAAGCGAGAAGTAAGAAACGTAAAGATCCAGTGCTGAATTAAGAAAAACAACCAATGTCTGAAGATTAAGCGGTACTTGTGGATAAACTTGAAGGAGCTAAAGTTCAGAGGAGGAAAAGGACTGAAAACATTGAAAAGAAAAAATTGTTTCTCGAACACAAGTCTAAGAGGATGTTACTGGACCATCGTCCCTTCCAACTATTGTTGAAGAAAGTGTAGGAGATGAAGGGGATATAGGGATTAATCCATAAATAGAGGTAGTAGATAATTGTGAGGTAATATTTACTAGCTGGCCTGTTGGATGAAAAGGCAAAAATGTCTACAGGAAAAAATAAGAAGTAAAAGAGGCAAAGACAATGCTATCGGGCATTGAAACTATTACAAATTGTTCTTGGTGCCAATTGATTGATGACTTTGCTTTGGCATCTTTCCAGGTATATGATGCACATTCTTTTGAATATAATGACTGTATTAAGCAATTCATGTGAAATGATCTAGTTATAAATTTGTTCACAGAATGTGAATATTGCGAATGAAATTGCTCGAAGCGTGGCTGTGATGGATACCGCACATCAAGAGTTATTAGATAAGTATAAGAGTGTAAAGGAGACTTTGGAAAAATTAAAACCCAAAAGATTGCATATGCAAGAACGGGTGAAAAGGTTATAACAAAATGTGGCTGAAAGTAAAGCCGCAAATCTAAAATTGGCTGGGGATTTAAAGGTAAAGGAAGAGGAAATTATGTCTTTAAATTAATTGTTAAGACAGGGAGCAGTTGAAGAATGTGGCCATTAGAAAAACATTAAGAAATAGAATCGGGAAATCCATGCTTTTAAGAGGACTCTATAAGATGTGGTGGATATCCAAGGGAAATATATAGAGAAAGTGAAAGAAGATATTTCCATGAGTTCTGCGGGAATGAGGATTGAAAACGTTGGTTCTTTGGGTTTGCTCTTCCCATGTTATCCGTGGCGATAACTAAATTAGTGAGGGAAACCTGAAGAGTAAGTTCAAATGTGACCTTTCTTCAAATAACCAATATGTATTTTAAGGAGGATGATGAGTGTTCAGAGTTCCCCAAGGATCTTCGGATGAGGTTAGAGTTAGAGCAATCAGAGGCAAATCAGGAAAGTGAATCTCAAATGGAGCAAAATGGGGATTTGGAGCAAGGAGGTCACGAGAACTCCATTGAAAATCCAGAGATTGGAAAAGATAACTATCTCAGTGCAATGACCAAGAAGGGAGTACATTAGATGATCATTCAAAAACTAGCATTTCAGATACTCCTTCATTGACTATTCAAGATGACCGATATGTTGAAGCAACAAGGATATATTTGGAGGCATGTAGCCATGTTATTGACATTGCTACTCATATGCCAGGAGAAGAACAACCATCAGAGCAAGTAGCATCTAAGGATGATAGTGCCATCCATGTAGATAAACTGATAATAGATGTTAAACATACAGAAATAAAGATGGATGGAAACATGATACCAAAGTTGGTGAAGAAGTCACTTCTTCTCGTGGAAAAAAAAGTATTTCTCCTAATGGGAAGGAGAAAAATAACAAGTAAGCCTTGTAGTGTATGTGAATGTGCTTGTTTGAGCATTAAGAGTATACGGAAGTATGAAGCCTCAGCCATCTCCCTTGATGGATTATGGACATTGTATATTAGTCCAAGTATCATGCTTCGAAGTTAGATCATATACAATGACACTTTGGAATATTACATGTATCGTCTTGGTCAATTTATAACTTGTATTATAAATAGGAAATCTGTTAATAATTGCAGAAAGAACAAATTGTTGTATGATCCTTTGAATATGTTGTGTAATTAAAATATGGGTCTGTGAAGGATTAAGAACTCATGGGCTTGAAAAACCTATACTTAATCCCTATTGGTTGTAATAAGCCCAAGGGAAATATAAATAATCCTCAAAACAAAACTTCTTGGAAGAGCTTGTTAAAATGTTGATGATGTAATACATAGTAGTGAGGTGTACAAAAGAGATACAAGCACAAAAATTTTATGTGCGCGCAGACTTTGGGAAGCCAACAATGCATTTAATAATTGTGCAGGCAATCAAACACGTGGCGCGATCAGGTAGGAAAATGTTTGAGTTCCCAAAGAACAGTCTTGATGACTATTACCAAAGGAGGCATACTGAAAAGATGCCTTGCATACCAAGATGTGCAAAAAGGACGTCTATATAAGGAGGTGTTCTACAAAGCCTCATTCCTTGTGTTAAGAAAAAGAAAGAAAGTATAGTCTGTGAGAATGGCAGCCATTAACGAGCCAGTAATAGAGGAGGAGCTTTTGTTCTTCCCTCCTCTAGCTATGTATTTTTTAGAGAATTTCAAAGAATTTTCTTCTTGCCACCTTCATTTTCATAACGGGCAAGAATATATCTGGATCCCACTTCTGCCGATGATCAAGAGTTATGATACTTACTCTTTTGAGATGTTCATGACTATGTTGAAGGTGTACTTGAGCCTGAGGGGAGAGGCAGTGGCCATTGAGCTGGATTTGCATGAAGTGACCCATGAAATTGATATCATTCAAGGCCAAATTGTGGTAACCATAAGGGATGTGTCTGCTCCCCAAGAGGTCATAGAGTTGTTTTGCAGGGTCTTTGTTGGTATAACTCTCCACTCCTTATACCTACATAAGTATGTCTATCTTAAGATAAGGGCTATGCTGAAGGAGAGGCGGAGCCAAATGGAAAGAGAACTAGCTATCCGTCGAAGATTGCTGGAGGCCTACGAAGCAGCTCTTGATGTTCAAGCAAATGAGGCGGGAGGTCCTTAAATTTAATTTGTTGTTAAATTTTCGTTTTTGGATGGCAGACCCCTTGCCAAGTAAGGGTGATAAGGATGAATGCTTATCAGGAGTGGCCCATGATAACTAATTTATTTTTGTTTATCCTTTTCTTTTTGTTGGTTGGCCACATAAGGTACCAAGGCTGCCCTCCTGGTATATATTTATGTATATATGTATATATGTTTGTGTTGTTTATATATGTGTATATATTTGTATATATATGTACATATATATATACATATATATGTATATATATAAGAAGTATTTAGAATAAAGCGTGATTTTAATTTTAATTTTTATAAAATCTTTGAATTGAGTTGTATCATCAAATCCAAAGACTATAAATAGGCCAATAGGACTTTGAAAAGAGATATCTATGAATAGGAGATTTCACAAATCAAGTGCATAACACAAATGGAAAGATGTTATATAAAATTATTAAGAATATATACATGAGTAATAAAAGGTAAAATAGATGATCTAAAATTAACCATATATATCCAAACCGAAAAATATGTAAAAGAAGAGATATATTTGATATTTTGAATATATAAAAAAACATTAGAAGTTATATGGAATAACTATATATAAGGGAAAAGCTTTTTAAGGTTGATATTGTGCTACTATTTTGCCTTCAAAATCTTGCAACTTATAACTCTCATTGTTGTTGCACTCGATAACCCGATATGGTCCTTCTCAGGTTGGGTCTAATTTTATGTTCAGGTCCACTTGGTTAGCTTCATTTTTCCTAAGCACCAAATCCTCTTCTTTGAGTGTTGAAGGCTTGAATTTTGCATTATGGTATCAGGCCACTTGCTGTTTGTAATGCTCATCCATCTTAACAGCCTTTGCACAAATTTTACCTATGAGTGTCAAATGTTCATACATCATTTGATCATTTGTTTCCATATTAAATGCCATACACTACAAAGATTCATGACCAATTTCTGCTGGAATAACGACATCTACTCCAAAGCATAAAGTGAAAGGTGTTTTCCTAGCTATTCTGGGAGTAGTTCGATGGACCAAAGAACATTTGGAAGTTCTTCTAACCACTTACCTTTTAATCCATCTCACTGCTTTTTCAATCCTTGCAAAATGGTTTGATTTGTGACGGCAATGGTACCATTTGTTTGAGGATAACCTATAGATCTAAACCTTTGTTCAATACCCAACTCTTCACAAAAGTCTATGAATTCCTTGGAATCAAAAGCTCTTTGACATTGTTTGATATAAGGATTTTAAGAATCCTGAAATGACAAATAACATCTTCATAAAAGAAATTCTTGACTTTCTTTACAGTGATACTGGTCAACGCTTTCACTTCAATCCAGCGTGTGAAATGATCAATAGCACTACTAAATGATTCTTTCCAGGAAGTGCTCTAGGAAAAGTTCCCAAAATATTAATTTTCCATTGAGAAAAAGGAATTGGGGTGCTAAAAGTGTGATACTCGGACATCGGGATATGGTGGTCATTAGTATGTATCTAGCATTTCTGCAAGTTTTGACCAGGTTGATGGAATGTTCTCACATAATTGGCCAATAATATCCATATCTAAGAGCTTTATTGACTAATGCCTTGGTGCCAATATAGGAGCCGCAAATACTTTCATGTATTTCTTGCCAAATATATTTTCTATCTTCCTCATCAACACATTTTAACAATGACCAAGTGCCCATGATTCTGTATAACTAATCATCAATGAGAACATATCTGGTAGCAGTAGTGTGAATTTTTTTAGCCACTTGTCATCATCAGAAAATTTCTTGTACGATATGAAATCTTTAATTGGCTGCGTCTAATCTTCAATAACGTCTATGAAGCTTATGTCTCGAGCTATACTCTTCTCCTAAAGGGATTCTAACCATATGCTTTCCATTGGCTCTCTTGCACTAAGTTTGGATAATATATCTGCACGTACATTTTCTTCTCCAAGTACCTTTTCAAAAGAAATCTTGGAGAATTGAGGAAGTAATTGTTGAATGAGAGTCAAGTATTTCTGCATATTATCACCCCTTGCTTCCAAAACGCCAGTAACCTGTCCAATTACAACTTGTGAATCACTTCGAACACAAAGGTGATCAATTTTAAGAGTTTGTGCCATGCATAATCCTACTAATAAAGCTTAATATTTTGCTTCGTTATTGGTAATGGAGAATAAGAATTTCAAAGCATAAGCATATTGAAAACCATTAGGATCCTCTAAAATGAACCCTGCTCCTTTGTACTTTTTCCCAAATAGAACCATCAATATTTAAAATCTTATACGTGATTCGTGTCAGGAATCGAACAAGATTTAGCATGGGAAAGAATATTAGGAAATGGGCATTCTACAACAAAATCAGCAAGGGCTTGACCTTGAATGGTCTTTTGAGAAGAAAAATCAATTTGGTATTCACTTAATTCCAAAGCCCATTTAGATGTGCGTCTTGATATGTCTGGTTTATGCAGCACATGTCCTGAATGTACGTTAGTTAAAAAAATAATTAAATGTGATTGAAAGTATGGTTTTATCTTTTGTGCAGTAATAACTAAACATAAAATGTGTTTTTTTTAGAGAACTATAACGGTCTTCTGGCCCATTTAAAACATGGCTCACATAGTAAATAGATTTCATTGTATTATCACGCTTAGAGCAAAGTGCAGAGCTAATCACTTTGGGAGTAATTGCTAAGTATAAATACAATTGTCCATCACTAGCAAAGGTGGGAAAGAAAGAATATCTTTAAGCTTTTGAGAAGCTTTGCTAGCCTCTATTGTCTAAGAAAACTTATTTGGATGCCTTAAGAACTGATAAAAAGGAAGGCCAGTTTCCCTTGCTCTTGCTAGGAAACGAACCAAAGATGCCATACGTCCAGCTAACCTCTATACATCCTTGATTGATGCAAGTTCTGGAATTTCCTAAATAGCTCTGGTTTTAGCTGGATTAGCTTCAATACCCCGTTCGAAAACTAGATATCCCAATAATTGCCAGATAACACGCCAAATGTGCATTTATTAGGATTAAGTTTCATCTCGATCTTCTTAGAGCAGATTCCTTTTCTTAGACTTGACAATGATATCATCCACATATACTTCAATGATTTTTCCAATAAGTCCTTGGAAGGCTTTGTTCATGCCTTCCTGGAAGTCTGTCCCAACATTCTTTAATCCAAAAGGTATGCGAGTGTAAGAATAAATACCATCATCTATAACAAAAACTGTGTTACCCATGTCTTCCTTCGCTATCGGGATTTGAAGATATCCCTTATAAGCATCAAGAAAGGAGAGCAGCTCGTGGCAGACGATGGAATCCACCAACTGATCAATGAGTGGAAGAGGGTACAACTTTTTTTGAACTGCTTTGTTGAGGTCAGTGAAGTTAATACAAACATAGCAAGCACCTCCTAAAGGTTTTGCCACTATCATTGGATTTGAAAGGCAATCAAGAAAAGCAATTGGTTTGATAATGTCGGCTGCAAGCAATTCTTTAACCTCTTTTCGAATAACCTCCTATCTAGCCTTAGCAAATGATCTCTTTTTCTACGAAACTAATTTTGTGCGCTTAGGAATACCCAATTTGTTCTCAGCAATATCTCGGGGCACCATGCCCAAGTCTGAAGAAGACCAAGCAAAAATATCTTGATGTTTAACAAAAAATTTTGGCGAGTTGCATTCTCAAATTAACAGGCAAATGTTTACCAATCTTCATAGTTTTCTCTGGTTTTTTCACATCTAAAATGAAGAGCTCAAATTTCCCTAGGTTCTAACTTCGGTGCTTTGTTGTGTTCCTCAGAATCTTCCTCTACTCTCTCAAATTCTTTGATAGTAGCGAAGTAACATTCTTGGGCAGCTTTTTGATCACCATATATCATTTGTACATCAATACCATTGGAAACCTCTATGTATAAATCACAGTTGGACACCTTTGCTTATAATTGATTTAATGCTGGTCTGTCCAAAATACAAAGTATAGGGATGGTACAGATACAATTAAAAACTCTACCATATGAGCAGTGTCACCAACAGATACTGGGAGACTGATCTTACTATCAGATTTAACGGTTTGGCCAGTAAACCCAACTAATAGTGTTATATATGGTGAGACCTCATCCCATGGAACAATTACCTAAAAGTATCCTTAAAAAGAACATTAACTGAACTAATGGTATCTATAAGGATACGCTTAACCAAGGATTATCACGATGGACTTCTCGCGACCGCTTTAAGGAAGCAGGAAGGCCAACATCCTGTATAATATTAATGACTTTCAACTTTGATGCTGAAGTGTCATTTTTAACATTTTTCTTTTCTTCTTGCCAAGATTTTTTCCCAAAGTCACCCTTTGCGGAACACCTAGAAGAAGCATTGTCGATGAATTCTCTTAACTCCCCTTTTATAATTGCGTTCTCTATAGCTTTCTTCAATTAATTACATTGGTCAGTATCGTGACCAAGATCTTTATGGAAGTACCAGTACTTCCCTTTGTTTCTCTTTTCTGGTGGTGACAACATCTTTGCAAGATGTTCCAAGATCTCCAAAGACTCCAATTGATGCAGGATTTTTGATCAGGGAACGTGCAACCGAGTGTAGTCATACTTGGGAGGATTGGGCTTTTGGGGACCCAAGCGATCTAAGATTCTCAGCTTTGACTTGATATTTCCCTATTTAGATTTCTTGGAATGTTGATACTCTTTAACCTCATTATCTAACTCCCACTTCCTGTGCACATAATCATCAGCATGAACGAACTTTAAATCTAGGTTAAAAGAGTGTTAATGCTGGGGGGGTTCCTTCCGTGATAACTTCCTTGAAAAAGTAGGATTTTTCAATACATGTCTATAAGCTTGAATGTATTCCTTTTCAAAGAGCTAAGAAGTTTCTTGGGCTGTCTAGTTGAACCGGGCATGAATTACCTAACTGATTTTGAAGGACATTGACAAATACTGAGGAGGAAATCCGAAGTAGGTTGAACTATGGATTGAGGAAGAAAATTTTGGATAACTTTTTCTACCAAATCCTTGAAACAAGTAATGTTTCTTGGCGCTACATAAGCATACCATGCTAAAGCTTTCCCGATTAAAGAACTTGGAAACATATGAGAACATGTACTATCTGAGGCCTTGTACACATACATTTGAGAGGTGAAACGCATCATATGTTGTGTGGGATCAGAAGAGCCATCATAAATGTTGACTCAAGGGTTAGTCATATTTTGATGAGTAACAAATCAAGTTAATCTAACAAAGTATTTTTGTTGAAAGACAGCAGTGAAGCTAATGTGAGTAGAAGGTGAGTTGAGTTAATAGACCGAGCTAAAAGGTAGAGATTTAATCTGGGCAGAAACAAGCAAATTCGAGTTTGGAAAAGTTTTTACTGAAGAAACAAATTCAAATGTATTCTCTAGAAATAACAAGCATAAATTAAGGTTGGAGAATAAAGGAATGAGAAGGGAAGTTTCCTTATTGATAAAGAGTGTTTTACTTTATGCTATTTTGTCATCTTGCACATGTGTCATTTGTCTCATTCTGAAGTATTTAATATTATCTTCTTCTTTTTAGAGATTCTTGGTGAGCAAGACAAAAATAGAGCTGAGTTGGCACTCCATTATTGGTGCAAAGAATAACAAGAATTGGTCCTCTAGCCATGTGGGAAAAAGTGGTGCAAGGAGTGATCCCCTCTACCATGTGCAAATGAGAGAGTACGGTGAAGAATATCAATTGGAATATCAGTTTAGCTAATGTTGCTCTTTTTGGATGAACATCTCCAAATTAAATTGGAATATGTGAGTTGATATATCTCTTGATAGATAAGCAATTAAGGATGAAGAAGCATATTCCTTATGCTATTTTATGAGAATAATAATGAAGCCCTTGTGAGACAATTTGAGCATTGGGTGGTCTTATATATATTTGAAGACCACATCACTCAAGACTTGAAGAAGTGAAGAAAAAGTGCAGACAAGATACAACAAGAAAAGAAAGAGAAGTCTTCTCCCCCCTCGGATCATGAGCAAAAATTTCCATATTTTAAGAGAGTTATTTTGTAGTAGAGAGATATTGTCAGCTGAAAATTGTATTTCAAATCTTCTTCTTCCGGGTTTCCAGTTCCATTACAAAAACTTGTTGAGTTTCTCTCATGGAGAGAGTGATATATAGTTGCTAGATCTATTGTAAAACTAGTGGTGATAGTTTGCTAGGTCTATTTAAAACTACTAGAGATAGTTTGTTGGATCTGTTTAAAACCAGTATAGTTTGTTGAGCTGTTGAAAATAGCTTTATTGTTTAATCTCGCCTTGGAAGGGATTGTTTAGTGGAAACCTTGAGATCGGAGTTCTCGGGCAAAGTGGATGTAGGTTTTTTGCCGAACCACTATAAAATCTTTGTGTCTTCTTTTTCTTTTGTCTATGTTGTTTTTCCTTCCTCATCTTATCATGTTTTTTTATGGGTTTTTAGTTTGCAAGAATGGTTGTAATTATTTTTCCATAAATTTGTTTTCAGCTTCGCATCATTGAGTCGAACTAATATCTTCAATGATATACTTTCTACTCTTGATAGTTACAATCTCAAGGCTACTTTATATTCTAGATAGTTTTAGCCTTGAGATTGTAACATTTGTATATCATTGAAACTCTAAGTAAAAGTATACTTTTGAGTTTCACATGAAATTGAAAAGCTTACTAAAGGTTTAGCAATGTTTACAAAAGGGAAAGAAACTTTGGACAAACTTCTTGGAAATCAGCATCAAGCTAATGACAAAGCTGGTTTGGGTTTCATTGAATCTTCTGTTCAAAGTAGCAGTAAAATTTATGTGAAAAATCTTCTGGGAAAGCTAAGTAGTAAATTTGTGAAAATAACTTCTGGTCAAGCTAGAGCTACTACTCAATTTGTAACAACTTCTGATCAAGCTAAAGCTATTGTTCGGTTTATGAAACCTACTTTCCAAAGAACTTTTCAAAATAACTATCGGGCTAGATTGAGATTTGTAAGTTCTTCAGCTCCTCATTTTGAAAAATCTGGAAAGAACATTTTTCATCAAAATGCTCATAAAAACTTGAGACCTCATTTCAATCAAAGGTATTACAAATCCTATTTTCAAAGAGGCTACTATGCTCAATAGTTTTCAAATCTTCATTTGCAAAACCATAGAAAGCCATATTATGGAAAAAGAAGTTTTCGTCTGGTTTGATCCAATATGTTATACATTCTCTAACTTAGGACACTTTGCAAGAAATTGCAATAAATTTTTTTCTGAAAAAGATTGAGCTAAGAGGAGATTTAATCATAGTTAGGCTAACTGGAGAAATCACCCTCGAGGATCCAACTTAGTTTTGGTGTTCAAAAGAAACTAATTTGTTTTGTAGGTGTGCCTAAGGAGGAAGCTAGTGGAAAGATGGTGGTACAATTGAAGAAGTTTCTCTTGGCATATAACCGGTGACACAAGTTTGTTCACCAAGCTAACTGATGAAAATTATGAAGATGAAAGTTTTGAAGATTTAAACAAAGAAAGAATAGTTGGAAGTAGATTGTTAGATCAGGTCTGAAAAGTGAGATTGTGTATCTTGAAAAAGGTCTTAAGTACAATCTTTTAAGCATGAGCAAATTTTGTGATGAAGGAATCAAGGTTGCTTATGAGAAAGAAAAGTACATCAGCTTGTGATGTTTGCAAAGAGAACATAAAACGTATATGTGCCAATGAACAAGTTGGATGGAGCTAACTGCGTTTGTTTAGCTTCAGTTTTAGATGAAAATTGATTATGGCAATAATGATTGGAGAATACAAGCATATAAGTGTTTTAGTGAAACTATCAGACAAGAAGATGGTCAATAAACTACTAGAGTTGATGTTTGAAAAGTGGTGTTTATGTGATATACGTCAAAGCTAAAGGGAATTATATCTATGACTAGACCTCCGAAGCTAATTATTTTTTGTTTGCTTAGTCCAGTCACTCTAGAAAACTTGGGAGTTCTTGAGGATGAAGCTTTTGAGAAGTTCTGGCACTTTTTGTAGAAGGCTGAAAACCAGAAGTGCTACTGAAGCTAAATAAGCATATATGAGAAGAAGCTATCAAGATTGAATATTGCATATTGAGTCAAGCTGTTGTAAGATCTATCTTAAAAGATGACACCCTATGAGCTTTGGAAATGAAGGAAATAAAAAATAGGGTATTTCAAGGTGTTTGGCTGCAAGACGTTTGTGCAAAATGTCAAAATGCACTTGATAAAATGTGATGATAAGGCTGATGAAGCTATTTTTCTAGAGTACTCTAAAAATAGTAAGGCTTATCGTGTGTTCAATAAAAGACATCAAACTGTTGAAGAGTTAGTTCATGTTATTTTCAGTGAAACTAACCTTGCACTGTAAAGAAGTTCAGCTCTTGGTGATTTTGATGCAGATTGCATTAATTAGCTCAAGTGGAGAAAGGAGTTCTGAGGAACAAAGCAACCTAATGAATGAAGCTAATGATGTACCAATTTATAATAGAGTTATACTCAAGAGAGTTCAAGCATAACCAGAAACTTGCCCAATAAGTGGAGATAACAGTTACATAACTCAGATGAAACCTTCTCACAAACTCATGTGAAACATTTTTCATAGAAGTGAGTTAAGGAAAGTGTTTGGCAATGTATCTTTTTTATTCCAAATTGAGCTGAGAAAACTTAAGGATGCACAAGGTTATGAGAATGGAACACTAGTCAAGCAAGAGAAGCTAAATCTTTTTTGAAGCTTGTATAATGTTTGGAGCCAAATGGGACTTTTAGAAACAAGCTAGATGAGCTCAGAAACATGATTTGGGACAAGACTAATGTTAGCTCAAGGGTACAGTTAGAGGAGAGGGGTTCGATGAAGCTTTTGTACCAATAGCTCAACTTGAATATATTTGAATATTGTGTCCTTATACTTGCTTAGAAGATTTTCTCCTATTTCAAGTTGATGTAACATGCGTCCTTTTGAATTGTTTTTGAAAAGAGGAAGCCTACATTGAAAAAACCAAGGATTTTTAAAGATTGAGAAAACTTCTTCTTGAAAATGGTTTTTTGAGGTATTGTTTATAAATTGTTTTTTTTCCAAACTCCATTTCAAGGATTTTCTGCTTGTGAGTGTATGTTGATGATATGATCCTTGGAGCTACTAATCATCACTGTGCAAAGAGTTTGTTAGCTTAAGTACAGGGGAGTCTAATGAGATGAGAATGATAGGGGAGTTAAATTTTTCCTCAGACTACAAAAAAAGCAGAGCAAAAGAAGGGATAACCAGCCATCAGTGAACTAAGTACAAGGGAGTCTAATGCAATGAGAATGATAGTAGAGTTAAATATTTCCTTAAATTATAGAAAAAGTACAGCAAACAAAGGGATAACAAGCCATCGGTTGAAATAAGCATGTGAAGGAGCGATTGAAGAGGTTTCAAATGATTGGAGCTAAGTCAAGAAAAACAACAATGAGCATCACAATAAAGTTGGATTTCTCTTTATTATGTATTTATGTGTGTGATTTTAATATGATCTTAAAAAATGACATCTCTCACTGCGGTGAAGAGGATGTTTAGATATCTTGCTGGTAAACAAGAGCTAAGTGCATGATATCCGGGAAATGGGACACTTAAGTCAAGAGGATATGACAATGCAGACATAGAAGCCAAGATTGATAATAAGAGCATTTGAGGGCATGCCAATTTTTTTGGAGAACCGTTGAATTCATGTTATTGTAATAAGAACATCACGATTGTAGCTTGTCGACGAGAGAAGCTAAGTGCATAGCTGCTGGTAGTTGTTTAGCTCAATAGCGTGAGATTAAGCATTAGGACATGAATGTTGGGTTAAGGTACTCAAAGATTCAAATTTATTGCGACGATAACTGTGGTAAATTTGGCAAAATATTCAGTGCAGCATTCACGAACTAAAAATAAAGGGATAAGACATCAGGTTACTCATGAGCACATGAAATAAGGTATTGTCAAGCTAATCTTTATTCCATCCTAGAAATAGCCCGTTGATATCTTCACTAAACTTACACAATATTTTGAGCTAGTGGTTCTGAACAATTAGTTTCTCTCTATATATGCTTGTGTGAAAACAGTTTTTAAGCTTTCCTCTAAGTTTTTTTGTCTTTGGTTAAAGGGCTTTGACTGATTTTGAACCTGGTTTTAATGATTCTGAGATGAGTAAAACTTACACAATATTTTGTGATATTTTATGATCTTTTCTCTTTCTCTTTTAATAAAGCGTTTATCCATATTGAAGTTATCTGTTATGATGTGTCACTCTCATGTTTCTTGAATGGATGAAGTAAGTTAATTGCTTCTATGATAAGACTTGGTATTGATGGTTAGTAAGGGGAATGATTGATTAGCTCTACTTTTGGTAAGTTTGTCTTTACAAGTTTTCTCTTGTTGAATCAATTCTTAAATTTTGTCTTTTTCTGTCGTCGGAAAGGTAGCATGATAGTTACTCTTGTAAGGCAGTAGTGTTTCAAATCCTACAAATCTTTGACATGCAAGAGAATCTCTTCCATTGCTCTTGCAAGCTACCTTAGATGTCTTTTGAATTCTTTCTTCTACAAGTTATGATAGAAACCTTGGCTCCAAAGAGAAATTTGATGAAGCTGTTTGAAATGAAAGCCCAACTGAAGCAAGAGGAAGAGCTTATTTCTGAAGAAAATAAATTAAGGGAGTAGAGGTTTTGAAGAAAGAAAAAGACAAGAGTTTGGGAAAGGAGCAAATGAAACAAAGTGGAAAGTGTGATTAAATATATATATATATATATATATATATGTGAGTGTGTGTGTGTCTGTTAGAAGGTGAGAAATATGAGGAAGAAAGTGAGAAGGAAGAAGAGAAATTTGAAACTATGAAGACAGCAAGAATTGAGAAGGAGCAATAATCTATGAAATATTCAGTGATAACTCAAGTTACCAGGGTACCTTCACCACAAGTTGTGAAAGAGTTGTGATTAAAATCAAAAGAGATGTTTTTGGAAAATAAGAAGTAGCTTAAGAGGTCCAAAGCAGAGCTACTGCAAAGAGGACAAAGCAGATAGTGGATTCAAATTTGACCTAAGAGGCAGGGTAATATTAGAATAAGCTAATTTTTACATATATCTTTCTCATTCGAGTCTTTTCTGGTATTATACCAACTCAACTTGATGCAAGCTCAACTTCTTATTCTAGATTTCGTTAGTTAATCAAGCTGGTTCTTCAGAGTTTTCTTCTAAAGCTATCCAGGTTGCTAAGCTAGTTATTTTACAAAATCGCAGGCAGAGCTATTGCTTGTAGCTTTAGTTATGCCTAGGCTACTTCCATGTTGCGACTTTCAATGGGGACAAAAGTATTGAAAGTTCTTGCTTGCTCAATCATTTGTTTTACTTAACTTATATACCAATCTGGTCTATGAATAATTAATTTACATTTATTATCTTGTCTTCCACACTCCTTTTATGTGTGTGACAAAGAGGGGGAGAAAATGACTCATTTTTTCCTATTCCTGTATGATTGGATGGTATTGCTGTTGGATAGATATAGATACTTTAATTTAAAGCTTTTATTCCATTCTGTTACCTATCCTCTTTGTTTTGGGATCAATCAACCTTGTCTTTGAACTATCTGTGCATGCTTAGTTTAATATTTTCCTAAGTGCATTTGCTGTGAAAGTGGAGCTACTCAAAGATGTTTGAAACTTAGCTCAAAATAAGTTAGTTGTAAAAAACTATGGCTTTAGCTCAGGGGAAGCTTTGAAAAACCTTTTTGTGCATGATTTTGCTTTGCCTCAGCTATTTGTGTATAAAGGAAAAACTAGTTTTGTCACTCATCAAAAAGGGGGGAGAAAGTTGACTCAAGGGTCAGTCATGTTTTGATAAGTAACAAATCAAGTTAATCAAACAAAGTGTTTTTGTTGAAAGACAACAGTAAAGCTAATGTGAGCGGAAAGTGAGTTGAGCTAACAGGTTGAGTTACTAATCTGGGCAGAAATAAACAAATTCGAGTTTGGAAGAGTTTTTACTGAAGTAACGAATTTGAATGCATTCTCTAAAAAAATAGGATAAATTAAATTTGGAGAATAAAGGAAAGAGAATGGAAGTTTCCTCATTGATAAAAAGTCTTTTACTTTATGCTATTTTTTATCATCTTGCACATGTGTCATTTATCCTATTATAAAGCACTTAATGTTATCTTTTTGTTTTGTAGAGATTCTTGGTGAGGAAGACAAAGAGAAAGTTGAGTTGGCACTCGATTATTGGTGCAAAGAATAACCAGAATTGGTCCCCTAGCCATGTGTCAAAATTTGGTGCAAGGAATGGTCCCCTCCACCATGTGCAAATGAGAGAGTACGGTAAAGAATATCAATTGAAATATCACTTTAGCTAATGTTGCTCTTTTTTTGGGTAAACGTCTACAAATTAAATTGGAATGTGTGAGTTGGCATATCTCTTGATGGATAAGCAATTAAATATGAACAAGCATATTCTCTATGCTTTTTTGTGAGAATGACAAAGAAGTCAAAATTAATAGTATAAATAAAATAAATGAGGTATCTACAATAAAAGTAGAATCTGGGGCAGTGTAAACTTCACTAGTACTCCAAGGTGAAGTCTCAGGTTCGAGAGCCCTCTCCAGTACCTATCTCCTAATTAGACAATGCAGCCAAAGACCTATCTAATGCAGTATGTTATATCACTTAATTAAGAATTGTTTAATTTATTTATGTATACCATATACAAAAACATTTTCCATAAGTGGATTAGAGATATATCCATATAATTTTTCTGTTCCTTTCTTGTTTTTTGAAGAATTCACATATAAGTCATAGGATTTATATACATTAGTTACTTTAACAAAAAGCCTCAGCTGCAAGCTTAGCTCTTAGGTCTCTCCTCAATATTTTTCCTGATGGAGCTTTAGGAATCGTATCCGTGAAAATTACTCGATGAATTCTCTTATAAAACACAACCTGCATAATCAATAAAACAATTATTAATCGATTCAATAGTTTTAACGGTCAAAATTCAAATGCCCTGTATTATAGAAACGTACTTGTTTAGAGATAAACTGTTTAACATCGTCCTCAGAAATATTGCTACCGTTCCCTCTCACAACAAAAGCAATTGGAACTTCTCCGGCTCCTTCATCTTTCATCCTGTATGACATAAAATTTCAATAAATGAAAAAGAATTTTAATTTTTTATTGTTCAAAACAAGAATTAAAAAATAGGATTAATTACATTTTTCCCTTTGAGATTTGTCCAAATTACTATTTTATATTTTTATTTTATATGAATAATAATTACATCCTTATTGTTAATATATATTCATAATTAATTAATCCCTACAAATAATTTTAGCAAAAAAAAAAGAAAAACAATGATTTGGTAATGAAAAATTTAAAATCTTCTTAAAATATTATTTTTCCAGCCAAATTCTTGCATCATATTATATATTAAGATAACAATATTATTTATTACTAGACTTAAAAAAAATATATTAAGAAATAGGTATTATGGTCTTAATACATAGTGACAATAAGAAATACTCACATGAAATATGATACTTTATAACGACTTTAAACTTTTGCTACAAAATCGTTATTTTTTATTATAATTTTTTTTGTATTGATATAATTAGTAGGGATTATTAATTAGTTAGGAATATATATATATATATTAAGGATTTATTTGTAATTTATATAAATTAGGAAAATAAAATTGTAATTTAGACTAATTTTTCTTTAGAAGAAAAATTGTAATTAACCCTAAAAAATATGAAAATTTTAGAAGCCTTACGGGACAACAGCAGCATCTGAGATAGAGGGATGAGAAATGAGCATAGCTTCAAGCTCAGCAGGAGCCACTTGAAACCCTTTATATTTAATTAACTCTTTTAGACGATCAACAATGAAAATTTCATCATCATCATCTATATATCCTATATCTCCTGTGTGTAGCCATCCATCTTTGTCTATTGTTCTCTCAGTCGCCTCCGGATCATTCAGGTAGCCTGATCCAAAAATTGAATGTCAGAAATAAAAATACATTCAGACTTTTAATTTTAAAGGACAAGAATTTATATATTAAAAATTAAAAATATAAAAGACAGAACTTGATTAAAAAAAAAAAAAGGAATGTCTAAAAATCTAAGAAAAATAAATACTTTAGGATACATGTCATTACTTTATTTGTCTTGAATAATATTTCAACTCATACATAACTTCACAAACAAAATTAAAAATCCTTCTTCAAAATCCTAGAAACGTAGAAAATATTGATGGAAATTCTCATGGAATATCAACTAATTATTTATACAAGTCAAAAAATACTTAACCTAAGAAGTATTCATTTTTTTCATATTCCGTAACTAAAATTGTGTGTAAGAGTGCTACATTACATAAATGTATGTGTGGGATTGCTTGTCACTTATTGGAAGGACTATGTAGCCAACGCATATCATTCATATTGCAGGGACTATAATTATAGTAGTTTCAATGCTTAATATTGGTAAGGAATTACATATATAAATATTTGTTCGTTGATATTTTTAAGGAATTACATATATGAACATTTGACAAGCAGGTTTAATTTGTTGCCCTTGTATGCACACATATTTGTTAAATTGTGAGTGCTTTAACTATCACATAGAATTTTTGTCAAAGGACTCTACTTAGGTATAAAATAATAAAATTCACTTTTTAAGTGGATATCTTGTGAGGAGAAACATGTATCATTTTATAAAATTTAGAAACAGTATCTATTCAGAGAAAAAAAAATTTAGAAAAATCATCTTGTTTTATGTTTATAGGTCCAATTCAAATAGAATCACATAGAGTTATGTGCTTTCAATTAAGACAATTTAATCATTTTCTTAATAACTTTATTATGATTTAAAATGATACTTCCTCTCTTTTTGTTTTACTTGTCACACTGTGGTAATTTTTGTATTTTTTTAACTTCTCATATTGTTGTTCCAAAACAGTAATTAATGAACTTTCTCCTATTATACCCTCCCATTAATAAAATATTTCAAACCTCTTTTTATTCTTATAACTTGGAAACTAGTAGAAACAATAATGAAGAAAGAGAAAAGTTTGAAGGGCATTCTAGTTTATACAAGAAATTCACATTTAAAAATTTTGTATTTTCTTAAACAGTGTAATCTTCAAAATGTGACAAGTAAAAAAACAGAGAGAGTAAATAAATTGAAAAGGAGGGAGTAATTTATCTATTGCTTGAATATTTTTTTTCTTTTAAAATATTTGTCACTTTAATCATAAGAGTATTAATAAAAAAAATTTCACGTATGCCCCTATTTACTATTATTGAAATGGTACAATTTGATAAATTGTTTAGATATAATTCAAACAAAATCATATTTCTAAATAAGAATAATTTTGTCTATTCGTCATTCAATTAAGACTATTTTCATCCTTGAATTAAGACTATCTAATAAGTTTTTTAATATTTGTACGTGGTGATAAGTAACATATAAATTGAAATGAATAAAATATTTATAGAAGGTCTTTACGAATGTAGAAATTAAGGCGGTTATGACAAGCCTTTTAGTTCTGTTGCTGAAATATTTCTTAAAAATTGAAGGAAAAAGATGATGCAGGATACCTTTCATGATCTGGTTGCCTCTAATACAGATTTCTCCTGGTTGATTAGGGGGCAATGAAAGTCCAGTTTCAGGATCAGTAATTTTCATTTCAGCATTTCTAACAACAGTGCCACATGCCCCTGGTTTTACCTCAAATGGCTCTTTTGCAAATGCCAAGCACATTGAAATAACTGGTCCTGCCTCTGTCATTCCATACCCCTGATTCCATTTTAAATTATAATACAACAAACACTCATCAAATTCATTCCACTCTTTCAGCCCTTAATATTGTAATTGAATATTTTATAAGCATGTCTAAGAAAAGCCAACTCCAAGTATTTTGCAACTTTCTTGCCCTTTGTTCTTTATCGTAATTCTAAAATGTAAAAAATTCTCTTATAAACTAAATATTTGTCTATCAAAATTTTTAAAATATTATATAATAATTATTAAAAGTCAAATTCTAAAAATCTTAAAACATTTTTATCTATAAAACTTGATTTCTTGTTTAAATAATTTACCTAAATAAATAAGAATAAAAAAGTATACCGTAAACTACATTTATATTTTACAAAACTGTAAAACGATAATATCGTACTGTGACTAGTATACACTAGTAATATGGATATGGTAACAGATCTTCAATCAAATTCTTTTAAATTGTCAATATATTAAAAGAACCATCCAGCATCCATCATCCAACTCGGAAAGAACATGAAGAATACTGGATAGTACACTAACCATTAAATTCTTGAGCAAATCCTCCCTCACATTTTGTTCCCTTCCAACCAAATATTACATTAATGAACACCAAACTTTCCATTCATTTTTCAACACTCAAATTCTTTTCCTCCTTCTGCTAGTCTCAATCTGATTCTTCTATGACATCTTTTATAACGTCTACATCTTAAAATTTCTATACAATTAATTTCATTTCTAAATTCAAAACCGTAAAAATTAAATTATAAACTCTAATCGATAAATTCTAATCATTAACTTTATAAAACAGAATGTTAAATAAAATATAATAGAGAGGATATTCCAAAAAGTCTGAATGTATTAATTCTCACCAAGTACAAAGGCCAGCCAGTAAGTAAATCATTTAAGGACATTCAATAAATTGATAAGTATTTGTTCCATCTATAGAGACCACAAAATTTTCAATTGATTTGGACATTTTCTAGCAGTAGCAGTAGCAGCAGAAACTTGATTTATTCATTTATGTACACATCAACATGATTTCATAACTTATTCTTTCTATAGCTATTTTTCCTTTCTCTCTCTCTCTCTCTCTTTTTTTTTGGACTGTGATTCGAATACAAAATCTTTATCGGGTAAGGAACACTCTTTACCACTAAACTAACTATCTGGCCACTGTTATAACTATTTTTCTTGCTGTCACGAAAAATAATATTTTTCTGTCTCTTTCCTTTAAGGCCTCGTTTGGTTTTCAAGTTGTATTTGGACTAGATTTCCTCTCAAAACTCAATATATTTAAAACTCAATATATTTTTTTTTTCACGTTAAATTATATATATATATATATATCTCCTCTCATTTTTTCTTTCAAAAAAAAGAGATTAATTCTTTCTAGAGATTTATCTAAATTATAATTCCATCCATCTATTTTGTATAAATTATAAATACATCCTTTTCATTTATATATTAATAACTAAGTAATCTCTATTGTTAATTTCAATAAAAGTAATTCAAATAACTATCACCCGAGTAAATTTTATTTTTCTTTTCTCTCCTAATAATTCAAAAAGGTTTATGTTTCTGCTTAATATATTTATAGATTATTGAAATTTTGCTAAATTACATTCTCCCTCTTAACTATTAAACTTTTAACAATTCAACCTCTAGTGTCTCAATTTATTAGCTAACTTATGTTAGGCATAAAAGCCCCAAGATACCTAATTATTAAAGGTATTTGAAAAATTGACTTATAGAATATTTACACAATTACAAATACAAAAAATTAAAGAAAACAATTATCTACTAAAGACGATTCTGGTTTTCATTTAAAAAATAATGATAATTGTAGCGTCCGGTAATAAACAAACTCTTCATTTTTTTGAAATTATTTAATTCCTTTCTACACTAGAGGATATCAAAATGTAATCATATTTCACAAAATTAGCATCACTTAGATAAACAATATTTAATGTATAAAAAGTCTATTAAAATATAGTAAATTAGTTAGTATTATTTGTAATTTGACTAAGTAACTTTTTAAACACTTGGAATATTTATATATTAAGTGATAATAATTTTTTATTCGACAATAGAGATTAATTTGTTCGTAATATGCATCTGTTAAAGGAGAAAAATGTAGCCTGTAAGGCCTCAAAGTGGTAATAGCTGATGCCTCCTCACCAAAAGCTCAAAAGTTTAACTCCTACATCTTCTAAGGTTTATTTATACCCTTAGTAAGATTTTGCTTAATTTAGTAAGATTATGCTTAATTTAATTAATATTGTTATAATCTTCACCAAGTGTGGCACTTCTTCTACGGAAAAAAAAAAAAAGAAACAAATGGAGTTTTATGAAATCTCAAAAAGCTATTTATAGTTCGAACAAATGTCACATAAAACCTTAATATAATTCCCTTTTTTTATATGGGTAATAAATTCAACTCGAAAATCTATATGTATAGCGCAAAAAAATTCAAAAAATTTCATTTTTGAATATAACATTTCTCCAACTTCGACAAATCCTCTAATCTCTCTTTGAAAACTCAACTTTCAATTTCTGATTTAGGAATATCCGACCATTGTAATTTAAAAAAAAAATGTTATTACTTCGATCTATACTCATTTATTTATAATTTTCCTGGTTTAAAATTTGAAAATATCCATAGATTAAAAAAATGACTATTTTTTTATGCTTGCAAAACTGCCCGAAATGGCTCAAATCTCCCAAACCAGCGTTTTGTCCTTATCTGAATCGCTCGGTCTGGAGATGCATCTTAAAGCTCCAATGCTCGGTCCGGAAATGTTGGTTGTTGGTTCGACCGTCCGGTTCGGCAATGGGTGTCATTTTTCGACTGCTCGGTTCGGCGATGGGGGTCATTGTTGAATTGCTGGTTTGAGCGATTGGAGCTCAGTGTCGGAAAAAAAAAATAATTTCAACTTTTCTTATTTCAAATACGATATTTTCTTCTACAAAATCTTTAAAATGGTTCATATCTACCTCTAATACAAGTTCAATATTAAATATTACAGTTTTAGAGTAGAGAGAAGTAAGAGAGAGGCTGAAATGAGAGCGAAATATAAGAGAAAATAATAAATTTTTTCGCGCTATACATATAGATTTTTGAGTTGAGTTTATCGACCCCCTTTTATATATATAATTTGGAAGTTCAAAGTACATTAGTTAGTTTTTTTTTTTTTTTTCCCCTAAATATAGATTAGTTAGTAGTTCAACAACATCTATCTATCAATAAATTATTCTCCTTCGGAAGAAAGTTTTTTTTTTTTTTTATTAAACCCCTTATTCGACTGACTACCTAATTAGTACGCATGATCGCAACTTAAAATGAAAAAGAATTAAGTGTTTCCTTTCTAGTTCTTGTGAGATAATATTTGACTTTTTATAAGAGAACATACATAATCCAAATCTAATCCAAGTGCAAATTACTTTAAAAAAAAGACCAAGCATTAAATGATAAATTATTAATGTACCTGTCCAAGTTTGGCATTTGGAAGCTTGGGTCTAAAAGTTTCTTCAAGCTCCTTTCCCATTGGTGCAGCACCAGACATTACCATTCTGATTGATTTAAGATCATATTTCTCTGTTGCACCACTTTTTGCAATACCCAAAATAATCGGAGGCACAAATGGAGCAATTGTAACTTTATATTTCTCAACAAGTTCCATCAATGCGTTGATCTCAAATTTCTGCATAATCAATATTGCTGCCCCAACTCTAATGCCACAAAGCATAATTGAATTGAGGGAATATATATGAAACAATGGAAGCACGCACAGAATCACATCCTCTTTGTGAAAGTACAAATTTGGGTTTTCACCATCCACTTGTTGAGCAACACTTGTAACTAATCCTTTATGAGTTAACATTACCCCTTTTGGTAAACCTGTGGTCCCCGATGAATATGGCAAGCAGACTACGTCGTTTTGGTTTATCTTCACCGCGGGAATTTCATTCTCGTCCGCCGCCTCAATTAACTCCGAGAAATTCAATTTCAATTTCAAACCAAAAAAATCATTCTCCGGCAGAGATTCGTCGGAGAAGATGATTTTGATGCAATTTTCAACGGCGAAGTCTTTAATTTTCTCGATATAACACGATTGAGTAATAATCAACTTCGTATTTGATAATTTTGCTTGTTTTTTAATTTCTGCCGAAGTACAAAACGGATTTGCAGTTGTAACTGTGGCGCCGATATAAGAAGCTCCGAGAAATGCGAATACGAATTCCGGCGAATTATGAAGAAGAAGCATAATAACATCTCCTTGTTGAATTTTAATTTTGTGGAGTCCGGAGGCGAATTTTCGAGCGGTGAGTTCGACATCGGCGTAGCTGAAAACGTCGCCGTTTGTGCCATTGATTAGGCAAGGACGAGAGCTGAATTCTGATAGATTCTCGAAACAATATGTATGAAGTGGAAGATGATGAGGAATGTAAATATCGGGGAGTTTTGATCGGAAAATGTATTGTTGATGATGATGATCTGCTGCTGTTGACTCCATTGATTGGGAGAGAGAGAGAGAGAGAGAGAGAGAGAGAGAGAGAGAGAGAGAGAGAGAGAGAGAGAAGAAGAAGGTGAAATTTAGGTGAAATGTTGCTTGAGATTGAGATTATAAAGTGGGGGTTTGCCTGAAGTGAAGTGGTTTTAATTTGGTTTATGGGGGTGATTAATATAGTTACAAGGTTAGTATACGAAAATTTTAAAAGTATGCTTTCTCTACGGCTAGCTATTTCATTTCCAAAGTTGATAAATATAAATAAATAATTTTTTAAAAAATAAAGAAAAAAAACCTATTTGGTTCCGAGGATTGAAATAACCCAACAATAAAGACTTGGAGATCAATGAATTTGATGAATCAATTCAATTGAGGGTAACATCAGAAGTACAACAAAATATTATTTTTTACTTATTTAATGGTACAATTATTTTTTTCGAGAAATGAAACTATTTGTCCTCAAACAAACCTATTTTTTCTTTATTACTGCTCATATTCAAATGTTTCCATCAGATCATGAGTTAATATTAGCAAATCCGTTCATATATCGAGCGTTATTTTAAATTATATTGCAGTTAAATTAATCTTTATTACAGTTAGATAGTATTACAAGATGGTAAAATTTTCCTCAAAGAATACAATTATATTTTTCAAAGTTAAACTTAATATCTCTTAGAACCAAATATTTCACATAATATGTTAATGTTTTTTTATCAGTGATATAATATGAACTTTTTCACGAAATTCCCTTATAGCGCCATCAACTATTTACTTAAGTTGCACATTATTCTTAAACTCATATTTTATTTTTTGGTATCCCTAAATTAAAATCGTAGATCATAAAGTAGCCTATAACTATAAATAACGGCGATATCACCTCCTGGATTCCACATGCTACTCAAATGTGTTTTTGGAGGGGCAAAATTGTCCATTAAAGATTTTTCCTCCGCAATGAAATTGTCCAACCAATGGCGACGGTGCCACTATTTTTATTTCGATTTTGTCATGGGAATAGATCGTGTTGCTTCTAGTGTTCTCGGAGATCACATGCTGTTCACGTGTGTTTGCAGTATGGAAGACGCTTTCTTATGGAGGGAAGTCTGTAATGAATAATTTGCCCTCCACAAACACATATGTGAGCAGTATGTGATCTGTGGGAGGTGGCGCCATCGCTATTTTTGATGGAAGGCTATTTTATAATGCACGATTTTAGTTTAGGAAAATAAAAAAGTAAAGAGTTAAGAGGTATTGTTCAACTTAAGTAAATAGTTGAGGGGCATTTTAAGGGAATTTCTCAAACTTTTTCTATCTCATGCCGTGCTTTTCTTCTAAAGATGTTTTCTCCTTTCATATTTTTATGCATTTGGAAAGGAAGAGATGTGAATCAAATTAAAAAATTACCGTATGGTGAATAATGGTTATAATTAATTGATCAATCAACTTTTTGAGAAAAAAACAAACACACTTTGCATTAAGGAAGTAAATATGTACTAACGGCAAAGAGTACACAATCTGGAACCCGTATGAACCAAAAAGTTACATCTTGTAAAGAGGTAGAAAAGGAGGCCAATATATCAGGCATTTGATTTTGTTCCCTAAACACAATAAACACAACAGAAAAGCCCTAGAAAAGGCAAAACAGAGCTCTAGAAAAGGCAAAACAGAGCTAAGTTCCCTAAATGTTGCAACATATAGCCCCACAGCTAACAGGTCTGGTTGTTGAAGTTTCTGGTGATCCGCCATAGTTGAACAATCTGTCTCCATAACAAAGCTCTACAACCTAATTTTTCCTCTAAGCTCCAACCCCAGCATAAAGGCCTTTGATTTCGCCTGTTCCCCAACCCTCAAGAACCATAACAGCCTTCCTGCAGTAGCTACGATATCTCCATCCCAATTCCACACAACCAATCCCCCCTTACCATTCTTAAAGGCACCATCTATACTGAGCTTGCAAATCGGAAAAGAAGGCTTTTGCCACCGTGAAATCAGACGCTCCAACCCCTGCACCGATGCACCCACTACAAGACACCGAACAGCTGCTTGTGCTATGGTGAACTGGTCTATGAAACCGGACACCCCACCAACCATTTAAACAACAGACTGTTCTCTGTTAATAAAAAGGAAATCACACCTAGCTCTCCCCAACCCCCATAATAACATCAGAACTTTCACCATTTGGCCCGCCATATGGACCTCTAAATTATCCATAAAGTCTACCCATGAGTGTGCCCCATGCCGCAACTAAGCAATATTGACCTCCGCCTTCTCCTAAACCTACACGGTATATGGACACTCAAGAAACAAAATGGACATCAGTTTCACAGCCACCACTATATTTTGGACAATCATCATCCTCCAGTTTTAACCTTTGCTTAAAACTTTTCCTGGTGGTGAGAATACCGCTAAGAAGCCGACCAAACCTTCATCTTTATCTTAGGCGGCAATTGCAACCGCCATAGAGTCTTCCACATTTTCCTTGGCCCTCTAGAACAGCCTGCCCTCTAAAAACCCCCAACCTCACTTCTTAAAACTCCAAAATGGTAAGAAGACTCGACATCAAAAATACTGCTCTCTGTGTAATACCTAACGACGGTATCCTCCGTAATGAGGGGGCAAGAGGAATCTTAAGAATCTCCTCATAATCATAAGAATTAAAAACTTGTTTCACCACGTAATGCTTCCGAGATGCATAAGTGACATCTATTGTATCTTCAACTAAAAAGGACTCACCAAAAAATAAATTAGGAGTAACAGGACTGAAAGAAAGGGCTCCAGGTATCCACTTATCACCTCATACCGACCACTTTTACCATTCCCAATCCACCATCTTATTCTTTCCACCAACAGTTTCCTGCCCTCCCACAAGGAACGCTAAACATAGGACACTCTATCCCCCAACTTAGCATCCAAAAAATCCACCCTCGAAAAATATTTAGCTTTCAGACCCTTAGCCACCAAAGAATAAGGACACCATAGAATTCTCCATCCTTGTTTAGCAAGAATAGCTCTATTAAGAATCCACATATTCCTAATGCCCAAGCACCCTCAAAATTTCCCCTACATATATACATCTTCCCGCTTTTTCCAACACAAACCCCTCTCGTTCTCCCCATCACTCCTCCAAAACTTGTCTTACAATAGAAATAATGTCATCACAAAGAGACTGGAGAAGTAAAAAAAATAGACATAATATATGTCAGAATAGATTGGAGCACTGACATAATCAATACTTCCTTTCTAGCGTGAGAGAGATATTAATCTTTCCATTCCTTAGTCTTCTTCGAGAGCCTGTCCCAAATAAAAGTAAAAATGTCTTTCTTTGATCTGCCAATAAAGTATGGTAGCCCCAAATATTTCCCCCTCCCACTAGACCGCACTACTCCCAAAAAATTGGCTATCAAAATGTGGTCCAACTCAGCCACCCTTTTACAGAAAAAGACCGACGACTTCCCAAAATTCACTCTCTAACCAGATAACTCCTCGTATTTAGAAATCACAACTTTCAATTGTCGGGCACCTTCCAAAGTAGCTCCCTAAAATAACAAACTGTCATCTGCAAAAAAATAAATGTGTTAACGAAAAATCAAACCGCCCAAAAGGGATGCCCTTCCAGCATTGGTTATGCACCACCTTCTTAATAAAGCCAAAAGAACCCTCCAACAGATAACAAAAAGATAGGGACTCAAAGGATCTCCCTATCTACTGCCCCTAGTTGGAACAAAGAACACAATGGCTTGCCATTTATAAGCACTCTAAAGGAAATCTGAAGGAAATAGAACGCACACATGCCATAATCATATCAATCCACCGGGAATTCTATCTTTTGCAATATCCCTTCCAAAAACTTTCCACTCAATCAGATCATAGGCCTTCATCATATCAAGCTTAATTGCCATAAAAGTATTTCGGATATACGGATAATCCACCTGCATCAAATGAAAAGCTTCTATAGTCAAAATTGCATTATCCGTAATCAACCTATCTTAACAAAGGCATTTTGAGCTTCCGAGATTAAAGAAAGAGGAACATACTTCAATCTATTTGATAAAGTCTAGAAATAAGCTTATACAGTACATTACAAAGACTAATAGGACGATATTCAGACATAAGTTTCGTGTCTTTAATTTTGGGGTTTCTGAATGGTTCTATGAATATTTCGTAACTCAACGATCAATCAACTTATTAATTTATATTTTTCAATATTTATTAAAATTATGTTTTTTCTCCTATTTTTTTTGAGAAATTTTCTCCTATTCGGCGCAATTAAAGAACGAATTGTTTGAGATTCTATGCCCTTTCTCTGTATCTATTTTATTTTTTATAAAAATTCACCACGTATTTTTACTTTTTCTTTAGTAAAAGATTCTCCTTTTTTTTATATATATATTTTTATTTTATTAAAAGAAAAATTGGACATGTAACACAGTCACATTAGAAATAGGGCATGGTAAAACAATAGAATAGATGATAGGCATGGAAATGTGGTAGCTCAGTCGTAGCGGTAGAAGTATTGAGAACAATGATTTACGTAGTCTTCCTCTAAATTTTCTGAGATAAGACAAATGACACATATTGAAATTCAACTTTTTTTTTTTTTTCAATTTTTAGAAACTCAACCTCTTTTTCAATTTTATTTTTTTTAAAAAAATTACCAATTAAGTCCTTAAAATTTAGGCATTGACACAATATAATAATAAAAATTTATTTTTTATGTTATGGTTTCTAAACAACTTATAAAAATCTAATAAATTTTTTTTGTTGTCAAACATTAACTTATGGAGAAAATATCACATGAGCTACTTACATGTGGTAACCTGAGATAGAATAGGTGTTATAAGCCATTCTGTTAAAAAACACACGTGATGTGTGATTTTAGAAGGAAATGTGTGTTTATATTCCTCAGGTATTTCGTTTGGAATGAATGATATATATTCTCTATTTTACTCTTTGAGTTATTCCATGTGAACGTATTGTGTGGTTTTTCTTTTATTACAGAATTTAAGTGTTGGAGAATAGAAGGATCACATTAAATTTTTACAAATTGTTTCGAAACTATATCATATAAAGGCTTAACACTTGAGGGACTTCTTTTAGGGGAAAAACCTCAAACTCTTAATCCAAGTATTAGATATTTATCATACTCTTCTTACTCTAAGATTGTACGTTTAAGAATCAAATTCTAATTTTGAGATGAAATAAGCAATTATTGAATTGCGAATATGGTAATTGAGCGCTAGGAATAACATTTTCCCAATCAGAATCTAATGTCTCTAACTAGTTAGAGAAATTATAGGTAACCCATGTTTCTCAGACTATTAAATGAAGTGGTTGCTTAGTTATTGCAGACTTTGCATCTGGAAAAGGATTGCAAGACGACCCTGAATATTCTGAGCCAAAGCCCATCAATTTGGGATTATTCAATTTGACAAGAGTTCAGCAAAAAATAAATAAACAAATATTTGATAAGAGTTGAAGTCTCTAATTAAATTATTCAATTTTACTAGCTTCTTTTCCTTTTAATAGAAAATATATATTTTTCCTTGATAGAGACTTAGACTTAGTATTTGACGATTTATTCTCCACTCATGTTAATGGTACTTCTTGAATTAAAATAATAATAATCAGAAGTCTGATTGTTTCTATGTATTAGTTTCTTAAAAGAAGATTTGAAAATAATCAATTAAAAGGTTCGATTGTAATTTTCTTTCCTTTTATTAGAGAGTTTATATCTTCTTTGTCATGAGGACTTGTCTGAGCAAGATGCCTCCCAATCACAAGTTAAGCGTTAAACTTCATAGAGCTTGTAACTTTACTATATAAATGCTTAATTTAATATTTCATTTTTTTTTCTAAATTTTTAGGAAGGAATATTTGATTCGTTGATTATGTAATTTTCACTGTGTTACACTCTTTAAAAAAAAAAAAACTCATATTTATCTTTCATAAAATTTTTAGAATTAATTGTAAAATACCTTCTTAAGTGGGAGGGTAAAAACACTTTATTCCTAAAATTAAAAAAATATGTAATTTATGTAAAATACGTAAAATACCCAAATACCCTTTTATGTAATTATGCTCTATTGCATAAGAATTCCCTAAAAGTTTAATATAAAATTATTTTATCTATACCTTAATTTATAATTATAATTTATTACGAAATACGTTCATAAAATTTCTAATTTTTTAAAGATGTTATGAATTTTATGATTGCGACACATGATTTACTTGTAATGATAATGCAAATATAAAATAAGAGTAGAATAACAAAGATAATAAAAGAGAGACAGAGAGTAGACACATATATTTAGAAATCAATGATCTTATTCATGTATTCCATAATGTCCTATTTATAGACACAAGTACAAGAGCTAGTAAAATCCCTAGAAGAAAATGGCTTTATCATTAGGGAGTCAGAACCCAAATAGAATTGAGCTTTAGAAGCTATAGTTCTTTTCGAGGAATGTATTTGGACATCCACTATGTATTCATTAATTTACTCACACTATCCCTTGGACGTCCATAACCTAAAGAATATGTCTTGTTAAAACCTTACAAGAGAAAAAATCATGTGGGATAAAAACGTTTAGTGAAGAAAAAAGAGTACACTATTCATTTATGTTTTATATACTCCCTCTATTTAAAACACCATTAAATCAATATATTGATATGTCTTAATAAATAAATTTTCAGGATTATGTATCACATATTATCGATATTATTGCATGTAATATATCCATGTAAGACCTTTTATAAATTGATAAATAAATTCATCTTCAAGATGTTCTATTTGTAAATAAAAAAACTTGAAATACTTGATTGAAATACTTCTAGTATTTGCTTGCCAAGTATAAACTCTTCAGGAGGAATACCTCAATTTTAATTATGTCTCTCAAGAACCTTTATAAACAAAAGGTTTATCATGCCTCAGACATGATTTAACAAGTAGTTATAAGACTTATGTCATAATGAGACATCTATAGAAGAATCTACAAATTCAATTTTGTAACTTTTCTAGAGTTAACAAAATATCAAGTAAATTTGCAACTTTAACAAATAAATAATCTATAGAACTTCTAATCCATGAATACTTGTATTTAGATCAAGATGCTTCAAATTTAACATGACATTTTATGATTCTAATTCTCCCCTTAAAGTGGAGAATATTAAAAATAGATAAAGAATCATAAACGGCAAGCATAATAAACTCTCTGAGAAATTTCATGGATATATATATTCGATCTTAATTTCATATATTTCTTTGAATAAAAATCACTAAGACAATGATTTTATGTTTTTCAGGAACAATTTACTTACATGCTTAAAACATGCCTATAGAATCCTTCAAGGATTTGAAATAAATTCTTAGAGTTTAGTTTGCTATTATCTAAACTCAATCCACCACTATATATTTTATTTCTTCGTATCAATATTGCCAGGACTCTACGGAGAAGCTAATATCATAATTTGTACAAATTCGCACTTTATTTATAATTCTTATCCTTATGGGATTACACTTCAGGTGTATACTTCTTTTAAGGAATACATGTACACTTCAAGTATACTTAATAATTAGCCGGACTTTACATATTTTATCATGTGAACTTTATATTCTATTTTGGCTAAATATCTCTATAATATTTGAATATCGAGTCTATAGACTTTGATTCAAGATCCTCATTCTAATATGTCACATGCATATAAATATCGTTGACATTTTGTGCCATTTTATAGTTTCATATATTTATATCATGACATGATACAATGAGATCTCATAATTATTATGACTTTAGGTACCTGAATTTCTTCTGGAAATAATAGTAAAGTTATGTCATGGAAAATTTGGCTAGAATTTTTATCTTCTCGACTTAATCAAATAGGAACATCTAAATTATTTCTCATTTACATATGTGGGGATTTTGTTGGAACCAATTTATTCTAGCACATCTTGTATGTGTCTCAAAATTATAAGTTAGATTGTCCTTTGGGGACATTAAATTAGAGAAGCATTCCATGTCGGATTTTCTTTTATTAATAAAAATGTCTGGCTATTAATCATTTGGATCAAAATGAGACCCATAACTTATCTTTTTCCGACTATATAATTTTCTCCTCTTTTCAATACTCATCTTAAATACATTATGGTGGAATGATATACTTATACAACGCATGTATAATTATTAGATAGGATTTGGATCCTCACCATGAACCAATTATAATAAGGAAAAAAATAATATATTGGCACTAAGTACTACTATAAAATATACATAAATGAATTTCAAGACACTTATGGTTCTATAAAACCATTTACTAGGTCTATAAATATGTTCGGAGGGAATGTTCAATATTTATTCAAATAGTGCAACATCATCAGTAATATTAGAATATATTATATAAATGGAATAATTTAAAATATGAGCATTATTAAAATGCAAAGTCCAACTTGTAAGTCAACAATATATATGTGATCATGGGTCGATGCATCAACTATATATCCTCCCAAAACACATTCAATCCTAAATAAATATTGATGTTTATAAAATTATACTGCCTTGAAAAATAGTAGTACAAATAAATTTAAGATCAGAAACTTCTGGTTCCATTAAATTATTGTCACAAAAATTTATGACAATTCGTATTTTAATTATTCGGGACGGTCCAATCGATCATTCCAACGTTTAATATTTTTGAATTAGTAAACTTCAGGTTTACTAAATGATGCATTACAATTGCATCAACTTTAGTGAATACAAAACTACAAACGGAGAAAATAGTAATTCATATAATTCACATTTATTCTATGAGTTTGATAATAATGCTTAAACTCTAAAAAAAAATCTCCCCATCCATCGTCTCAATATATGAGAATATTTTAATAATAAAATAATTTTATGAGACTTAGAGGAGAATAATGTATTACATAATTATCATGTGACCATTTAGGCTAATTTACTCTTAAAGAGTCTTTAAATAATTAGCTATTCTAGAACTTCATATTGACTAACTCTTCTGGAACAATCGTTAATTAATGAGCTCTTCTAGAGCTTTTAGTTATTTATCTCTTCTAGAAATTTCAATCAATTGGCTCTTCTAAGACTTTCTGTAGCTCTTAGGGAGATTTAATTTCAATTTATTATCTCTTCTAGAACTGTCTATTAATGAACTCTTCTGTAGTTTTAATTTGTACTAACATTCTTTTCCTAATATATATCATTTTCACTATTCTTGAATATATAATAAATCAAGGGGCATATATATAATATGTAAAAACTCATATAAAATCACAAACAAAAAGTAATTTCTTTCCTCTAATTATTTCAAAATATAGGCTACATTAACAAGTCTATATTATTAGACATGATTAATATATGAGAATAATAATAGCATAACATTGGGAGTATAAAAAACTCCAATATGTTATGTTTCTTTTCTAATCGATGCATACTAGATATTTAAAATTTCGTTTGACATACTACATGTACAATACAAATTCTCATCAATGATGTTTCTTTGAGATTGTAGATTCTCTTTTCCTTTCTCATTATTATCATTTAGGTGATAATTTAGATAATATGTTCATGAGTCATAAAAAATATTAACATGATTATAAGAAATTATAATCACGAGTATAATATATCAAATAAAATATAAATTTTAATCACATGCACAGTAGAAAATGACATATAATTGGTAGGAACTTCATAATATCCTTCTATCCATAATGACTCATTCTTTTATGAAGAATCAAAAGTAATCGATATAAACTTGAATTCTTTTCTCTCAAATTGATACTGCGAAAGCATAATTGAGTTATGAGAATGAGAATATATTTTATGTATTATTTTAATTAAGAAAGAATTAATCTAAATCAAATATAATATTGCAGACAGATATATTATTCAAAATATTGAAACTACCGATATATCCAATAATGATAATGGATATTGGCATAATGACCATCTTCCAGTGGTTGTGCCTTCCTTTTAAATTTGGTCAAAATCTTTCTTAATAAATTATTTAGCCTTTAGGGCCTCAGAAATTAATGAGGAAAATATTTATACTCGTGATTTCTTTTCAGGTTTTCTTTAGGACTCATTATATAAAGATAGATTTCTACAAGAATCCATAGTAAAATATTTGATCTTTTCATGACATCAAGTCATATATTAAAAAAAAACATAAAACAAAGAAAATATTTCTTACCTCAAGGAGCTTAAAAAATCCTTTTACCTTTAGCAAATATTAGAAAATCAGCTTCAGAGTCTTGTTATTCAAACATTCGTGCCATCTACATTCGTGCTAACGTATTATGAATTTGATGATCGCGACACATGATTTACTTGGAATAATAATATAAATATAAAATAAAAGTAGAATAACAAAGTTAATAAAAGAGAGAGACAGAGAGAAGATACAGATATTTAGAAATCAATCATTTTATTCATGTATTCCATAATATCCTATTTATAGGCACCAAGTAGTAAAACTCTAGAAGAAAATAGATTTATGATTAGAGAGTCAGAGCCCAATTAGAATTGGGCTTTAGGAGCTATAGTTCTCTTTGGGGAATGTATTTGGACATCCACTATATATGCATTAGTTTCATAACAAAAAATTGATTATCAAAGAAAATTAACACTGTTATTTTAAATTTAATGCAATGAAAAATAAAATATTCGGAAGTAAAATACTAGAATAATGGACGAAAATACAATTTTTTCTTTATAGTAAATACTATTAATTTAAAGTTACCTCATTTTTTTCTTAAATAGTCAATTTTTTTAAAGTTTAACAATTAATCTTGAAAGAATTAGACTAAAAACATGTTATTACAAACTTTATGTAAGTATTTTATAATAATATTTATTTAGTCTGTATTGTTTGTAATAATTATTTAATTCAAAACAAAAGTATTTTATTTTATAAAAATAAGTAAAATATTAGAATTTTTTACAAATTTTTTTAATGGATTAATAGTATTTATTATAAGGAAAAAAATTAAAATTTTGTCTATTATTTTATTGTACTTTACTTTCGAATATTTTAGTTTTTCATTGAATTAAATTTAAAATCACCTTACTAATTTAATGAAACAATCAAATTTTTAAGTTAAATAATCAATCTTTAATGAATATAGACTAAAAAAATATTATCACAAATTTTATGGGAGTATTTTATAACAAACTATAACTATAAATTAGATTATGGACTAAAATGATATTTATATCAAACTTAAAGGGTTATTTTACAACAAACGTAACCTTAACTTACATAAAGGATATTTTTGACATTTTATATATTTTAGAAGGTAAACTACCTATTTTTCAACTTTAAGAATAATGTACTTTTAACCATCTACTTGAGGATGATATTTTACAATTAACCGAAACTTTTATTTCACTATTTAATTTCCGCTCATGGTGATTATACAAATTTTTAAGAGAAAAAAAAAGGTAATGATACTTCTTTTATTAATAAAAAATTTAAATCATAAGGCCATGTTTAACTAAGATACCAAAATATCAAATGTGGCCTAAAGTGTGGTAGGATTACACAAAATTGGGTGTATTACTATTGATACACATCTTCTCTGTAATATTGTGTACCATTTTGTATACTACTCTATGCATTATTTTTTTTTTATGATATATTTTTTCTTTACAATTTATCTTTTTTCCTTAAAATTTATCTTTATTAATAAAATATATCAAATTAAAAAATAATACAAAAAATAGTACACAAAGTGATACAGAAAATCTAATTCCCTTATTTTTTTCATATATTATTTTAATATATTTTATCACTTCATCTATTTTGCATATTTCGTCAGATAATTAATTTAACTTATAAATTACTTTGTATTAACTATACACAAACATGTCATTGAAACCTTTAAAATAAGACCATAGAATAATTACAATTTAATTTATATTTAATATTCTTTTTATTTCTTATTTATAAATATTATGCATTCATCTATAATTATTTTAAGACTTCAAAAAATTAAAATAAGATGAGATAAATTCATTAATTAAAAATATTTAAAATAATCAAAATTAGTGATTTTAATTTATTTTTTATAAATAAATTAAAATAAATGATTTTAATATGAATTAATTTAGGTTATAAATAATTGTTATGGAAGATTTTTTTTTTTTTTTATGCTTTTACCCTATATTTGGTGTGTAGCATTGGAGTACAGGAAAACTTAGTGTAAAAAGTGCTGATAATATCCTCTTTTACACCAATTTAGTGTGAAATTTTGGTGCATCTAGCATCTCCAATGTATACTTGGTGTAAAAGGTAATATTCTTAGCATTTTTTAACACTAATTTCTTTTTTTTGAAAAATTGGCTAAAAATGTCCATGACTAATTTATGTTTTTCCCGATAAGGATATTATTTTTTATTAACCATTTATATCTAATAACTTTTTACAATTGCTGAAAATGTCCTTACATGGCAGAGATTGGTGGTTTCGGACCACTTTTGATCATATGATACTCACATAGGCTTTTTAATAAGGGAAAAATTGTCAAATAACTAATCAAACTAAATTGAAAATTAAAAAAGGAAGGGCCTAATAAAAAATTTAACATTCTTTCTTCCTCTTCTTGTGATATCTCCAACCCTTCCATTAGGTTAATTGCGGCTGAGTAAGGTACCAGCATGCCTCTTGGTACTAAACTACAACATCCAACCTAATCCATATCCTGAAGAAACACTTATAAATGTAAAGGTATACTAAGCAGTGAAAACCTGTATACAGATAGTGCGACTACTATATATATTCCATTAAATATTTTTATAATAAAGCTAACATAAGAAATATTTTACAAACTGTAATCATTCCAAACTATTGAGCATAAGAAATACAGAGCAATTTTCCCAAAACGACAATACATAGCACGTCCTGGACCTAAAATCTCCATGCAAAATACTATCGTAACTTACTGCGCCATTTCCTATCCCCTGTCATATGAAAATTATGGCATTTAAAGACATGAGCAAAATCGCTTAGGGAGTCTGAGTAAGTGTGTGCTTTTGTGCTTTTGATGCAATTTTTGTAAAATAGTTCATGCTATGCCAAATAAAAATATTTTCTTGACCACTTTACAGTGCATATACATAAACCTATATAAGGGATTAGAGTGCAACTGGAAAGTTTGAGCGAATTAAGACACATTAGTGCAGCCTCTAAACTCGAGTTCAAAATCTATGTCATACAAAAGCTTTGCACCGGACATAGTTCATAACCCAAACGGGGTCATCAGAAACAAGTTCTAGCATCCTGTAGTCCGTATTAACTAAACACTATACGAGCTCTTGGTTTCCATAACAACTGCACTCACCAAGAAAATAAAAGTAGGCAACGGATCTTAGCGTACCTACTAGGTCCGCCCTGAGAGCAATCTTAGTTTTGAGCCCTTTCTGACTCTCCACCAAGCAGCTATCCCACCACAGAGCATAATACGATGTTTGAAGCAGTACCAGTTGAGCCAAAACCTCAACGGTATCACGCCTCCTTTCAAGTGGATCCACCCTCCAGAGTTTCTAACCATCCACGTCATCAAAAAAGGCCTTAGTATGGTGGACTAGCCGCGTACAGTGCAATCATCTGACGCTTCCGAACATATGATCATATCAAGAACTTTGTCCCCGGTCGGAATGGGGTTTTCATATATATATATATATATATATATATATACAAACCAAAAGGCCACTTACTTGGCCGTCCAAGTATATTCAAGTTATAAACGTTTTAGAATAACAAAATTCCCATCTGCTGGTCAAGTCATGCGTATATAGGTTTACAAATATGCCAAGTCTACATGCATGTATGTTAAACCATGCAATTAAGCAACGCTAGAGCATTTCCAACTCATAATATTCCAAGAAAACCTATGTACGAATAACTCTTTTAAAAACAATAATAACTCTTTTTAAAACAATAGTAATTCTTTTCAAACAGAACACCTATGTGGAGTACTGCTCTATGCATTTCTAATGCAAAACTTAAACATCTCCAATTTTAAAGAATCAACTGTTATATTGTCCCAAAAGCAATAAGCATTTATATGAATCTTAACACATCAAAAAAAATATTGTCACTTAAGGAAATATTAGTAACACCGTTAAAATATTCAGGCGGAGTTTGTGGACTCATTTGACTACAGACTTTGTGCTATGATCCTACGAATAGGGTTACAAAAATACTTAATTAATAATCACAACATTTTTATTCGCAAGAAATATAATTATCTCCTTATAATCTCACGTATATATACACATCTATTTCTTAAAGAAAATAAAAATTCTTATAATCTTAAGAATCTTCAATTTGGTCACTTATCTGAAGAGTTTAAATTTCTTAAAATAAAATTAGGAACTAACTCCAATTTAAATTATACACGAAAAAATCGATTATCAATATTTATACCTAAACACGTCACTTATTCAATTCAATTATTATATTAAATTAAAATATATTCACATGTTTATACCAAAAACAATTACAAACAACTTTTTTTCGGCCGAATCACTAATTTTTTATCTAATGTATATTAAACGGGCTTCAAGTTAGACGACGACAATTTTCGAGGTGTCTATTTCATCAATTTTATTGGTTCATATCAATGCTCTGGTGCCCGTTAGTGAATGTTTGGCTCTTATTACAAGAAAATGGTGAGCCTCGGCCTCCGTTGATGCCGTGATATTTATGACGAAAAATGTTTGTTTGCTTTTTATCCATCTTTACATACAAGAAATTCAGTTGAAATTTTGTACGAATGATCTCCACAACATGAAGAACGTACATAAAAATTTTGACGATTTTTCGAGACAACTTTTTTCAGCCGAATCGCTAATTTTTTTATCTATTTGTATATTAAACAGCTTCAAGTTAAACGACGTCAATTTTCGAGGTGCCAATTTCATCAATTTTATTGGTTCATATCAATGCTCTGTTGCCCGTTAGTGAATATTTTTTTCTTATTCGAAGAAAACGGTGAGCGTTGGCCTCCATTGATGCCATGATATTTATGACGAAAAAAGTTTGTTTATTTTTAATATATCTTTATGGACAAGATATTCAGTTGAAACGTTGAACGGGAGACCTCCACAACATGAAGAATACACATAAAATTTTTCACGAGTTTTGAATACAAATTTTTTTTGACCGAATCGCTAATTTTTTTATATAATGTATATTGAACAGCTTCGAGTTACACGACGTCAATTTTCTAGGTGTCAATTTCATCAATTTTATTGGTTCATATCAATGCTCTGTTGCCCGTTAGTGAATGTCTGACTCTTATTCGAAGAAAACAGTGAGCGTCGGCGTTCGTTGATGCCATGATATTTATGACAAAAAAGTTTTTTTTTTTAATTTTTAATCCATTTTTACGGAAAAGATATTCAGGTGAAGCTTTGTACGCTGATCTCCGCAATATGATAAACCTACATAAACATTTTGTCGAGTTTTCGAGACAGTTTTTTTGGGCCGAATCACTAATTTTTTTATCTAATGTATATTAAACGGCTTCGAGTTAAACAACGTCAATTTTTGAAGTGTCAGTTTCATTAATTTTATTGGTTCATATTGATTTCTTGTGCTCGTTATTGAATGCTTGGCTCTTATTCGAAGAAAACGGTGAGCGTCGGCATCCGTTGGTGCCGTGATATTTATGAAGAAAAAGTTTTTTTAATTTTTTTATTTGTCCTTACGGACAAGATATTTAGGTGAAATATTGAACAATTGATCTCCACAACATGAAGAACGTACATAAAAATTTTGACGAGCTTTCGAGACAACCTTTTTCGGCCGAATCGCTAATTTTTTTATCTATTTTTATATTAAACAACTTCGACTTAAACGACGTCAATTTTCGAGGTGTCAATTTCATCAATTTTATTGGTTCACATTAATGCTCTGTTGCCCGTTACTGAATGCTTTTTTCTTATTCGAAGAAAACGGTGAGCGTCGGCCTCCATTGATGCCGTGATATTTATGACGAAAAAAGTTTGTTTATTTTTAATATATCTTTATGGACAAGATATTCAGGTAAAACTTTGAACGGCTGATCTCCACAATATGAAGAATGCGCATAAAATTTTTCGCGAGTTTTCAATACAACTTTTTTTTGACCGAATTGCTAATTTTTTGATATAATGTATATTGAACGGCTTCGAGTTACACGACGTCAATTTTCTAGGTGTCAATTTCATCAATTTTATTGGTTCATATCAATGCTCTGTTGCCCGTTAGTGAATGTCTAGCTCTTATTCGAAGAAAACAGTGAGCATCGGCGTCCGTTGATGCCATGATATTTATGACGAAAAAGTTTTTTTTTAATTTACGGATAAGATATTCAGGTGAAGCTTTGTACGCTGATCTCCACAATATGATGAACCTACATAAATTTTTTGACGAATTTTCGAGACAGCTCAATTTCATCAATTTTATTGGTTCATATCAATGCTCTGTTGCCCATTAGTGAGTGTCTGGCTCTTATTCGAAGAAAACAGTGAGCGTCGGCGTCCGTTGATGCCATGATATTTATGACAAAAAAGTTTTTATTTTTATTTTTAATCCATTTTTACGGATAAGATATTCAGGTGAAGCTTTGTACGCTGATCTCCGCAATATGATGAACCTACATAAATTTTTTGACGAGTTTTTGAGACAGCTTTTTTTCGACCGAGTCGCTAATTTTTTTATCTAATGTATATTAAACGACTTCGAGTTAAACAACGTCAATTTTTGTGATGTCAATTTCATTAATTTTATTGGTTCATATCGATCTCTTGTGCTCGTTAGTGAATGCTTGGCTCATATTCAAAGAAAACGGTGAGCGTCGGCATCCGTTGGTGCCGTGATATTTATGAAGAAAAAGGTTTGTTTAATTTTTTATCTGTCCTTACGGACAAGATATTTAGGTGAAATATTGAATGACTGATCTCCACAACATGAAGAACGCACATAAAAGTTTTGGCAAGTTTTTGAGACAATTTTTTTCGGCTGAATCGCTAATTTCTTAATCTAATGTATATTAAACGGCTTCGAGTTAAACAACGTTAATTTTCGAGGTGTTAATTTCATAAATTTTATTGGTTCATATCAATGTCTGCTGCCCGTTAGTGAATGTGTTGCTCTTATTCGAAGAAATTGGTTAGCGTCGGCCTCTGTTGATGCGGTGATATTTATGATGAAAAAAGATTGTTTATTTTTAATCCATCTTTACGGACAAGATATTCAGGTGAAACTTTGTACGAGTGATCTCCACAACATGAAGAACGTACATAAAATTTTTGACGAGTTTTTGAGATAACTTTTTTTTTCGGCCGAATCGCTAATTTTTTGGTCTAATTATATCAATACAAAAAATTAGTGAATCCTTTGCTCTTATTCGAATAAAATGGTGAGCGTCGGCCTCCATTGGTGTAACATCCCGACTAAGCACCTCTCAAAGTTAACATAACTCGCAGTAAGTGCAAACAAAAGTTTCGGAGTTTGTTTATAAAGAATATTAAGTATTGGGGTCATTTGGTAATTTTTAGAAAAATTAAGGGAAGAATTTTTCGGTGGAAAACTTTTTGGACATATTTTAAAATTAATTGCGTTTAATGCTTTAAAGTAGAGATTGAAATTTTAAGTTTAAAATAGATTCTTAGTCATTTTAAGAGTTAGGTCCAACGTAGAAGTTTTAGAAAGTTGGGGCACTACTTACTAGTAGAGCTGGTAATGACATGGTTAGGTATGAGCTGTGGAAGGGGGATTGAGGGATACTTGGAAGGGGTAGACAAGTGGGCTAGGGGCTGAGTGACACATGGCTAGCCCTTGCTATTTGTCTCATGCATGCAAGCAAAAAAATGCAAGAATGCCTATATAAGGAAGGCAAATGGCTGAAATTCTAGCGTTTCATCTCAATTTCTTTCCCTATTTTATACTCGATAATATATGTTAAAGCTTACATTTCAAAGTTACATATACATTTGTCATGGCTACGAGTTTTACCTAGCGGATAGGCATTTTTCGATACCTGAAGAGTTTTGTGTGGCCGAGAGATGGCCTATAATTTTGTAAAAATAAATTAAAATGCTAATCCGACAAAAAAAGGGCTTGGTATATATTTTTATCAACATGTCAAGAGGGCTTGCACTGAGCGTGGCTAGTCTCCTGTACGAGGGCCTTTTCCGAACGACATGTTTGGTAGTATTACTCTTGATCGGGATCCAGTTGACAGAGGGTGTAATACCGTTGGAGGGTTAGGCCCAAGGCGGTAATGCGTTTGAATCCAGATCATGCTCTGCGGTAGTGGCTATTTCCTAGCAGGTTAGGTCAGGAGGGGCCCACCGGCTAGGGTAGCATAGGGCGGCCTGGTAGGTACGCCAGAGCTCATTACCTGTTTATGTATATATTGTGTGAGGTTGATAAATCGAACATTCGTACATTGTGCTTTAGAGTTCCGGCTGGTATTGATTACGGAATGCCGGAACTTGTTCTGATGACCCTGTTTAAGGATCCGAACTTTGTGTGTTGAGCCTATTATAGTGCATGCACGGTTCTAAAAGTTCGGGTGTCGCGGCAGCGTCGATATGTCTTGATTCGCTAGACTTCCTAGCTACGTCCAAACCCTTCAGAGAGTTTATAACTTGTATACAAGCGATTTTTATGAAATCAATTCTTTTATGGCATGTCAAATCTTTTTATAAAAAGTATTTTTCATATATGGAAAACTCACGGAAAGCACACGTGCACGTGAACTCCGTGGGCATCCATGCTCATGTTTTCAAAATGTTTCTCCCCTCTTTCAGATGACTTGGTAACCAGATCTAGCTAGTTGAACCATGGCTAGTTTATAACTTGTATGCAATCGATTTTTATGAAATTAATTCTTTTCTGGCATGTCAAATCTTTTTATCAAAAGTATTTTTCACATATGGAAAAGTCACGGAAAACACACGTGCACATGAACTCAGTGGGCATCCATGCTCATGTTTTCAAAATGTTTCTCCCCTCTTTCAGATGACTTGGTAACCAGATCTGGCTAGTTGAGCCATGTTGGGCCTTTGGAGTCAGCAAATGGAAGTTTTCCACTTCTACCTAAAAGATTTTTTATCTATGAAGTTTATGGCCTTAGCAGCCTTAACCTATGTATAAGTTCATAAGTTTATGATATAAAGTTATATTCATATCTTTTTCCGTTATTTATTTTAGAAGAACACATTTTAGTTTCTCCAAATGGTATCTTAGTTTAGTATTTTTTTGTAAGTCTAGTGCCGAGAGGCACGCAGATACCTTACTCAGCCGCAGTTGACCTTGCAGAGGAGTACGGGGTATCACAGGTAGGGTTGTAAACGGGGCGGGTCTTACCCGTACCCGCACGGGTCTGTACCCGTTTTTAGCGGGTAAGGTTTAAATTTTATACCCGTGGACCCGGACCCGTACCCTTACCCGTATTTATACTGCTATATGGGTCCGGGTAAGGTATAGTGATACCCAGACCCGTATACCCGTATATCCGTATTAATAAAATAATAATATATTTTATATATTATATTATATTAATATATAATTTATAATTTTTTTAACATATTATTTTACTCTTATCTTTAACCCTAACTTACTACCTCTACTCTACCTACCTACCAACCAACTACACTCACATCACATCACACTCACACTATAACGATTTTGTGTATATTTGAACTTTTAATTATGTGAATTAGAGATGTTAAATGATTTTATTTGTTGAAAGAAATGTTAAGGAGATTATGTTAATCATGTTAAAATTTTTATTTTTTAAATTATACATTGTTTTACATATTTTTGTTTAACAGGGAAATAAAATAGAAAAAATGTCATACTGGCCAGTATCCCTACCCCCGGGACCCCTGGAGGGTCGAGTCCCGGGTCCGAATTTTATACCCCTGGAGGGTATGGGTCCGGGTCCGGGTCCAAGTTTCACTATAAGGGTACGGGTCCGGGTCTGGGGGTACCCTGAGGGTCTGGACCCGTTTACAGCCCTAATCACAGGTGGTATTCGAGCTAGGTTTCTCAAAAAATTTATCATCCAAAATTAGGTTTACCCGAAAATCATGTGTAACATCCCCTCTAAGAACCTCAAAGTTTACATAAGTTGCGGTAAGCTCAAACAAAAGTTTTGGGGTTATTTTATAAAGAATAGAAAGTTTTAGGGTCATTTGGTAATTTCTAAAAGATTTAAGGAAGAATTTTTCGTTGAAAACTTTTTGGGCATATTTTAGAATTATTAGTGTTTACCGTTTTAAGTTAGAGATTAAAATTTTAAGATTAATATGAATTTTAAATCCTTTTTAAGATTTGCGGCCAACGTAGAAAGTCTAGAAATTTTGAGGACTTTAGAGCAATTATAAGAGTTAGTGGTGCCAAGTGGGATGGTAAATTATTGACACATGGCAAGTGAGTGCCATGTTTCTTGACCACACAAGGCACCACCATGCATGGTTGGCTATATATAGAGACCAAAGGTGGCTGAAATTTTCACCACTTTCGTCCCCAACTTCTCCTCTCCTCTTCTCTCTGCTCTCTCTCTCTTCTCTCTTTCCCTCTCTCTTGGCAGCCCACTCCCTCTCTTCTCTCCCCACTTTCTCTTTCTCTTTTCTTCCTTCTTTTCCTTTTTCTTCTCTCGGTTTTCTCTCTTGCTTTCTCAAGGTAAAGTCTTTTTTTAGTATTTATTTTATTATTAGGAGTAATTTTTTCAAAGATAAATAACATTAAGGTTTAATAATTAAGAACCCATGATTTTCAAAGAATTATTATGAAATTGTTTTGAAGATATTTTTAGAATTCCTTTGGATTTAAAATAAGTTTAGGTACACCCTAGGGTCATTATGGCGTTATGGTTATAATTTTTATGGAGCTATTTGATTAAGTTTGAAATGATATTCTTTGTAGATTTAACTTATTCCGCGGCTCAAATTGAGTTCATCCATCTTTCCTTCTACAAGAGTTTTAATTATTTCTTGAAAACATATTTTTTTCCATTTTTGGGATCTTGACAAAAGTTACAAAATATTTACCGGGATTATTACGGGCTATGATAAATATGTTTGGTTTATTAAAATGTTTATGTTTTAAATATTCTTTTATGGAATGGGAATATATTTTGAGTTAGTAACGTATTTTCATGATGTGTTTACCTGAAATATTTTTACAACCCTTTTAATTTGAGTTTTAAGTTTCAAAAATTATTTTGAGAAATTATTTTCAAAATATTTAATATTTCTTTTTGGAAATAATATTTTTAAATATTTTAATTGCTCTTAAAGGTTTTGAGTTTTAAAATTATTTTTGAGAAATTATTTTCAAAATATTTATTATTTCCTTTTGGAAATAATATTTTTAAATATTTTAAATTCTCTCAAAGGTTTTGAGTTTTAAAATTATTTTGAGAAATAATTTTCTATTTCTTTTGGAAATAATATTTCTTATATATATTTTAAATTCTCTTAAAGGTTTTAATTTTAAAAACTATTCTGAGAGATTATTTTCAAAATATTTTTTATTTTCTTTTGGAAATAATAGTTTTAAATATTTTAAATTCTCTTGGAAGTCTTGAGTATTAAAATTACTTTGAGGAAATTATTTTCTTTAAAATATTTATTATTTCTTTTGGAAAGAATAGCTTAAATATTTTTTTAAAAAAGGATTTTGAAATTTAAAATTATCTCTAAGATATTTATTATTTCTGTTTGAAGAATAATACTTTACATATTTTTTAAATATTATTAAAAAGGCATTTCGAATTATTAAAATATTTAATACTTTTGTCTCAATATGTTTATATTATGATTTCTTAAATGTTCTTTATTTCTTTTTAAAGAATATTTCTCTTCAGTTTTGTTCTTATATTACTTTAAATTTTGGAGGTATTTAATAAATTTCCTTTGAGAGATATTTATCATGATTTCGGTAAGCATATCGGCATAACCTGTTTTATACCCGGTAATATGCTTTAAAGTCACATATGCATGATTTCATGTTTTGGAAGTAAATGTTTTGAGAAAAACAATGTTTTCATGAGTTTTACAAAATTGCATTCACGATACATTTGTACATTTGTCATGGCCACGAGTTTTGCTTGGCGGATAGGGATTTTTTCAATAACTGAAGAGTTTTGTGTGGCCGAGAGATAGCCTATGATTTTGTAAAAATAAATTAAAATCCTAATCCGGCAAGAAAGAGGCTTGGTATGTATTTTTGATCAACATGTCGAGAGGATTTGCACTGTATGTGGCTAGTCCCCTGTACGAGAGCATCTTCCAAACGACATGCTTGGTAGTCTTACTCTTGATCTGGATCCAGTTGACAGAGGGTGTAGTACCGTTGGAGGGTTAGGCCCAAGGCGATATTACGTTTGACTCCGTATCATGCTCTGTGGTTTGGGCTACTTTCTAGCAGGTTGGGTCAGGAGGGGCCCGCCAGCTAGGGTAGCACAAGGCGGCCTGGTAGGTACCCCAAGGCTCGTTACCTGTTCTGTGTTTAAATGGTGTGTGAGGTTGTTTATGAAAAATCGAACGATCGTATGGTGTGTTTCAGGTTGGTATTTACTACGGGATGCCGAAATTTGTATCCGATGACCGGTTTAAGGTTCTGGACTCTGTCCATTGAGCCTATCATGGTGCATGTATAGTTTTAAAAGTTCGGGTGTCATGGCAGTACCGATGTGTCTTGATTTGCTTAGACTTTTTGGCTGCACCCGAATCCTTTAGAAAGTTTATAAGTTGCATACAAGAGATTTTTATGAAAGCATTTATTTCTGGCATGACAAACCGTTCCATAAGAAGTAGTTTGCCCATATAGAAAAATCACGAGAAACACACGTGCACGTGAACTCACTGAGTGTCCATCGCTCATGTCTTTCAAATGTTTTCTCCCATTTTTCAGATGACTCGGTGACCAGATCCGGCTAGTTGAGCCAATATGGGCCACTAGATTCGGTAATATTGGGGGTCTTCCACCTCTAGCTATAAAGTTTTGATCTCTGAAGATTTTGGCCTTCATGGTCTTAAACCTATGTATAAGTGTTGAGAAGTTTTTGTTATAAGGTTACATTCGTATTATTCTTTCTTCTTCCGCTGTTTAGTTTTGAGGAATCCGTTTTAGTTCTTCCTTGATGTATCTTAGCTTTATGTTTTTTGTAAGTCTAGTGCCGAGAAGCATGCAGATACCTTACCCAGCCGCAGTTGACCTAGGAGAGGGGTATAAGGTATCACAGGAGAGTCTAGGAGGTCAGCTCTTAAAATTCTTCCAGGATCTAAAGAACCTAGTATCGAATCTAGAGCTCTATAGTTTGAAAATTTTGGTGACATTTTATTTTGAGTTTAACAGTAAGCTTTTTTTTTTGTAGGTAGAAGATGTTGTGACCAGGGCATAGATGGATCTAACAGGAGGGGACTATAGCTAGAGGATCGGCGGGTTCGACACCTTCTTCCTCATATTCCCTCAGGGAGATTGATCCACAACGACCTTAAGGGAACGCCGTGAGGACGAGTTTCAGCAACTAAAGCAGGAAGGGACGACAGTAGCACAATATACTGCAAAGTTCAATCGTCTGGCCAAGTATTGTTTGCGTCTTATAGGCATGGAACACCATAACACCCGTCAGTTTGTAAAGGGATTGTGAGTGGATCTGCAACGTGCACTAGCCCCTTTATCACCAACAAGCTTTGCTGCTACGGTTGAAATAGAGAACGGTGGCAACAAATGTTTCATCCCATCCTCACAAACGACATGGACCAGGACACTAGAAACCCCAGTATCCAAAGAATCCATGAAACAATTATCAAATGGGGAATGGAAACCGTCAAAATCCCATGATAAGGAACCCTCATCTAAGTTATACTTACTGCAGACGTGAGGGGCATACGGCGAAAGTGTGTTATAAAAAGATAGGAATGTGTTTTCACTGTGGAAAGCCAGGACACTTTGCGAAACAGTGCCCTACAGCATAACCACCAACCTCAGACATGCCTAGAGGAGTGGGACGGCCACCAAATACGGGAGGGGCGTTAGTAGACCGAAACAATAAGCCGTAAGTTAAAGCCAAGGTCTACACCCTGGATGGGAGACCCTTGAACGGAGAAGCCGAAATAGTTGAAGGTAGTATTCGTGTCTTCTCTCACCCTGCTAAAGTATTAATTGATCCTGGAGCCACACATTCATTTGCGAGCAAGCATTTCATAAAGCATATCCTTACAATTTCTGTTAGCATGCCCTATCAATTGATTGTTTGCACACCTATGGGAGTGAGTCGGTTCACAGAGGAGAAGTACTCCAATTGTGAGATTTACATAGGAAGCGAGGTATTACCTGGGATTTGATTACCTATCCTTTGAGAGATACGATGTGATATTAGGAATGGAATGGCTGTTTAAGTACTACACTCAGGTAGATTGTCGGAAGAAAATGGTTAAGTTTACCCGATCGGATATGCCTACCCTAGAATTCCAAGGAGATAAAATCAAGAAGGAAAACCATTTGATCTCCGCTATTAAAGCAAGAAAATTGATCAAGAAGGGATGCCAAAGGTATTTGGCATACTTGCTCAACAAAATGGGAGACGAAGTACAAATGGAAACTATCCCTATAGTAAAGGAATTCTTGGATATTTTTCCTGCGGAATTAATAACTTTACCACCGGAACGGGAAGTAAGCTTTGGCATAGAACTAGTATCTGGTGCCGTACCAATATTCCAAACACTATAAAAAAAATGGCCCAAGAGGAGCTGAAAGATCAACTACAAGAATTGTTATGACAAGGCTATATTCATCCGAACCCTTAGAATGTGCATCGACTACTGAGGGTTGAACAGTGTCACCATAAAGAATAAATATCCTCTTCCCCTAATCGATGAATTATTTGACCAACTTTGAGGAGCAGGTTTTTATTCCAAGTTTGATCAAAGGCAAGGGTATTACCAAGTACAGATAAAAGAAAAAGATATCCTAATAACCACTTTTAAGATACGATAAAGACACTATGAGTTTGTGGTGATGCTATTTGGTTTGACCAATGCACCAGCAACATTCATGGATTTGATGCAACGAATTTTCGCCCATACCTGGACCAGTTTATGGTTATTTTAATCGATGATATCCTGGTTTACTTACCAGACGCGGTGACACATGAGCAGCATCTTTGAAGTGTGCTACAATCCCTACGAAAACACAAACTATACGCCAAGTTTAGTAAATGTGAGTTTTGGATGGAGAAAGTGAACTTTCTAGGACATGGGATCACACGTGAGGGCATAACCGTGGATCTGGCCAAGGTGGAAGTCGTGACTCGCTAGGCACCACCAAGAACCCCTACGGAAGTAGGTAGTTTTTTGCGGCTGACTGGATGTTATCGACTATTTATTAAGGATTTTGCTAAAATTTTTGGACCCTTAACACAGTTAACTAGAAAGGCTGTTGAGTTCAAATGGTCGGAGAAATGTGAGAAAAGTTTTCAGGAGTTGAAGCATTGATTAACGTCGGCACCAATGCTGACTTTGGCTAATCCACAGAAGGAATTTACTTGGTATACCGATGCATCTGGAGAAGGATTAGGGGCGGTGCTGATACAAGATAGAAAAGTGGTTACCTATATCTCCCGAAAGTTGAAGAACCACGAGAAGAACTACCCAACGCATGACTTGGAGTTAGCAGCCATAGTGTTTGCACTCAAGAAGTGGAGGCATTACCTCTATGGGGCCAAGTATGAGATCTTTACCGACAACAAGAGTTTGACGTATCTATTATCCCAAAATGATCTAGACATGAGACAGCGAAGGTGGATGGAACTGCTTGAGGAATATCGGTGCCCAATCAACTATCATCCTGGGAAAGCAAATGTGGTAGCTGATACCTTAAGTAGGAGTGCAGAGTTAACAAGCCTCACTTTAACTTCAACTTTACAATAGGAGATTACGGAAGCCCAAAGGAGAAATAAGGAATTTCAAAGGTTTAAAACTCAAGTTGAGGCAAAGAAATTAGACGACTTTCAAGTCTTAGGTACTGGTGGGAGCTTGTATTTCTGAAATCGGTTATGTGTACCGAATGAGGCGGAGATTAAATGGAGGATATTGGAGGAAGCATATAGAAACAAGTATTCCCTACACCCTAGTGAAAACAAGATGTATCAGGATCTCAAGCAGAAGTTTTGGTGGAACGGAATGAAAGAGATGTGGCAAAGTATGTGGTCGCTTGTCTTACCTGTCAAAAGGTGAAACCAGAGCACGAAAAGTCCGCAGGACTCTTACAGCCATTACCTATCCCTGAATGGAAATGGGATTATGTTACGATGGACTTTATGATTGGGTTGCCACAGACAAAAGGTTACAAGGATGCCATTTGCGTCATAGTTGATCGTTTAAAGAAGGTGGCACACTTTATTGCTATCAATATCACGTACTCCTTTGAAAGGCTAGCCCAAATTTACGTGGAGGAAATTGTAAGATTTTATGGAGTACCTGTAGACATTGTATCAGACTCAGATCTGAGATTTACTTTGAGATTTTGGCCTAAGTTCCAGGCTGCATTGGGAACTAATTTAAGCTATAGCACCGTCACACACCCCCAGACTGATGGACAATCAGAAAGAATAATACAAACTTTGGAAGATATGTTGCGAGCGTGTGCTTTAGAGTTTGGAAACAAATAGATTGATAACCTAGTCTGGATGGAGTTCGCTTACAACAACAGCTACCATTCCTCCATCGGAATGGCGCTGTTTGAAGCTCTGTATGGGAAGAAATATAGAACGCCTTTATATTAGAATGACATTGGAATTCACTCCCTGTGGAGGCTAAAGAATTAGATGCCAGAGTTGGAAGAGGCACAGAAACAGGTAAAGGTAATTTAGGAACGGCTCCGAGTTGCTAAAAGCCGACAAAAGAACTACGCCTACAGTCGATGACAACACTTGGAATTTAAGATGGGAGATCAAGTTTTTCTAAAACTCACACCACACCGAGGAAACCCCAAACACCTAAGAAAAGGGAAATTAAGCCCCCGATACATTGGATAATATGAGATAAGCAACAGGATTGGTAAGGTAGCTTATCGACTGATGTTACTAGAAGAATTAATGGGCATTCATGACGTCTTCCATATTTCCCATTTAAAGAAATACCAACCGTTGCCCAAGCATGTTCTGAACAACGACCCGTTGGAATTGCGAACTAACCTGCCATACGAGGAGAAGCCTAGTGGAATTATGGAACGAAGCGTAAAGGAATTACATGGAAAGAAAATTCCGATGTGCAAAGTGTTATGGAGGCACCACAGTACCGAGGAAGCAACGTGGAAAACCGAAGAGTTTCTACGTAGAAAATATCCGGAGATTCTAGGTACGTGAACCTTAAAATTTCGAGGACGAAATTTTTCTAGAGAGGGTAGAATGTAACATTTTGACTAAGCACCTCTGAAAGTTAACATAGGTCGCGGTAAGTTCAAACAAAAGTTTTGGGGTTAGTTTATAATAATAGTAAGTATTTGGTCATTTGATAATTTTTAGAAAAATCAAGGGAAGAATTTTTCAGTGGAAAACTTTTTGGACATATTTTTAGAATTATTTGCGTTTAACGGTTTAAAGTAGAGATTGAAATTTTAAGTTTAAAATAGATTCTTAGTCATTTATAAGATTTGGGGCCAACGTAAAAGTTTTACAAAGTTGGGGGACTGCTTACTTGGAGAGCTGGTAATGACATGGCTAAGTATGACATGTGGAAGGGGGATTGAGGGACACTTGGAAGGGGTAGACAAGTGGGCTAGGGGCTGAGTGACTCGTGGCTGGCCCTTGCCATATGTCTCATGCATGCAAGCAAAAAACATGTAAGAATGGCTATATAAGGAACGCAAATGGCTGAAATTCCAGCATTTCCTCTCAATTTCTTTCCTATTTTTCCCACTCTCTCTCTCTCTCTCTCTCTCTCTCTCCTACTTTTTCTTTAACTCTCTGTCTCTCTTCTCCCTCTCGGTCTACTCCAGCCTCTCCCTCCCCCCCTTCCCGCGCTTTTCTTCTCTCTTTCCTCACTTTCCTCTTCTTTCTTTTCTTTCCTTCTTTTTCTCTCAGCTTCCTCCTTTACTCTAGGTAAGTTCTTTTTTCTGGTTGATTTATTTATTTTTTATTCTCTTCTCTTCTTCTGTTTGTTTTATGTACCCCTAAGTTAGGGAAATTTTATATAGATAAATTCTCTAGAAATAGTAGAAAAATGTAGGGATTATTATAGAATTATTTTGGGAAGCTGTAATTCTTGAAAAGTTATTATGAATTTATTTCTTGGAGTTAGCTTCTAGAATTTCTTTGAGTTTAGAATAAATTTAGGTGAACCTTATAGTCATCTTGGGGTCAAGTTATATTTTGATGATATTTAATTAAATTTGGAATTATTATTTGTAGGTTTAAAATACATCGCAGAGCCAGGTGAGTTCACCAACCTTTTTTTTTAAAAGAAATTTAAATATTTTTCTTTTCTTGAAAGCATATTTCTCTACCTTTGTACTTGAGAAGATGCACAAAATATATTTACCGGTGGTATATTACGTGTTATGCTAAAAATGTGATAAGTTTTTAAAATATTTATATTTTAATTATTCTCTTATGGCACTATAATATGTTTTAAGTTAGCGACATATTTTTAATGATGCTTTTACTTGAAATATTTTTACAACCCTTTTATTTTAGGTTTCAAGTTTTAAAATTATTTTGGGAAGTTATTTTTAAAAATATTTATTATTTAGTTTTGGAAATAGTATTTTAAACTCTCTTAAAGGTTTTGAGTTTTAAAATTATTTTGAGAAATTATTTTCAAAATATTTATTATTTCTTTTGGAAATAATAATTTTCTTTTTTTTATATTTCAAATTTTCTTAAAGGATTCGAGTTTTAAGATTATTTTAAATTATTCTCAAAATATTTATCATTTCTCTTTTGAAATAATATTTTAAACTACTTTTAAATTATTCTCAAAATATTTATTATTTCCCTTTTGAAATTATATTTTTAACTACTTTTAAAATTTCTCTTAAAGGTTTTTTCAGAAATTATGTTCAAAATATTTTATTATTTATTATCGGAAATAATATTCATATATATTTTAAATTCTCTTAAATGTTTGAATTTTTAAAAATCAATCTGAGGGATTATTTTCAAAATATTTACTTCCTTTTGAAAATAATATTTTTAAACATTTTAAAATTCTCTTGGAGTCTTGAGTATTAAAATTATTTTGAGGAAATTATTTTCTTTAAAGGGTTTATTATTTCTTTTTGGAAAGAATATCTTAAATCTTCTTATTCGAAGGGGTTTTTGAGATTTAAAACTATCTCTAAAATATTTATTCTTTCTTTTTGAAAATCATACTTTACAAATGATCTAAATATTCTTATCAAGGCTTTGTTTAAAAAGTATTTTTTATACTTTAATTTTAAATGTGAGTTCAAAGATGTTTACTATGTCTTTTTAATTAATATTTCTCTGCGGTTTTATTCTTACGTTACATTAAACTGTGGAGGTATTTAATAAGTTTTCTTCAAGAGATATTTATCATAATTTTGGTAAGCATAATGGCATAACCTATTTTATACTCGGTAATATGTATTAAAGCTTACATTTCAAAGTTACATATAAATTTGTCATGGCTAAGAGTTTTGCCTAATGGATAGGGATTTTTCGATACCTGAAGAGTTTTGTGTGGCAGAGAGATGGCTTATAAATTTGTAAAAATAAATTAAAACCGTAATCTGGCAAAAAAGGGCTTGGTATATATTTTTGATCAACATGTCGAGAGGACTTGCACTGGGAGTGGCTAGTCCCCCGTACGAGAGCCTCTTCCGAATGACATGCTTGGTAGTGTTACTCTTGATATGGATCCAGTTGACAGAGGGCGTAGTACTATTGGAGGGTTAGGCCCAAGGCAGTATTGGCTATTTCCTAGCAGGTTGGGTCAGGAGGGGCCCACCAGCTAGGGTAGCACAGGATGGCCTTGTTGGTACGCCAAGGCTCGTTGCTTGTTTATGTATATGTTGTGAGAGGTTGAAAAATTGAACGTTCGCACATTGTGCTTTGGAGTTCAGGCTAGTATTAACAACGGGATGCCGAAACTTGTTCCGATGACCCCATTTAAGGATCCGAACTTTGTTTGTTGAGCCTATCATAGTGCGTGCATGCTTCTAAAAGCTTTGGTGTCGCGGCAGCACCAATGTCTCTTGATTCGCTCAAACTTTTCGACTGTGCCCAAACCCTTCAGAGAGTTTATAACTTGCATACAAGCGATTTTAAGAAATTAATTCTTTTCTAGCATGTCAAACCGTTTTATAAAAAGTATTTTCCCGTATGGAAAACTTACGGAAAAAACACGTGCACGTGAACTCACTGGGCGTCCATCGCTCATGTTTTCCAAATGTTTCTCCTCTCTTTAAGATGACTTGGAAACCAGATCTGGCTAGTTGAGCTATGGTGGGCCTTTAGAGTCGGCAGCATGGAAGTTTTCCACTTCTAGCTAGAAGATGTTTGATGTATGAAGTTTATGGCCTTAGCAGCCTTAACCTATGTATAAGTTCAGAAGTTTATGATATAAAGTTATATTCATATCTTTTTCCATTGTTTATTTTAGAAGAAAAAATTTAAGTTTCTCCAGATGGTATCTTAGTTTTGTATTTTTTTGCAACTCTAGTGGCGAGAGGAACGCAGATACCTTACTCAGCCGCAGTTGACCTAGCGGAGGAGTACGGGGTATTACAGTTAGTGCCGTGATATTTATGACGAAAAAAGTTTATTTATTTCTAATCCATCTTTACGGACAAGATATTTAGGTGAATCTTTGTACGATTGATCTCCATAACATGATCAACGTACATGAAATTTTTGACAACTTTTCGAGATAATTTTTTTTCCGGCCGAATCGCTAATTTTTTATCTAATATGCATTAAACGGCTTCGAGTTAAACGACGTCAATTTTCGATGTGTCAATTTCATCAATTTTATTGGTTCATATCAATGCTTTAGTGCCTGTTAGTGAATGTTTGGATCTTATTCGAAGAAAACGGTAAGCATGGATCTCACTGATACTGTGATATTTATGACGAAAAAAGTTTGTTTATTTTTTATACATCTTTACGGACAAGATTTTTAGGTGAAACTTTGTACGGCTGATCTCTAAAACATGATGAACGTATATAAAATTTTTGATGAGTTTTCGAGAAAATTTTTATCGGCCAAATTGCTAATTTTCTTATCTAATGTACATTAAACAGCTTCGAGTTAAACGACGTCAATTTTTGAGGTGTCAATTTCATCAATTTTATTGGTTAATATCAATACTCTAGTGCTCGTAAGTGAATGTTTAGCTCTTATTCAAAGAAAACGGTTAGCATGGGCATAATTTATGACGAAAAAAGATTGCTTATTTTTTATCCATCTTTACGAAAAAGATATTAAGGTGAAACTTTGTACAACTGATCTCCACAAAATGAAGAATGCACATAAAATTTTTGACAAGTTTTCGAGACAACTTTTTTTCGGCCGAATCGCTAATGTTTTTATCTGATGTAAATTAAATGGCATCGAATAAAACGACGTCAATTTTTGAGGTGTCAATTTCATCAATTTTATTGGTTCATATAAACGCTGTTGTGCCCGTTAGTGAATGTTTGGCTCTTATTTGAATAAAACGGTGAGCGTCGGCCTCCGTGGATGTCGTGATATTTATGACGAAAAAAGGTTGTTTATTTTTTATCTATCTTTGGAGACAAGAAATTCAAATGGAACTTTATACGACCGATCTCCGCAACAAGAAGAACGTACATAAAATTTTTGACGAGTTTTGGCAGAATCGCTAATTTTTTGATCTAATGTACATTAAATGGCTTCGAGCTAAACAACGTCAATTTTTGAGGTGTCAATTTCATAAATTTTATGAGTTCATATCAATGCTCTTGCGCCCGTTAGTAAATATTTGGCTCTTATTCCGAAAATATTGAGCGCGGCCTCATTGATGCCGTGATATTTATGACAAAAAATGTTGTTTATTTTTTATCCATCTTTACGGACAAGATTTTAAGGTGAAATTTTGTATGGATGATCCACAACAAGATGAACGCACATAAAATTTTTGACGAGTTTTCGAGACAATTTTTATCGACCGAATCGCTAATTTTTTGATATAATGTACATTAAACGACTTTGAGTTAAACGACGTCAATTTTTGAGGTGTCAATTTCATCAATTTCATTGGTTTGTATCAATCCTATGGTGCCCGTTAGTGAATGTTTTGCTCTTATTCGAAGAAAACGGTGAGCGTCGGCTTAATTAATGTCGTGATATTTGTGATGAAAATAGATTGTTTATTTTTAATCCATCTTTACGGACAAGATTTTAGGATGAAACTTTGCACGGATGATCACTACAACATGATGAACGTACATAAAATTTTTGACGAGTTTTTGAGATAATCATTTTCGGTCAAATCGCTAATTTTTTTATTTAATGTTAGTGTTCGCTTCAGGTTAAACGACTTCAATTTTCAAGATGTAAATTTCATCAATTTTATTGGTTAATATCAATCCTCTTGTGCTCGTTAGTGAATGTTTGGCCTCTTATTCGAAGAAAACGGTGAGCGTCGGCCTCCGTTGATGACGTGATATTTATGACAAAAAACGTTTGTTTATTTTTCATCAGTCTTTACGGACAAGATATTCAGGTGAAAATTGTACGACTAATTTCCACAACAGGAAGAAAGTACATAAATTTTTTGATGAGTTTTCGAGACAACTTTTTTTTGGCCGAATCGCTAATTTTTTAATTTAATGTTAGTAAATGGCTTCGAGTTAAACGACGTCGATTTTAAAGTTGTCAATTTAATCAATTTTATTGGTTCTTATCAATCCTCTAGTGCTTGTTAGTGAATGTTTTGGTCTAATTTGAAGAAAACGGTGAGCGTCGGCCTCTATTGATGCCGTGATATTTTTGATGAAAAAAGTTTCTTTATTTTTAATCCATCTTTATGGAAAAGATATTCACGTGAAACTTTGTACGGCTGATCTCCACACCAGGAAGAACCTACGTAAAACTTTTGATGAGTTTTCGAGATAACTTTTTTCCGACCGAATCGTTAATTTTCTAATTTAATGTTAGTAAACGGCTTCGATTAAACAACGTCAATTCTCGAGGTGTTAATTTCATCAATTTTATTGGTTCATATGAATCCTTTGGTGCCCATTAGTGAATGTTTTCTCTTATTCGAAGAAAACGGTAAGCGTCGGCCTCCTTTTATGCCGTGATATTTATGATAAAAACCATTTGTTTATTTTTTATCCATCTTTACGGACAAGATATAAAGGTGGAACTTTGTACGGCTGATCTCCACAATAGGAAGAATGTACATAAAATTTTTGACGAGTTTTCGAGACAACTTTTTTCGGCCGAATCGCTAATTGTTTAGTTTAGTGTCAGTAAATGGCGTCGAGTTAAACGATGTCAATTTTCGAGGTGCCAGTTTCATCAATTTTTTTGGTTCATATCAATCCTCTTGTGCCCGTTAGTGAATGTTTCGCTCTTATTCGAAGAAAACGGTGAGCGTCGTCCTCTGTTGATGCCGTGATATTTATGACAAAAAACGTTTGTTTATTTTTTATTCGTCTTTACGGGCAAGATATTTAGGTGAAACTTTGTGTGGCTGATATCCACAACATGAAGAACGTACATAAAATTTTTGACGAGTTTCCGAGACAACTTTTTTTAGGCCGAATCGCAAATTTTTTAATTTAATGATAGTAAACGGTTTCAAGTTAAACGACGTCAATTTTTGAGATGTCAATTTCATCAATTTTATTGGTTCATTTCAATCCTCTGGTAATGTTTGGGTCTTATTCAAAGAAAATGATGAGCGTCGGATGCCGTTGATGCCGTGATATTTATGACAAAAAACTTTTTTTATTTTTTATCCGTCTTTACGGACAAGATATTCAGGTGAAGCTTTGCACGGCTAATCTCCACAACATGAAGAACGTACATAAAACTTTTGAAGAGTTTTTGAGACAACTTTTTTTTGGCCAAATTGCTAATTTTTTGATTAAATATTAGTAAAAGACTTCATGTTAAACGACGTTAGTTTTCAAGGTGTCAATTTCATCAATTTTATTGGTCCATATCAATGTTCTAGTGCCCATTAGTAAATGTTTGGGTCTTATTCGACGAAAATGGTTAGCGTCAGCCTCCGTTGATACCGTTATATTTACGACCAAAAACAATTATTTATTTTTTATCCGTCTTTAAGGACAAGATATTCAGGTGAAACTTTGTACGGCTGATCTCTACGACATGAAGAACGTATACAAAATTTTTTACGAGTTTTCGAGACAACTTTTTTCCGTCAAATCGCAATTTTTTTGATTTAATGTTAGTAGACAGCTTCGAGTTAAACGACGTCAATTTTAGAGGTGTCAATTTCATCAATGTTATTGGTTCCTATCAATCCTCTGGTGCCCGTTAGTGAATTTTTGGCTCTTATTCAAAGAAAAAAGTGAGTGTCGGCCGCCGTTGATTCCGTGATATTAATGACAATAAATGTTTGTTTATTTTTTAGTCGTGTTTACAGACAAGATATTCAAGTGAAACTTTGTACAGCTGACCTTCACAACTGTAAGAACGTACATCAAATTTTTGAAGAGTTTTTGAGACAACTTCTCTCCGGCCAAATTGCTAATTTTTAGATTTAATGTTAGTAAACGGCTTCGAGTTAAACGATGTCAATTTTTAAGGTTTCAATTTTCATCAATTTTATTGGTTCATTTCAATCCTTTGGTGCCCGTTAGTGAATGTTTGGGTCTTATTAAAAGAAAACGGTTAGCATCGGCCGCCGTTGATGCCGTGATATGTATGACAAAAAAGTTTGTTTATTTTTATCCATCTTTACGGACAAGATATTCAGGTGAAGCTTTGTAAGGCTGATCTCCACAACACGAAGAATGTACATCAAATTTTTGAAGAGTTTTTTAGACAACTTTTTTCCGGCCAAATTGCTAATTTTTATATTTGATGTTAGTAAACAGCTTCGAGTTAAACGACGTCAATTTCTGAGGTGTCAATTTCATAAATTTTATTCGTTCATATCAATCCTCTAGTGCCCGTTAGAGAATGTTTTGGTCTTATTCAAAGAAAACGGTGAGCGTCGGCCGCCTTGATGCCGTGATATGATGACAAAAAACATTTGTTTATTTTTTATCCATCCTTACGGACAAGATATTCAGTTGAAACTTTGTATGGCTGATCTCCACAACACGAGGAACGTACATAAAATTTTTTACGAGTTTTTGAGACTACTTTTCTTAGGCCAAATCGCCAATTTTTTGATTTAATGTTAGTAAACGGTTTCGAGTTAAACGACGTCAATTTTCAAGGAGTAAATTTCATCAATTTTATTGGTTCGTATCACTCCTCTTGTGCTAGTTAGTGAATGTTTGGCTCTTATTCGAAGAAAATGGCAAGCGTCGGCCTCCGTTGATGCCGTGATATCTATGACAAAAAATGTTCGTTTATTTTTTATCCGTCTTTATAGACAAGATATTTAGGTGAAACATTGTACGGCTGATATCCACAACATGAAGAACGTACATAAAATTTTTGACGAGTTTCTGAGGCAAATTTTTTAGGCCGTATAGCCAATTTCTTGATTTAATGTTAGTAAAAGGCCTCGAGTTAAATGACGTCAATTTTTGAGGTGTCAATTTCATCAATTTAATTGGTTCATATCAATCCTCTGGTGCCCGTTAGTGAATGTTTGGCTCTTATTCGAAGAAAACAGTGAGCGTCAGCCTCCGTTGATGCCGTGATATTTATGACAAAAAACGTTTGTTTATTTTTTATTCGTGTTTACGGACAAGATATTCAGGTGAAACTTTTCACGGCTGATCTGCACAATTGGAAGAACTTACATAAAATTTTTGACGTGTTTTTGAGGGAACATTTTTTCCGGCCGAATCGCTAATTTTTGGATCTAATGTTAGCAAACGGCTTCAAGTTAAACCACATTAATTTTCAAGGTGTCAATTTCATAAATTTTACTTGTTCATATCATTCCTCTAGTGCCAATTAGTGACTGATTGGCTCTTATTCGAAGAAAAAGGTGAGCGTCGCCTCCGTTGATGCCGTAATATTTATGACCAAAACCGTTTGATTATTTTTTATCCATCTTTACGGACCAGATATTCAGGTGAAACTTCATACGGTTGACCTCCACAATACGAAGAACTTACATAAAATTTTTGACGAGTTTTTGAGACAACTTTTTTTCGCCCAAATCGCAAATTTTTTTATTTAATGTTAGAAAATGACTTCGAGTTAAACGACGTGAATTTTCAAGGTGTCAATTTGATCAATTTTATTGGTTCATATCAATCCTCTTGTTCCCATTAGTGAATATTTGGCTCTTGTTCGACGAAAACGGTGAGCATCGGCATCCTTTGATGCCGTGATATTGATGATAAAAAACATTTGTTTATTTTTTATCCTTCTTTATGGACAAGATATTCAGGTGAGACTTTGTATGAATGATCTCACAAGGGGAAGAACGTACATAAAATTTTTGACGAGTTTTCGAGAAAACTTTTTTTCGGCCGAATTACTATTTTTTTGATTTAATAAGTAAAGAGCTTTGAGTTAAACGACGTCAGTTTTACAGGTGTCAATTTCAACAATGTTATTGGTTCATATCAATCCTCAGGTGCCCGTTAGTGAGTGTTTGGCTCTTATTCGAAGAAAACAGTGAGCGTCGGCCGCGCTGATTCCGTGATATTAATGAAAAAAATGTTTGTTTATTTTTTATCCGCCTTTACAGACAAGATATTCAGGTGAAACTTTGTATAGCTTACCTTCACAACTGTAAGAACGTACATCAAATTTTGGATGAGTTTTAGAGACAACTTTTTTCCCCCGAATCGCTAATTTTTTGATCTAATGTTAGTAAACGGCTTCGAGTTAAACGATGTCAATTTTCAAGGTGTCAATTTCATCAATTTTGTTGGTTCATATCAATGCTCTGGTACCTGTTAGTGAATGTTTGGGTTTTATTCGAAGAAAACAGTGAGCGTCGGCCTCCGTTGATGCCATGATATTTATGACCAAAAACGTTTGTTTATTTTTTATCCTTCTTTACGGATAACATATTTTGGTGAAACTTTGTGCGGCTGATATCCACAACATAAGGAACGTACATAAAATTTTTGACAAGTTTCCGAGAGGACTTTTTTTAGGCCGAATCGCCAATTTTTTGATTTAATGTTAGTAAACGGCTTCAAGTTAAACGACGTCAATTTTAGAGGTGCCAATTTCATCAATGTTATTGGTTCATATCAATCCTCTAGTTCCTGTTAGTGAATGTTTGGCTCTTATTCGAAGAAAATGGTGAGCGTCGGCCGCCTTTGATGCCGTGATATTTATGACAAAAAATGTTTGTTTATTTTTTATCCGTCTTTACGGACAGATATTCTGGTGAAAGCTTGTACTGTGGCTGATCTGCACAATAGGAAGAATATACATAAAATTTTTGACGAGTTTTTGAGACAACCTTTTTTTAGGCCGAATGGCTAATTTTTTTTATTTAATGTTAGTAAACGACTTCAAGTTAAAGGGCATAAATTTCAGAGGTGCCAATTTCATCAATGTTATTGGTTCATTTCAATCCTCTGGTGCCCATTACGGAATGTTTGGCCCTTATTCGAAAAATGGTGAGCACTTTTATTGATGCCGTGATATGTATGACAAAAAATGTTTGTTTATTTTTTATCCGTCTTTACAGAACAAGAGATATAGGTGAAACTTTGTACGACTGACCTGCACAACGGTAAGAACGTACATACACTTTTTGACGAGTTTTCGAGTCAACTTTTTCTTCGTCCGAATCGCTAATTTTCGGATTTAATGTTAGTAAACGGCTTCGAGTTAAACGATGTAATTTTTGAGGTATCAATTTCATCAGTTTTATTGGTTCATATTAATGCTCTGGTGCGCGTTAGTGAATGTTTAGCTCGTATTCAAAGAAACGGTGAGCGTCGGCCTCCGTTGATGCCTTGATATTTATGAGAAAAAATGTTTGTTCATTTTTTATCCGTCTTTACAAACAAGATATTCAGGTGAAACTTTGTACTGCTGATCTGCACAACGGTAAGAACGTACGTAAAATTTTTGATGAGTTTTCAAGACAACTTTTTTTTCGCCCAAATCGCTAATTTTTGGATTTAATGTTAGTAACTGGCTTCGAGTTAGACGATGTCAATTTTTGAGGTGTTAATTTCATCAATCTATTTGTTCGTATCAATCCTCTGGTGCCCGTTAGTGAACGTTTAGCTCTTATTCAAAGAAAATGGTGAGCGTCAGCCTCCATTGATGCCGAGATATTTATGACCGAAAACGTTTGTTTATTTTTTATCCGTCTTTACGGATAAGATATTCAGTTCAAACTTTGTACAATAGAACTGCATAATAGGAAGAGCGTACATAAAATTTTTGACGAGTTTTTCGAGACAATTCTTTTTTGGCCGAATCGTTAATTTTTTATTTAATGTTAGTAAACGGCTTCGAGTTAAACGACGTCAATTTTAGAGGTGTCAATTTCATCAATTTTATTGGTTCATACCAACCCTCTGGTGCTCTTTAGTGAATGTTTGGCTCTTATTTGAAGAAAACGGTGAGCGTCGGCCGTCGTTGATAACGTGATATTTATGACAAAAAACGTTTGTTTATTTTTTATCTGTCTTTACTGATTAGATATTGAGGTGAAACTTGGTACGGCTGATTTCTATAACATGAAGAACGTATATAAAATTTTTTACAAGTTTTCGAGAAAACTTTTTTTCGGCCGAATCGCTAATTTTTTCATTTAATGTTAGTAAACGGCTTTGACTTAAATGACGTCAATTTTAGAGGTGTCAATTCATCAATTTTTTTGGTTCATATCAATCCTCTGGTGCCAATTAGTGAATGTTTGGCTCTGATTGAAAGAAAAGCGTTGATGTCGTGATATTTATGAGCAGGAACGTTTGTTTATTTTTTATGCGTCTTTACGGACAAGATATTCAGGTGAAACTTTGTAAGGCTGATTTCTACAACATGAAGAACGTACATAAAATTTTTGACGAGTTTTTGAGAAAACTCTTTTTTGCCCGAATTGCTAATTTTTTTATTAATGTTAGTAAATGGCTTCGAGTTAAGTGACATAAATTTTCAAGGTGTCAATTTCATTAATTTTATTGGTTCATATCAATACTCTGGTGCCCGTTTGTGAATGTTTGGCTCATATTTGAAGAAAACGGTGAGCGTCGCCTCTGTTGATGCTGTGATGTTTATGACAAAAAATGTTTCTTTATTTTTTATCTGTCTTTACAGACAAGATATAGGGGTGAAACTTTGTACGGCTGATCTGCTCAATGGTAAGAATGTGCACAAATTTTCGACGAGTTTTTGAATCAACTTTTTTCAGCTGAATCGCTAATTTTTTGATTTAATGATGGTAAACGGCTTCGAGTTAAATCAGGTGAATTTTTTAGGTGTCAATTTCATGTATTTTATTTGTTCATATCTATCCCCTGGTGTCTGATACTGAATGTTTGACTCTTATTCGAAAAAAACGGTGAGTGTTGTCCTCCGTTGAAACCGTGATATTTATGACCAAAAACGTTTTTCTTATCCATCTTTACGGAAAAGATATTAAGGTGAAACTTTGTACTGCAGATCTGATCAACAGAAAAAAGGTACATAAAATTTTTGACGAGCTTCCGAGACAACTTCTTTTTGGCCGAATCACTAATTTTTTAATGTTAGTAAACGGCTTCGAGTTAAATGGCGTCAATTTTTGAGGTGTCAATTTCTTCAATTTTATTGGTTCTTATCAATCCTCTGGTGTCCGCTAGTGAATATTTGGCTCTTATTCGATGAAAACAGTGAGCGTTGGCCTCTGTTGATCCCGTGATATTTATTACCAAAAACGTTTGTTTATTTTTTATTCGTCTTTACAGACAGGATATTCAGGAGAAACTTTGTACGGATGATTTGCACAACGAAAAGAACGTACATAAAAATTTTGACGAGTTTTCGAGTCAACTTTCTTTTGGCCGAATCGCTAATTTTTGGATTTAATGTTAGTAAACGACTTCAAGTTAAACGACGTCAAATTTCGAGGTGTCAATTTCATCAATTTTATTGGTTCATATCAGTCCTCTGGTGCCCTTTAGTGAATGTTTGGCTCGTATTCGAAGAAAACGGTGAGCGTCGGCCTCCATTAATGCTGTGATATTTATGGCCAAAAATATTTGTTGATTTTTTATCCATCTTTACGAGCAAGATATTCAGATGAAACTTTGTTAGGCTGATCTTCACAACACGAAGGACGTACATAAAATTTTTGACGAGTTTTTGAGACAACTTTTTTTCTGCCGAATCGTTAGTTTTTTTATTTAATGTTAGTAAACGACTACGGGTTAAGTAAAGTCAATTTTTGAGGTATCAATTTCATCAATTTTATTTGTTCATATCAATCCTCTGGTGCCCGTTACTGAATGTTTGGCTCTTATTCAAAGAAAACGGTGAGCGTCGGCCTCCGTTGATGCCGTGATATTTATGACAAAAAACGTTTGTTTATTTTTTATCCATCTTTACGGAGAAGATATTAAGGTGAAACTTTGTACGGCAGATCAGATCAGATCAACAGAAAGAACATACATAAAATTTTTGATGAGCTTTCGAGACAACTTCTTTTGGGTGGAATTGTTAATTTTTAGATTTAATGTTAGTAAACAGCTTAGAGTTAAACGACGTCAATTTTTGAGGTGTCAATTTCTTCAATTTTATTGGTTCATATCAATCCTCTGGTGTCCGTTAGTGAATATTTGGCTCTTATTCGAAGAAAACGGTGAGCGTCAGCCTCCGTTGATGCCGTGATATTTATGACCAAAAATGTTTCTTTATTTTTTATCCATTTTTACAAACAAGATATTCAGGTGAAACTTTGTACGGCTGATTTGCATAGCGGTAAGAACGTACATGAAACTTTTGACGACTTTTCGTCACAACTTTTTTTGTCCGAATGGTTAGTAAACGGGTTCGAGTTAAACGACGTAAATTTTTGAGGTGTCAATTTCATCAATTTTGTTGGTTCATATCAATCCTCTGGTGCCCGTTACTGAATGGTTGACTCTTATTCGAAGAAAATAGTCAGCGTCGGCCTCCGTTGATACCATGATATTTATGGCAAAAAACGTTTGTTTATTTTCTATCCATCTTGACAGGCATGATATTCAGGTGAAATTTTGTACGGCTGATCTGCACAATAGGAATAACGAACATAAAATTTTTGACGAGTCTTCGAGACAACTTTTTTTTCGCCCAAATTGCTAATTTTTGGATTTAATGTTAGTATACGGCTCCGATTTAACCGACGTCAATTTTCGAGGTGTCAATTTCATCAATTTTACTGGTTAATAGCAATCCTTAGGTGCCCGTTAGTAAATGTTTAGCTCTTATTCGAAGAAAATGGTGAGCGTCGGCCTCCGTTGATGTCGTGATATTTATGATCGAAAACGTTTGTTTATTTTTTTTCCGTCTTTACGGACACGATATTCAGTTAAAACTTTATACAGCTGAACTTCACAACAGGAGACAATTTTTTTGGGCTGAATCACTAATTTTTTGATTTAATGTTAGTAAACGGTTTCGAGGGAAACGACGTCAATTTTCGAAGTGTCAATTTCATCAATTTTATCGGCTCATATCAATTCTCTAGTGCCCATTATTGAACGTTTTACTTTTATTCGAAGAAAACTGTGAGCGCTGGCCTCCGTTGATGCCGTGATATTTATGACCGAAACGTTTGTTTATTTTTTACCCGTCTTTACGGACAAGATATTCAGTTAAAATTTTGTACAACTGAACTGCACAACAGGAATAATATACATAAAATTTTTGACGAGTTTTCGAGACAACTTTTTTTGGGCCAAATCGCTAATTTTTTGATTTAATGTTTGTAAGCGGCTTCGTGTTAAACGACGTCAATTTTCAAGGTGTAAATTTCATCAATTTTATTGGTTCATATAAATCATCTGGTTCCCGTTAGTGAGTGTTCAGCTCTTATTCGAAGAAAACGGTGAGTGTCGGCCTCCGTTGATGCCGTGATATTTATCACTTGAAACATTTGTTTATTTTTTATCTGTCTTTCTGGACAAGATATTCAGTTGAAACTATATACAGTTGAACTGCACAACAGGAAGAATGTATGTTAAATTTTGGACAAGTTCTCGAGACAACTTTTTTTGAGTCCAATCGCTAATTTTTAGATTTAATGTTAGTAAACAGCTTAGAGTTAAACGGCGTCAATTATTAAGGTGTCAATTTCATCAATTTTATTGGTTCATATCAATCCTCTTGTGCCCATTAGTAAATGTTTGGCTTTTATTAGAAGAAAACGATGAGCGACGACCTCCTTTGATGCCGTGATATTTATGACAAAAAGCGATTGTTTATTTTTTATCCGTCTTTACGGTCTAGAAATTCTGGTAAAACATTGTACAACTGATCTTCACAATATGAAGAACGTACAAAAAATTTTTGAGGAGTTTTCGGGACAACTTTTTTTTTGGCTGAATCGCTAATTTTTTGCTTTAATGTTAGTAAATGGCTTTGAGTTAAATAACGTCAATAATCAAGGTGTCAATTTCATCAATTTTATTAGTTCATATCAATCCTCTGGTGTCCATTAGTGAATCTTTGGCTCTTATTCAGAGAAAACAGTGAGCAAAGACCTCTGTTGATGCCCTGTTATTTATGACAAAAAACGATTGTTTATTTTTTATCCATCTTTACGGACAAGATATTCAGGTGAAATTTAGTACAGATGATCTCCACAACATGAAGTACATAAAAATTTTGAGGAGTTTTCGAGGCAACTTTTTTCGGCCGAATTGCTAATTTTTTGATTTAATGTTAGTAAAATGCTTCGAGTTAAACGACGTCAGTTTTAGAGGTGTTAATTTCGTCAGTTTTATTGTTTCATATCAATCCAATGGTGCCTATTAGTGAATATTTTCCTCTTATTCGAAGAAAATGGTGAGCGTCAGCCTCTGTTAAGGCTGTGATATTTATGACGAAATACGTTTGTTTATTTTTTATCCATCTTTACGGACTAGAAATTCTGGTGAAACTTTGTACAACGTATCTCAAAACAAGGAGAACGTACATAAACATTTTGATGAGTTTTTGAGACAACTTTTTTTCAGCCGAATCGGTAATTTTTTTATTTAATGTTAGTAAACGGCTTCGAGTTAAATGACGTCAATTTTCAAGATGTCAATTTCATCAATGTTATTGGTTCATATCAATCCTCTGGTTCCTGTTAGTGAATGTTTGGCTCTTATTTGAAGAAAACGGTGAGCATCGGCCTCTGTAGATGCCGTGATATTTATGATGAAAATGTTTGTTTATTTTTTTACTGATCTTTACGGACAAGATATTCAGGTGAAACTTTGTACGGTTGATCTCCACAACATGAAGAACGTATGTAAATTTTTTGACGAGAATTCGAGACAATTTTTTTTGGGCCGAATCACTAATTTTTTTTATTTAAAGTTAGTAAACAGCTTCGAGTTAAATGACGTCAATTTTCGAGGTGTCAATTTCATCAATTTTATTGGTTCATATCGATCCTATGGTGCTCTTTAGTGAATGTTTGTCTCTTATTTGAAGAAAACGTTAAGCATTGGCCTTCGTTGATCCGTGATATTTATGACAAAAACGTTTGTTCATTTTTTATCCATCTTTAGGGACAAGGTATTCAGGTGAGACTTTGTCAGCTGATGTCCACAACATGAACCACATACATAAAAATTTTGACGAGCTTTCAAGACAACCTTTTTTCTGGTCGAATCGATAATTTTTTGATTTAATGTTAGTAAAAGGCTTCGAGTTAAACAATGTCAATTTTTAAGGTGTCAATTTCATCAATTTTATTGGTTCATGTCAATCCTCTTGTGCCCATTAGTGAATGTTTGGCTCTTATTCGAAGAAAACAGTGAGCGTCGACCTCCGTTTATGTCGTGATATTTATGACAAAAAAGTTTCTTTATTTTTTATCAATCTTTAAGGACAAGATATTCAGGTTAAATTTTGTATGGCCGATCTCCACAATAGGAAGAATGTTTATAAAATTTTTGAAGAGTTTTCGAGACAACTTTTTTTCAGCCGAATTGCTAATTTTTTTATTTAACGTTAGTAAACGACTTCGAGTTATTCGACGTCAATTTTCGATGTGTCAATTTCATTAATTTTATAGGTTCATATCAATTCTCTAGTGCCAGCTAGTGAATGTTTTGCTCTTATTCGAAGAAACAGTGAGCGTTGAGCTTTGTTGATGCCGTGATATTGATGACAAAAAATGTTTGTTTATTTTTTATCCGTCTTTACGGACAAGATATTCAGGTGAAATTTTGTACGCCTGATCTCCACAACATGGAGAACTCCCATAAAATTTTTTACAAGTTTTCGAGACAACATTTTTTCGAGCCAAATCACTAATTTTTTTATTCAATGTTAGTAAACAGCATCGAGCTAAACGAGTCAATTTTTGAGTTCACAATTTCATCAATTTTAATGGTTCATATCAATCCTCTGGTACCCGTTACAGAATGTTTGGCTCTTATAAGAAGAAAACGGTGAGCGTCGGCCTCCGTTGATGCCGTGATATTTATGACGACAAAAGCTTGTTTAATTTTTATCCGTGTTTATAGAGAAGAAATTCAAGCAAAACTTTGTACAGCTGATCTCCACAACAGGAAAAACGTACATAAAATTTTTAACGAGTTTTCGAGACAATTTTTTTTTGTCGAATCGCTAATTTTTTGATTTAATGTTAGTAAACGGCTTCGAGTTAAACAACGTCAATTTTCGAGGTGTCAATTTCATCTATTTTATGGGTTCATATCAATCCTCTGGTGCCCGTAAGTGAATGTTTGGCTCTTATTCAAAGAAAACGGTGAGCATCGGCCTCCGTTGTTCCCGTGATATTTATGACAAAAAAGTTTCTTTATTTTTTATCTATCTTTACGGACAAGATATTCAGGTTAAATTTTGTATGGCCGATCTCCACAATAGAAAGAATGTTTATAAAATTTTTGATGAGTTTTCGAGACAAATTTTTTTCAGCCGAATTGCTAATTTTTTTATTTAACGTTAGTAAACGACTTCGAGTTATACGATGCCAATTTTCGATGTATCAATTTCATCAATTTTTTAGGTTCATATCAATTCTCTGGTGCCATTTAGTGAATGTTTGGCTCTTATTCGAAGAAACGGTGAGCGTCAACCTTCGTTGATTCTGTGATATTGATGACCAAAAATGTTTGTTTATTTTTTATTCGTTTTTACGGACAAGATAGTCAGGTGAAATTTTGTACGCCTAATCTCCACATCATGGAGAACGCCCATAAAATTTTTTATAAGTTTTCGAGACAACATTTTTTCTAGCCGAATCGCTAATTTTTTGATTCAATGTTAGTAAACAGCTACGACCAAAACGAGTCAATTTTTGAGGTGTTAATTTCATCAATTTTATTGGTTCATATCAATCCTCTGGTGCCTGTTACTGAACGTTTGGCTCTTATTCGAAGAAAACGGTGAGCGTCGGCCTCTATTGATGCCGTGATATTTATGAGGAAAAAAGTTTGTTTAATTTTGATTCATCTTTACAGAGAAGAAATTCAAGTAAAACTTTGTACGGCTAATCTCCACAACAGAAAGAACGTACATAAAATTTTTAACAAGTTTTCGAGACAACTTTTTTTTGTCGAATCGCTAATTTTTTGATTTAATATCAGTAAACGGCTTCAAGTTAAAAAACGTCAATTTTTGAGGTGTCAATTTCATCAATTTTATTGGTTCATATCAATCCTCTGGTGCCCGTTAGTGAATGTTTGGCTCCTATTCGAAGTAAACGGTGAGTGTTGGCCTCCGTTGCTACCATGATATATATGACAAAAAATGTTTGTCTATTTTTTATCCGTCTTTACGGGCAAGGTATTCAGGTGAAACTTTGTGTGGCTGACCACTAGAATAGGGAGAAGTACATAAAATTTTTGACGAATTTTCGAGACAACTTTTTTTTGGTAGACATATTTAAAACGAAAAAGGTTTTGCTTTTCTTTTATACATCTTTACGGACAAGATATTCAGGTGAAACTTTGTGCGGCTGATCTCAACATCATGAATAATGTACATAAAACTTTTGACGCGTTTTCGAGACTTCTTCTCCGCCAAATCACTTATTTTCTTATATAATGTTAGTAAGCGTCTTCGAGTTGAACGACGTCAATTTTTGAGGTGTCAATTTCATAAATTTTTTTTGTTCACATCAATCCTCTGGGGCCCGTTAGTGAATGTTTGGCTCTTATTCGTAGAAAACGGTGTGCGTCGGCCTCCGTTGATGCCGTGATATTTTTGACGAAAAACATTTGTATATTATTTATCCATCTTTACGGAAAAAAATTCAGGTGAAACTTTGTACGGTGTATCTCCACAACAAGGAGAACGTACATTAAATTTTAGACGAGTTTTCGAGACAACTTTTTTCAACCGAAATGCTAATTTTTTGATCTAATGTTATATTAAACGGCTTTCAGTTAAACGATGTCAATTTTTGAGGTGTCAATTTCATCAATTTTATTCGTTCATATCAATCCTCTCTGGTGCACGTTTGTGAATGCTTGGCTCTTATTCGAAGAAAACGGTAATCGTCGGCCCCCGTTGATGTTGTGATATTTATGACCAAAAATGTTTGTTTAGTTTTTATCCATCTTTACGGACACGATATTCAAGTGAAACTTTGTACGGCTGAGCTCCATAACATGAAAAATGTACACAAAATTTTTGATGCATTTTCGACACAACTTTTTTTCGACCGAATCACTAATTTTTTTTATTTAATGTTAGTAAACGGCTTCGAGTTACACGACGTCGATTTTTCAGGTGTCGATTTCATCAATTTTATTGGTTCATATCAATCCCCTTGTGTCCATTAGTGAATGTTTTGCTCTTATTCGAAGAAAACGGTGAGCGTCACCCTCCGTTGATGCCATGATATTTTCGACGAAAAACATTTGCTTATTATTTATCCATCTTTTCGGAAAAACAAATTTAGGTGAAACTTTGTACGGCATATCTCCACAACAAGGAGAACGTAAATAAAATTTTAGACGAGTTTTCTCGACAACTTTTTTTTCGGCCAAATTGTTAATTTTTTGATTTAATGTTATTAAACTGCTTCGAGTTGAACGACGTCAATTTTCAAGGGGTCAATTTCATCAATTTTATTGGTTCATATCAACTCTCTAGTGCCCGTTAGTGAGTGTTTGGCTCTTATTCCAATAAAAAAGCAAGCTCGGCCCCCGTTGATGCCGTGATATTCATGACCAAAAAGGTTTGCGTTTTTTATCCATCTTTACGGAAAAGATATTCAGGTGAAACTTTGTACGGCTGATCTTCACAACATGAAGAACGTACATAAAATTTTTGACGAGTTTCAAAGACAAATTTTTTAGTTCGAATCGCTAATTTTTCATATAATGTTAGTAAACGACTTCGAGTTAAACGATGTCAATTTTTGAGGTGTCAATTTCATAATTTTAACGGTTCATATCAATCCTCTGGTGCCCGTTAGTGAATGTTTGGCTCTTTTTTGAAGAAAATGGTGAGCGCCGGCCTCCGTTGATGCCGTGATATTTATGACAAAAAATGTTTGTTTATTTTTTATCCGTCTTTACGGACAAGATATTCAGGAGAAACTTTGTATGGCTGATCTCCACAACATGAAGAACGTACATAAAATTTTTGACGAGCTTTCGAGACAAATTTTTTCTTTCAAATCGCTAATTTTTTTATTTAATGTTAGTAAATGGCTACAAGTTAAATGATTTTAATTTTAGAGGTGTCAATTTCATCAATTTTATTGGTTCATATCAATCATCTAGTGCCCGTTGGCGAATGTTTAGCTCTTATTCGAAGAAAACGGTGAGCGTCGGTTTCTGTTGATGCCGGGATATTTATGACAAAAAATGTTTGTATATTTTTTATCCATCTTTACGGACAAGATATTCAGGTGAAACATTGTAGGGTTGATCTCAACAAAAATGAAGAACGTACATAAAGTTTTTGTCGAGTTTTTGAGACAACTTTTTTTCGGACAAATAGCCAATTTTTTTATTTAATGTTTGTAAACGGCTTCGTGTTAAACAACATCAATATTCGAGGTGTCAATGGCATCAATTTTATTGGATCTTATTCAAAGAAAACGTTGAGCGTTGGCCTCCGTTGTTGTCGTCACATTTTTGAGGAAAAATGTATGTTTATTTTTTATACATCTTTACGAATAAGATATTTAGGTGAAACGTTGTACATCTAATCTCCACAACATAAAGAACGTACATAAAATTTTTACGAATTTCGAGGCAACTTTTTTTCGTTCGAATTGCTAATTTTTTAATTTAATGTTAGTAAACGGCTTCGAGTTAGACGATGTCAATTTTCAACGTGTCAATTTCAACAATTTTATTGGTTCATATCAATCCTCTTGTGCCCGTTTGTAAATGTTTGGCTCTTATTCAATGAAAACGGTTAGCGTCGACCTCCGTTGATGCAGTTACACTTATGAGGAAAAACGAATGTTTATTTTTTATACTTCTTTACGGACAAGATATTTAGGTGAAACATTGTACGGCTGATCTCCACATCATGAAGAACGTACATAAAATTTTTTACGAGTTTTTGACACATTTTTTTTCGAACAAATAGAGAATTTTTTTATTTAATGTTAGTAAACAGCTTCGAGTTAAACGACATCAATATTTGAGGTGTCAATGGCATCAATTTCACTGGCTCATATCAATCCTCTTGTGCCCCTTAGTGAATGTTTGGCTCTTATTCAAAGAAAACGGTAAGCGTCGCCCTCCGTTGATGTCGCGATATTTCTGACAAAAAACGTTTATTTTTTTTTATCCGTCCTTACGGACAAGATATTCAGGTGAAACTTTTTACGGTGTATCTCCATAAAAAGGAGATTACATAAAAATTTTTATGAGGTTTCGAGACAATTTTTTTCGGGCCAAATCGTTAATTTTTTGATTTAGTGTTAGTAAATGGCTTCGAGTTAAACGACGTCAATATTTGAGGTGCCAATGGCATCAATTTTATTGGCTCCTATCAATCCTCTTGTGCCCGTTAGTGAATGTTTGGCTCTTATTCAAAGAAAACGGTGAGCGTCAGCCTCCGATGATGTCGTGATATTTCTGACAAAAAACGTTTGTTTTTTTTATCCGTCCTTACGGACAAGATATTCAGGTGAAACTTTGTACGGCATATCTCAATAACAAGAGAACTTACATAAAATTTTTTATGAGGTTTCGAGACAAATTTTTTCGATCGAATCGTTAATTTTTTTATTTAATATTAGTAAATGGCTTCGAGTTAAACGACGTCAATTTTGAGGTATCAATTTCATCAATTTTATAGGTTGTATCAATCCTACGTTGCCATTAGTGAGTATTTAGCTCTTACTCGAAAAAAACAGTGTGTGTCGGCCTCCGTTGATGCCGTGATATTTATGACCAAAAACGTTTGTTTATGATTTATCCATCTTTACGGACAAGATATTCAGGTGAAACATTGCACGGGTGATCTCCACAACATGAAGAACATATACAAAATTTGGCGAGTTTTTGAGACAATTTTTTTTGGCCGAATCGCTAGTTTTTTTTATTTAATGTTAGTAAACGGCTTCGAGTTAAATGACGTCAATTTTTTAGGTGTCATATTCATCAATTATATTGGTTCATATCAATCATCTGGTGCTCGTTTGAGAATGTTTGGCTCTTATTCAAAGAAAACGGTGAGCGTCGGCCTCCGTTGATGTCGTGATATTTATGACAAAAAACGCTTGTTTTTATTTTATCCGTCTTTACGGAAGAGATATTCAGGTGAAACTTTGTATAGCGTATCTCCATAACAAGGAGAACGTACATAAAAATTTTGAAAACTTTTTTTCGGCTGAATCGTTAATTTTTTTATATAATGTTAGTAGACAACTTCGAGTTAAACGACGTCAACTTTCGAAGTGTCAATTTCATTAATTTTGTTAGTTCATATCCATCCTCTAGTGCCCGTTTGTAAATGTTTGGCTCTTATTCAAAAAACGGTGAGAGTCGACAACATGTACATAAAATTGTACGGCTGATGTCTACAACATGAAGAACGTACATAAAATTTTTGACGAGCTTTCGAGATAACTTTTTTCTGCCGAATCGCTGTTTTTTTTATTTAATGTTAGTAAATGGCTTCGAGTTAAACGACGTCAATTTTTGAGATGTCAATTTCATCAATTTTATTGGTTCATATCAATCCTATTGTGCCCGTTAGCGAATGTTTGGCTCTCATTCAAAGAAAATCTTGAGCGTTGGCCTCCATTGATGCCGTGATATTTAAGACGAAAAACATTTGAATACTATTTATCCAACTTTACGAAAAAAAAATTCAGGTTAAACTTTGTATGGCGTATCTCCAAAACAAGGAAAACGTACATAAAATTTTTGACGAGTTTTCGAGACAACTTTTTTTCGGCCGAATCGTTAATTTTTTTTTTCTAATGTTATATTAAACGGCTTCTAGTTAAAAGGCGCCAATTTTTTAGCTGGCAATTTCATCAATTTTATTAGTTTATATCAATCCTCTAGTGACCGTTACTGAATGTTTGGCTCTTAGTCGAAGAAAATAGTGAGCTTTGTCCCCCGTTGATGTTGTGATATTATGACAAAAAACGTTTGTTTATTTTTTATCCTTCTTTACGGACAAGATATTCAGATGAAACTTTGTGTGGCTAAGCTCCACAACATAAAGAACATACATAAAATTTTTGACAAGTTTTAAGGACAAATTTTTTCGTTCGAATCTCAAATTTTTTTATTTAATGTTAGTAAACAACTTCTAGTTAAATGACGTCAATTTTTGAGGTGTCAATTTCATCAATTTTATTGGTTCATATCAATCCTCTTGTGCCCGTTAGTGAATGTTTGGCTCTTATTCGAAAAAAACAGTGAGCGTCAGCCTCCGTTGATGCCGTGATATTTATAACAAAAAACATTTGTATATTATTTATCCATCTTCACGGAAAAAAATTCAGGTGAATTTTGTACGGCGTATCTCCACAACAAGGAGAACGTACATAAAATTTTTGACGAGCTTTCGAGACAACTTTTTTTTAGGCCGAATCATTAATTTTTTTTATTTAATGTTCGTAAACGGCTTCGAGTTAAACGACGGTAATTTTCTAGGGGTCCATTTTATCAATTTTATTGGTTCATATCAATTCTCTGGTGCCCGTTAGTATGTGTTTGGCTCTTATTCGAAGAAAACAGTGAGCACAAGCCTCCGTTGATGCCATGATATTTATGACAAAAAACATTCGTTTATTTTTTATCCATCTTTACGGACAAGATATTTAGGAGAAACTTTGTACGGCTGATCCCCACAACATGAAGGACGTACATAAAATTTTTGACGAGTTTTCGAGAGAAATTTTTTCTTTCGAATCACTAATTTTTTGATTTAATATTAGTAAATGGCTTCGAGTTAAACGATTTTAATTTTAAAGACGCCGATTTCATCAATTTTATTGGTTCTTATCAGTCCTCTGGGGCCCGTTAGCGAATTTTTGGCTCTTATTCGAAGAAAACTGTGAGCGTTGCCCTCTGTTGATGCCATGATATTTATGACAAAAAATGTTTCTATAATTTTTATCCATCTTTACGGACAAGATATTCAGGTGAAACATTGTACGGTTGATCTCCACAAAATGAAGAACGTACATAAAAGTTTTGGCGAGTTTTCGAGACAACTTCTTTTCGGACAAATAGCTAGTTTCTTATTTAATGTTAGTAAATGTCTTCGAGTTTAACAACGTCAATATTCGAGGTGTCAATGGCATCAATTTTATTGGCTCATATCAATCCTTTGGTGCCCGTGAGTGAATATTTGCCTTTTATTCAAAGAAAACGGTGAGCGTCGACCTCCGTTGATGTCTTGACATTTATGAGGAAAAACGTATGTTTATTTTTTATACATCTTTACTGACAAGATATTAAGGTGACACTTTGTACGGCTGATCTGCACAACATGAAGAACGTACACAATTTTTTTCGAGTTTTTGAGGCAACTTTTTTTCGTTCGAATCGCTAATTTTTTGATTTAATGTTAGTAAACGGCTTCGAGTTAGACGACGTCAATTTTAAACATGTCAATTCCATCAATTTTATTGGTGCATATCAATCCTCTGGTGCCCGTTTGTGAATGTTTGACTCTTATACAAAGAAAACGGTGAGCGTCGGCCTCCGTTGATGCCGTGACATTTATGAGGAAAAACATATGTTTATTTTTTATGCTTCTTTACAGACAAGATATTTAGGTGAAACATTGTACGGCTGATCTCAAAAACATGAAAAACGTACATAAAATGTTTGATGAGTTTTCGAGACATTTTTTTTTGGACAAGTTGCCAATTTTTTTATTTAATGTTAGTAAACGGCTTCGAGTTAAACGGCATCAATATTCGAGGTGTCAATGGCATCAATTTTATTGGCTCATATCAATCCTCTTGTGCCTGTTAGTGAATGTTTGGCTCTTATTCAAAGAAAACGGTGAGCGTCGGCCTCCGTTGATGCCGTGATATTTCTGACAAAAAACGTTTGTTTTTTTAATCCGTCCTTACGGACAAGATATTCAGGTGAAACTTTGTACGGCGTATCTCCATAACAAGGAGATTACATAAAATTTTTTATGAGGTTTCGAGACAACTTTTTTTCGGCCGAATCGTTAATTTTTTGATTTAGTGTTAGGATATGGCTTCGAGTTAAACGACGTCAATTTTCGAGGTGTCAATTTCATCAATTTTATTGGTACATATCAATTCTATGTTGCCATTAGTGAGTGTTTAGCTCTTATTTGAAGAAAACGGTGTGCGTCGGCCACCGTTGATGCCATGATATTTATGACCAAAAACATTTGTTTATGCTTTATTCATTTTTACGGACAAGATATTCAGGTGAAACAATGTACGGGTGATCTCCACAAGATGAAGAACGTACATAAAATTTTTGACGAGTTTTCGAGATAACTTTTTTTGGCCGAATCGCTAGTTTTTTTATTTAATGTTAGTAAACAGTTTCGAGTTAAAGGCCGTTAATTTTTTAGCTTTCATATTCATCAATTTTATTGGTTCATGACAATCCTCTAGTGCCCGTTTGTTAATGTTTGGCTCTTATTCAAAGAAAACGGTGAGTGTCGGCCTCCGTTGATGACGTAATATTCATGACAAAAAATGTTTGTTTTTTTTTAATCTGTCTTTACGGACAAGATATTCAGATGAAACATTGTACGGTGTATCTCCATAACAAGTAGAACGTACATAAAATTTTTTATGAGTTTTCGAGATAACTTTTTTCCGGCCGAATCGTTAATTTTTTTATTTAATGTTAGTAGACAGCTTCGAGTTAAACAACGTCAAGTTTCGAGGTTTTAATTTCATTTATTTTATTGGTTCATATAAATCCTCTAGTGCTCGTTTCTGAATGTTTGGCTCTTATTCAAAAAACGGTGAGCGTCGGCATCCGTTGATGCCGTGATACTTATGACGAAAAACGTTTGTTTTTTTATCCGTCTTCAAGGAAAAGATAAGCCGGTGAAACTTTGTACAGCGTACCTCCATAACAAGGACAATACACATAAAATTTTTGATGAGATTTCGAGAAAACTTTTTTTCGGTCGAATCGTTAATTTTTTGATTTAATGTTAGTAAAAAGCTTTGAATTAAACGACGTCAATTTTTGAGGTGTCAATTTCATCAATTTTATTGGTTCATGTCAATCCTCTGGTGCCATTAGTGAGTGTTTAGCTCCTATTCGAAGAAAATGGCGAGCGTCCGCCTCCGTTGATGTTGTGATATTTATGACAAAAAACGTTTGTTTATTATTTATCCATCTTTACGGACAAGATATTCAGGTGAAACATTGTACGGCGTATCTCCATTACAAGGAGAACGTATATAAAATTTTTGACTAGTTTTCGAGACAACTTTTTTTGGCCGAAGCGCTAGTTTTTTGATTTAATGTTAGCAAACGAGTTCGAGTTAAACGATGTCAATTTTCGAGGTGGCAATTTCATCCATTTTATTGGTTCACATCAATCCTTTGGTGCCGTTAGTGAGTGTTTGGCTCTTATTCAAAGAAAACAGTGAGCGTCGGCCTCCGTTGACACCGTGATATTTATGATGAAAAACATTTGTATATTATTTATCCAACATTATGGAAAAAGATTTTCAGATGAAACTTTGTACGGCGTATCTCCACAACAAGGAAAACGTACATAAAATTTTGACGAGCGTTCGAGACAACTTTTTTCGGCCGAATCGTTAATTTTTCTATCTAATTTATATTAAACGGCTTTAAGTTAAACGATGTCAATTTTTTAGGTGTCAATTTCATCAATTTTATTGGTTCATATCAATCCTCTGGTGCTCGTTACTGAATGTTTGGCTCTTAGTCGAAGAAAACGATGAACGTCGACCTCCGTTTATGCCATGATATTTGTGACCGAAAACGTTTGTTTATTATTTATCCATCGTTACAGACAAGATATTCAGGTGAAACATTGTGCGGCTATCTCCACAACATGAAGAATGTACATAAATTTTTGACGAGTTTATGAGATAACTTTTTCTAGCCGAATCGCTAGTTTTTTTATTTAATGTTAGTAAACGGCTTCGAGTTAAACGATGTCAATTTTTGAGGTGTCAATTTCATAAAGTTTACTGGTTGATATCAATCCTCTGGTGCCCGATACTGAATATTTGGCTCTTATTCGAAGAAAATAGTGAGCGTTAGCCTCCGTTGATGCCGTGATATTTATGACGAAAAATATTTGAATATTATTTATCCAACTTTACGGAAAAAAAAAAATTCATGTAAAACTTTGTACCACATATCTCCAAAACAAGGAGAATGTTCATTAAATTTTTGACGAGTTTTCAAGACAACTTTTTTTTCGGCCAAATCGTTAATTTTTTGATCTATTGTTATATTAAACGGCTTTGAGTTAAAAGGCGTCAATTTTTTACGTGTCAATTTCATCAATTTTATTGGTTCATATCAATCCTCTGGTGCCCGTTCCTGAATGTTTGGCTCTTCGTCAAAGAAAACAGTGAGCTTTGTCCCCCATTGATGCCGTGATATTTATGACAAAAAAAGTTTGTTTATTTTTTATCCATCTTTACAGACAAGATATTCAGGTGAAACTTTGTACGGCTGATCTACACAATATGAAGAATGTACAAAAAAATTTTCATGGGTTTTCGAGACAAATTTTTTCGTTCGAATCTCGAATTCTTTTATTTAATGTTAGTAAACGGGCTCGAGTTAAACGATGTCAATTTTTGAGGTATCAATTTCATCAATTTTATTGGTTCATATCAATCCTCTTGTGCCCTTTAGTGAATGTTTGCCTCTTACTCGAAGAAAACGGTTAGCGCCGGCCTCCGTTGATGCCGTGATATTTTTGACAAAAAATATTTGTTTATTTTTAATATGCCTTTACGGACAAATATTTAGGTGAAACATTATACAGCTGATCTCCACAACAAGAAGAACGTACATAACATTTTTGACAAGTTTTTTAGGCAACTTTTTTTCAGGCCGAATCCCTAATTTTTTTATTTAATGTTAGTTAACGGCTTTGAGTTAAACGACGTCAATTTTTGAGGTTTCGATTTCATCAATTTTATTAGTTCATGTAAATTCGCTAGTGACTGTTTGTGAATATTTAGCTCTTATTCGAAGAAAACGGTGAGGATCGGCCTTCGTTGATGCCGTGATATTTATGACGAAAAACGTTTGTTTATTTTTTATCCGTCTTTACAGACAAGAAATTCCTGTAAAACATTGTATGGCTGATCTCCACAATAGGAAGAACATATACATAAAATTTTTTACAAGTTTTCGAGACAACTTTTTTTCTAGCCGAATCGCTAATTTTTTTATCTAATGTTACATTAAACGGCTTCTAGTCAAACGACGTCAATTTTTGAGGGGCAATTTTATCAATTTTATTGGTTCATATCAGTCCTCTTGTGCCCGTTAGTGAATGTTCGGCTCTTGTTCAAAGAAAACGGTGAGCGTCGGCCTCCGTTGACGCCGTGATATTTATGACGACAAATGTTTGTTTATTTTTTATCCATCTTTACGGACAGGAAATTCGAGTGAAACATTGTACGGCAGATCTCCACAATAGGAAGAACATATACATAAAATTTTTGACGAGCTTTCGAGAGAACTTTTTTCTGGCCGAATCGCTAATTTTTTTATCTATTGTGATATTAAACGGCTTCGAGTTAAGCCACGTCAATTTTTTAGGTGTGAATTTCATCAATTTTATTGGTTGATATTAGTGCTCTAGTGCCTGTTAGTGAATGTTTGGCTCTTATTCGAAGAAAACAGTGAGCGTCAGCCTCCGTTGATGCGGTGATATTTATGACGAAAAACGTTTGTTTATTTTTTATCCGTCTTTACGGACAAGAAATTCGAGTGAAACATTGTACGACTGATCTCCACAATAGGAAGAACGTATACATACAATTTTTGACGAGTTTTCAAGACAACTTTTTTTCTGGCCGAGTCGCTAATTTTTTGTCTAATGTTATATTAAACGGGTTCGAGTTAAACAACGTCAATTTTCTAGGTGTCGATGTCATCAAATTTATTGGTTCATATCAATCCTCTGGTGCCTGTTAGTGAATGTTTAGCTCTTATTCGAAGAACACGTTGAGCGTCGGCCTCTGTTGATGTCGTGATATTTATGACGAAAAATTTTTGTTTATTTTTTATCCAATTTTACGGACAAGATATTTAGGTTAAACATTGTACAGCTGATCTCCACAACAGGAGCAACATACATAATATTTTTGAAAAGTTTTCGAGACAACTTTTTTTCTAGCCGAATCTCTAATTTTTTTTTTATCTAATGTTATATTAAATGGCTTTGAGTTAAATGACGTCAATTTTCGAGGTGTCAATTTCATCAATTTTATTGGTTCATATCAATCCTCTAGTTCCCGTTAGTGAATGTTTGGCTCTTATTCGAAAAAAACGGTGAGCATCAGCCTCCGTTGATGCCGGGATATTTATGACGAAAAACGTTTGTTTGTTTTTTATCCGTATTCACGGACAAGAAATTCAAGTGACACTTTGTACGGCTGATCTGCACAACATGGAGAACGTACATAAAATGTTTTACGAGTTTTCGAGACAACTTTTTTGCTGGCCGAATCGCTAATTTTTTTATCTATTGTTATATAAAACGGCTTCGAGTTAAACGACGTTAATTTTCGGGGTGTCAATTTCATCAATTTTAATTGTTCATACCAATCCTCTTGTGCCCATTAGTGAATGTTTTGCTCTTATTCGAAGAAAACCGTGAGCATCAGCCTCCGTTGATGACTTGATATTTATGTGGAAAAACGTTTATTTATTTTTTATCCTACTTTACGGACGAGATATTTAGGTTAAACATTGTACGGCTGATCTGCACAATATGGAGAATGTACATAAAATTTTTTACTAGTTTTCGAGATAACATTTTTTCTGGCTGAATCGCTAATTTTTTTATCTATTGTTATATTAAACGGGTTCGAGTTAAACGACGTCAATTTTCGAGGTGACAATTTCATCAATTTTATTGGTTCATATCAATCCTCTGGTACCCGTTGGTGAATGTTTGGCTCTTATTCAAAGAATACGCTGAGTGTCGGCCTCCGTTGATGCCGTGATATTTATGACGAAACCGTTTGTTTATTTTTTTATCCGTCTTTACAGACAAGAAATTCGAGTGAAACATTGTACAACAAATCTCCACGAAAGGAAGAACATATATAAAATTTTTGGCAAATTTTCGAGACAACTTTTTTTCTGGCCAAATCGCTAATTTTTTTACCTATTGTTATATTAAATGGCTTCGAGCTAAACGACGTCAATTTTCGAGGTGACAATTTCATCAATTTTATTGGTTCATATCAATCCTCTAATGCCCGTTAGTTTATGTTTTGCTCTTATTCAAAGAAAATGGTGAGCAACAGCCTCTTATGATGACGTGATATTTATGATGAAAAACGTTTGTTCATTTTTTATCAACCTTTACAAACTAGATATTTAGCTGAAACATTGTGCAGCTAATATCCACAACAGGAAGAACGTACATAAAATTTTTGACAAGTTTTTGTGACAAATTTTTCTCTGTCCGAATCCCTAATTTTTTTTATCTAATGTTATATTAAACGGGTTCTGTAGATGCCGTGATATTTATGTCGATAAATGTTTGTTTATTTTTTATCCGTCTTTACATATAAGATATTCAGGTGAAACTTTGTACGGCTGAACCTGAAGGACGTACATAATATTTTTGACAAGTTTCCGAAACAAAAGTTTTTCGGCCGAATCGCTAAGTTTTCTGTCTGATGTTATATTAAACAGCTTCGAGTTAAACGACGTCCATCTTCGAGGTGTCAATTTCATCAATTTTATTAGTTCATATCAATCCTCTGGTCCCGTTAGTGAATGTTTTGCTCTTATTCGAAGAAAAATGTGAACATCGGCCTCTGTTGATGCCTTGATATTTATGACGAAAAATGTTTGTTTCTTTTTTATCTGTCTTTACGGACAAGATATTTAGGTTAAACATTGTACAGCTGATAACCACAACATGGAGAATGTACAAAAAAAATTTGACGCGTTTTCGAGACAACATTTCTAGTGGCCGAATCACTGATTTTTTTGTCTAATGTTATATTAAACGGCTTCAAGTTAAACAACGTTGATTTTTGAGGAGTCATTTCATCAATTTTATTGGTTCATATCAATTCTCTGGTGCCCGTTAGTGAATGTTTGGCTCTTATTCGAAGAAAACCGTGAGCATCAGCCTCCGTTGATGACGTGATATTTATGTGAAAAAACGTTTATTTATTTTTTATCCAACTTTACGGACAAGATATTTAGGTTAAACATTGTACGGCTGATCTGCACAATATGGAGAATGTACATAAAATTTTTGACTAGTTTTCGAGAAAAGATTTTTTCTGGCCGAATCGCTAATTTTTTTATCTATTGTTATATTAAACGGGTTCGAGTTAAACGACGTCAATTTTTGAGGTGAAAACTTCATCAATTTTATTGGTTCATATCAATCCTCTGGTACCCGCTGGTGGATGTTTGGCTCTTATTCGAAGAAATTGGTTAGCATTGGTCTCCGTTGATGCCGTTATTTATGACAAAAAACGTTTGTTCGTTTTTTATCCGTCTTTACGGACAAGATATTCAGGTGAAACTTTGTACGACTGATCTCCACAACATGAAGAACGTACATAAAATTTTTGATGACTTTTCGAAACAACTGTTTTCCGACTGAATCGCTAATTTTTTGGTCTACTGTCATATTAAACGGCCTTGAGTCAAACAACGTCCATTTTGGAGGTGTCAATTTCATCAATTTTATTGGTTCATATCAATCCTCTGGTGACCGTTAGTGAATGTTTGGCTCTTATTTGAATAAAACAGTGAGCATTAGCCTCTTATGATGACGTGATATTTATGACGAACAACGTTTGTTCATTTTTTATCAGCCTTTACGGACTAGATATTTAGCTGAACATTGTACAGTTGATATCCACAACAGGAAGAACGTACATAAAATTTTTGACAAGTTTTCGTGACAACTTTTTTTTCTAGCTGTAACACTAATTTTTTTTATCTAATGTTATATTCAGCGGCTTCAAGTTAAACGACGTCAATTTTCGAGGTGTCAATTTCATCAATTTTATTGGGGCATATCAATCCTCTGGTTTCTGTTAGTGAATGTTTAGCTTTTATTCGAAGAAAACAGTGAGCATCGACCTCCGTCGATGCCGTGATATTTATGACGAAAAACGTTTCTTTATTTATCTGTCTTTACGAACAAGAAATTCAAGTGAAACTTTGTACTGCTAATCTGCAAAACATGGAGAACGTACATAAAATTTTTTACAAGTTTTCGAGACAACTTCCTTTGTGGCCGAATCGCTAATTTTTTTTATCTAATGTTATATTAAACGGCTTCGAGTTAAACGACGTCAATTTTTTAGGTAGCAATTTCATCAATTTTGTTGGTTCATATCAATCCTCTGGTGCCAGTTAGTGAATGTTTGTCTCTTATTTGAAGAAAACAGTGAGCATCAGCCTCCATTGATGCCGTGATATTTATGATGAAAAATGTTTGTCTATTTTTTACCCATCGTTACGAATAAAATATTTGTGTGAAAATTTGTACGGCGTATCTCCAAAACATGGAGAACGAACATAAAATTTTTGAAGAGTTTTCGAGATAATTTTTTTCTGGCTGAATCGCTAATTTTTTTATCTAATGTTATATTAAACGGCTTCAAGTTAAATGACCTCAATTTTCGTGGTGTCAATTTCATCAATTTTATTGGTTCATATCAATCCTTTGATTCCCATTAGTGAATGTTTGGCTCTTATTCGAAGAAAATGGCGAGCGTCAACCTCCGTTGATGCCGTGATACTTATGGCGAAAAACGTTTATTTATTTCTTATCCATCTGTACGGACAAGATATTCAGGTGAAACTTTGTACGGCTGATCTCCACAACATGAAGAACGTACAAAAAAATTTTGACATGTTTTCAAGACAACTTTTTTTCGGCCGAATTGCTAATTTTTTTATTTAATAACGTAAACGGATTCGAGTTAAACGACGTCAATTTTTGAGGTGTCAATTTTATCAATTTACATCAATCCTCTGGTCCCTGTTAGTAAATGCTTGCCTCTTATTCAAAAAATCGGTGAGCGTCAACCTCCGTTTATGCCGTGATAATTATGACAAAAAAAAGTTTGTTTATTTTTTATCCATCTTTATGGACAAGAAATTCACGTGAAACTTTGTACGGCGCATCACCGTAACATGGAGAACTTACATAAAATATTTGATGAATTTTTTAGAGAACTTTTTTTCGGCTGAGTCGCTAATTTTTTGATTTTATGTCCGTAAACGGCTTCGAGTTAAACGACGTCAATTTTTGAGGTGTCGATTTCATCAATTTCGTTGATTCATATCAATCTTCTTGTGCCCGTTAGTGAATATTTGGCTCTTTCGAAGAAAACGGTGAGCGTCGGCCTCCGTGGATGCCGTGATATTTATGACGAAAAATGTTTGTCTTTTTTTTATCCATCTTTACGGACAAGATATTTTGTTGAAACCTTCTACGACTGATCTCCACAACATGAAGAACGTACATAAAATTTTTGACGAGTTTACGAGACAACTTTTTTTCGGCCGAATCGCTAATTTTTTGATTTAATGTTAGTAAACGGCTTAGAGTTAAACAACGTCAATTCTCTAGGTGTTAATTTCATCAATTTTATTGGTTCATATCAATCCACCGGTTCCTGTTAGTGAATGTTTGGTTCTGATTCGAAGAAAACGGTGAGCGGTCAGCCTCCATTGATATCGTGATATTTATGACGAAAAAAGTTTGTTTATTTTTTATCCATCTTTACGGACAAGAAATTCACGTGAAACTTTGTACGGCGTATCACCGTAACATGGACAACTTACATAAAATTTTTTACGAATTTTTGAGAGAACTTCTTTTCGGCCGAATCGCTAGTTTTTTTATTTAATGTTATATTAAACGGCTTCAAGTTAAACGACGTCAATTTTTGAAGAGTCAATTTCATCAATTTTATTAGTTCATATCAATCCTCTGGTGCCCATTCGTGAGTGTTTGGCTTTGATTCGAAGAAAACGGTGAGCGTCAGCCTCCGTTGGTGCCATGATATTTATAAAGAAAAATGTTCGTCCATTTTTTATCCATCTTTACAGAAAAAATATTCAGGTGAGACTTTGTATGGAAGATCTCCACAACATGAAGAACATACATAAAATTTTTGACAAGTTTTCGAGTCAACTTTTTTTTGCGTGAATTGCTAAATTTTTTGATTTAATGTTCTAGTAAACAGCTTCGAGTTAAATGACGTCAATTTTCGAGGTGTCAATTTCATCAATTTTATTGGTTCATATCAATCCTCTGGTTCCCGTTAGTGAATGTTTGGCTCTTATTCGAAGAAAACGGTAAGCGTCGGCCTCCGTGGGTGCCGTGATATTTATGACAAAGAAAGTTTGTTTATTTTTTTATCCATCTTTACGAACAAGATATTTCTGTGAAAATTTGTACGGGTGATCTCCAGAACATTAAGAACGTACATAAAATTTTTGAAAAGTTTTTTAGACAACTTTTTTTCATCCGAATCGCTAAGTTTCTTGATTTAATGTTAGTAAACGGCTTCGAGTTAAACGCCGTCAGTTCTCAAGGTGTAAATTTCGTCAATTTTATTGGTTCATATCAATCCTCTTGTGCCCGTTAGTGAATGTTTGGCTCTTTCAAAGAAAACAGTGAGCGTCGGCCTCCGTGGATGCTGCGATATTTATGACAAAGAAAGTTTGTTTATTTCTTATCCATCTTTACGGACAAGATATTTTGTTGAAAATTCGTACGGGTGATCTCTACAACATCAAGAACGTACAAAAAATTTTTGACAAGTTTTCGTGACAACTTTTTTTGGGCCGAATCACTAATTTTTTTATTTATGTTAGTAAACCGCTTCGAGTTAAACGACGTCAATTCTCGACGTGTCAATTTCATCAATTTTATTGGTACATATCAATCCTCTGGTGCCAGTTATTGAATGTTGGATTCTTATTCAAATAAAACGGTGAGCGTCGGCCTCGTTTGATGCCGTGATATTTATGACGAAAAAAGTTTGTTTATTTTTTGTCCGTCTTTACGGACAAGATATTAAGTTGAAACCTTGTACGGCTGATCTCCACAACATGAAGAACGTACATAAAATTTTTGACGAGTTTATGAGACAACTTCTTTTTGGCCGAATCGCAAATTTTTTGATTTAATGTTAGTAAACGGCTTAGAATTAAACAACATCAGTTCTCTAGGTGTCAATTTCATCAATTTTATTGGTTCATATCAACCCCCCAGTGCCTGTTAATGAATGTTTGGTACTTATTCGAAGAAAAGATTGAGCGTCAGCCTCCGTTGATACCATGATATTTATGACGAAAAAAGTTTGTTTACTTTCTATCCATCTTCACGGACAAGAAATTCACGTGAAACTTTTTGCGGCGTATCACCGTAACATGGAGAACTTACATAAAATTTTTGACAAATTTTTTAGAGAACTTTTTTTCGGCTGAATCGCTAATTTTTTTATTTAATGTTATATTAAACGGCCTCGAGTTAAACGACGTCAATTTTCGAGGAGTCAATTTCATCAATTTTATTGGTTCATATCAATTCTCTGGTGCCCATTAGTGAGTGTTTGGCTCTAATTCGAAGAAAACGGTGAGCGCCAGTCTCCATTGGTGTTGTGATATTTATAAAGAAAAATGTTCGTCTATTTTTTATCCATCTTTACAGACAAGATATTCAGGTGAGACTTTGGATGGTAGATCTCCACAACATGAAGAATGTACATAAAATTTTTTAAAAGTTTTCGAGACAACTTTTTTTTGGCTGAATTGCTAAATTTCTAGATTCAATGTTAGTAGATGGCTCCGAGTTAAACGACGTCAATTTTCGAGGTGTCAATTTCGTCAATTTTATTGGTTCATATCAATCCTCTTGTGCCCGTTAGTGAATGTTTGGCTCTTTTGAAGAAAAATGGTGAGCGTCGGCCTCCGTGGATGTCGTGATATTTATGACGAAGAAAGTTTGTTTATTTCTTATCCATCTTTACGGACAAGATATTTTGTTGAAAATTTGTACGGGTGATCTCTATAACATTAGGAACGTACATAAAATTTTTGACAACTTTTCGTGACAACTTTTTTTGGGCCGAAACGCTAATTTTTTTGTTTTATGTTAGTAAACAGCTTCGAGTTAAACGAAGTCAATTCTCGAGGTGTCAATTTCGTCAATTTTATTGGTTCATATCAATCCTCTGGTGCCTGTTAGTTAATGTTTGGTTCTTGTTTGAAAAAAACGTTGAGCGTCAGCCTCTTCCGAGTGAATCTATCATAGAGCGCCCTTTTTAACATTACTTTGATGCCGTGATATTTATGACGAAAAAAAGGTTGTTTATTTTTTATCATTCTTTACGGACAAGATATTAAGGTGAAACCTTGTACGTCTGATCTCCACAATATGAAGAACGTACATAAAATTTTTGACAAGTTTTCGAGACAACTTTTTTTCAGACGAATCGCTAATTTTTTAATTCAATGTTAGTGAACGACATCGAGTAAAACAACGTCAATTTTTGAGGTGTCAATTTCATATATTTTATTGGTTCATATCAGTCCTCTGGTGACCGTTAGTGAATTTTTTGCACTTATTCGAAGAAAACGGTGAGCGTCGGCCTCTATTTATGTCGTGATACTTATGACGAGAAATGTTTTTTTTATTTTTTACCCATCTTTACGGCCAAGATATTTAGGTGAAACTTTGTACAGCTGATCTCCACAACATGAAGAACATACATAAAATTAAGGAATTTTCAAGACAACTTTTTTCGGCCGAATCGCTAATTTTTTGATTTTATGTTAGCAAACTGCTTCGAGTTAAACGAAGTCAATTCTCGAGGTGTCAATTTCATCAATTTTATTCATTCTTATCAATCCTCTGGTGTCTGTTAGTGTATGTTTAGTTCTTGTTCGAGGAAAACATTAAGCGTCGGCCTCCGTTGATTCCGTGATATTTATGACGAAAAAAGTTTGTTTATATTTTATCCTTCTTTACGGACAAGATATTCAGGTGAAACATTGTACTGCTGATCTCCACAACATGAAGAACGTACTTAAAATTTTTGACGAGTTTTCAAGACAACTTTTTATCAGCTGAATCACTGATTTTTTGATTTTATGTTAGAAAACTACTTCGAGTTAAATGACGTCAATTCTCGAGGTGTTAATTTCATCAATTTTATTGGTTCAATCAATCCTCTAGTGCCTATTAGTGAATGTTTGGCTCTTATTTGAAGAAAACGGTGAGCGTCGGCTTCTGTTGATGCTGTGATATTTATTTCGAAAAAAAAGCTTGTTTATTTTCTATCCATATTTACGGACAAGAAATTCAGGTGAAACTTTGTATGGTTTGTCTCCAAAATACGGAGAATGCACATAAAATTTTTGACGAGTTTTTCACACAACTTTTTACCGGCCAAATCGCTAATTTTTTGATTTAATGTTAGTAAACGGCTGCGAGTTAAACGACGTCAATTCTCGAGGTGTCAATTTCATCAATTTTATTGGTTCATATCAATCCTCTGGTGCCTATTAGTGAATGTTTGGCTCTTATTCGAAGAAAACGGTGAGCGTCGGCCTCCGTTGATGCCGTGATATTTATGACGAAAAAAGTTTGTCTATTTTTTATCCTTTTTTACGGACAAGATATTCAGGTGAAACCTTGTACGGCTGATCTCCAAAACATGAAGAACGTACATAAAATTTTTGATGAGCTATCGAGGGCCACTTTTTTTCGGCCGAATCGCTAATTTTTTTATTTATTGTTAGTAAACGGCTTCGAGTTAAACGACGTCAAGTTTTGAAGTGTCAATTTCATCAATTTTATTGGTTCATATCAATGCTCTGGTGTGAATGTTTGGCCCTTGTTCAAAGAAAATAGTGAGCGTCGGCCTCCGTTGATGCCATGATATTTACAACGAAAAATGTTTATTTTATTTTTTATCCATCTTTACGGATAAGAAATTCAATTGAAACTTTGTACAACTAATCTCCACAACATGAAGAACGTACAAAAAATTTTTACGAGTTTTCGAGACAACTTTTTTTCGCCCGAATCGCTAATTTTTTTTTAGAATGTATATTAATTGGTTTCGAGTTAAACGACGTCATTTTTCTAGTTGACTATTTCATCAATTTTATTGGTTCATACCAATACGCTTTTTCCTGTTGGTGAATGTTTGGCTCTTATTCGAGGAAAACAAACAGCGTCGTCCTCTCTTGGTGCCATGACATTTATGACGAAAAGGTTTGTTTTTTATTCCATCCTCGCGAACGAGATATTTAGGTTAAATTTTCAACGGCTGATCTCCACAACATGAAGACCGTACTTAAAATTTTTTACGAGTTTTCGAGACAACTTTTTTTCGGCCGAATTACTAGTTTTTTATCTATTGTATATTAAACAGCTTCGAGTTTCACGACGACAATTTTTGAGGTGTCAATTTATCAATTTTATCGGTTCATATCAATGCTCTTGTGCCCGTTACTGATTGTTTGGCTCTTGTTCTAAGAAAACAGTGAGCGTCGGGCTCTGCTGTTGCCGTGATATTTATGACGAAAAAAGTTTGTTTTATTTTTTATCCATATGGGCAAGATATTCAGGTGAAGCTTTGTACCGCTGATTTCCAAAACATTGACAACGTACATAAAATTTATTGACGAGTTTTCAAGACAATTTTTTTTTCTGCCGAATCGTTGGTTTTTTATCTAATGTATATTAAACGGCTTCGAGTTACAAGACAAAAATTTTTTAGGTGTCAATTTCATCAATTTTATTAGTTCATATCAATGCTATGGTGCTCGTTAGTTAATGTTTGGCTCTTATTCTAAGAAAATGGTGAGAGTCAGCCTCCGTTCATGCCGTGATATTTATGACAAAAAATGTTCATTTATTTTTTAACCATCTTTACGGAAAAGATATTCAGGGGAAACTTTGTACCACTGATCTCCACAACATGGAAAATGTGCATAAAATTCTGCAGAACATGAAGAACGTACAGAAAATTTTTGACGAGTTTTTGAGACAACATTTTTCGGCAGAATCGCTAATTTTTTGATATAATGTTATATTAAACGGCTTCGAGTTGAATGACGTCAATTTTTTGAGGTGTCAATTTCATTAGTTTTATTGGTCCATATCAATTCTCTGGTGCCCGTTAGTGAATATTTTGCTCTTGTTCGAAGAAAATGGTGAGCGTCAGCCTCTATTAGTGTCTTAATATTTATGACGAAAAAGTTTGTTTACTTTTTATCCATCGTTACTGACAACATATTTAGTTGAAACTTTGAACGGCTGATCTCCACAACATGAAGAACGTACATGATATTTTTGACGAGTTTTCGAGACAACTTTTTTTTGGCCGAATCGGTAATTTCTTGTTCAATGTATTAAACGGATTCGAGTTAAACGACGTAAATTTTCGAGATGTCAATTTTATTGGTTCATATCAATGCTCTGGTGCCCGTTAGTTAATCCTTTGCACTAATTCGAAGAAAACAGTGAGCGTCAGCCTTAGTTGGTGACATGATATTTATGATGAAAAAGTTTGCTTATTTTTTCGAGTACTTTTTTTGGCCGAATCCTAATTTTTTTATCTAATGTATATTAAACGGCTTCGAGTCAAATGACGTCGGTTTTTTAGGTGTCAATTTCATCAATTATATTGGTTCACATCAATCCTCTGGTGCCCGTTAGTGAATGTTTGGCTCTTATTCGAAGAAAACGATGAGCGTCAGCCTCTGTTAATGCCATGATATTTATGACGAAAAAAGTTTGTTTATTTTTTATCCATCTTTACGAACAAGATATTCAGGTGAAACTTTGTACGGCTGATCTCCAAAACATGTAGAACGACGTCAATTTTTTGAGGTGTCAATTTCATTAATTTTATTGCTCCATATCAATTCTCTGGTGCCCGTTAGTGAATGTTTTGCTCTTATTCTAGGAAAACAGTTAGCGTCGGCCTCCGCTGATGCAATGATACTTTTGATGAAAAAGTTTTATTTATTTTTAATCCATCCTTACGGACAAGATATTCCAGTGATATTTTGTTCGAATGATCTCCATAACATGATGAACGTACATAAAATTTATGACAAGTTTTCAAGATAATTTTTTTTTTGGCCGAATCGCTAATATCTTGTTCAATGTTATATTAAACGGCTTCGAATTAAACGACGTCAATTTTCGAGATGTCAATTTCGTCAATTTTATTTGTTCATATCAATGCTCCGGTGCCCATTAGTGAATGTTTGGCTCTTATTCGAAGAAAACGGTGAGCGTCGGCCTCCGTTCATACCATGCTATTTAAGACAAAAAAAGTTTGTTTATTTTTTATCCATCTTTACGGACAAGATATTCAGGTAAAAGTTTGTACGGCTAATCTCCACAATATGGAGAACGTACATAAAATTTTTGATGAGTTTTCGTGACTAACTTTTTCGGCTGAATCGCTAGTTTTTTATCTAATGTATATTAAACGGCTTTGAGTCACACGACACAAATTTTCGAGGTGTCAATTTTATCAATTTTATTGGTTCATATCAATGCTCTGGTGCCCGTTAGTAAATATTTGGCTTTTATTCAAAGAAAATGGTGAGCGACGGCCTCCGTTGGGGCCGTAATATTTACGATGAAAAAGTTCATTTATTTTTTATCCATTCTTACGGACAAGATATTTAGTTGAAACTTTAAACGGCTGATCTCCGCAACATGAAGAACGTACAGAAAATCTTTCACGAGTGTTAGAGATAATTTTTTTTCAGCCGAATCGCTAATTTTTTTATCTAATGTTATATTGAACGGCTTCGAGTTAAACGACCTCAATTTTTTGTGGTTTCAATTTCATTAATGTCACTGGACCATATCAATTCTTTGGTGCCAGTTAGTGAATGTTTTGCCCTTATTCGAAGAAAACAATGAGCGTCGGCCTCCGCTGCTACCGTGATACTTTGTTTATTTTTTATCCATCTTTACAGACAAAATATTCAGGTGAAACTTTGTACGACTGATATCCACAACATGATGAACATACATAAAATTCTTGACGAGTTTTCAAGACAAGTTTTTTTTTTTTTTTTGCCAAATCGCTAATTTCTTGTTCAATGTTATATTAAACGGCTTCGAGTTAAACAACGTCAATTTTTGAGGTGTCAATTTCATCAATTTCACTGGTTCATATCAATGCTCCGGTGCCTATTAGTTAATCCTTGTCTCTTATTGAAAGAAAATGGTGAGCGTCAGCCTCCGTTGGTGACGTGATATTTATGACGAAAAAGTTTGTTTATTTTTATCCATACTTACGGACAAGATGTTCAGGTGAAATTTTGAACGGCTGATCTCAACAACATGAAGAATGTACATAAAAGTTTTGACGAGTTTTCGAGACAACTTTTTTTCGGCCGAATCACTAATTTTTTTATCTAATGTGATATTAAACAGCTTCGAATCAAACGACGTGAATTTTTTAGGTGTCAATTTTATCAATTTTATTCGTTCATATCAATGTTCTGGTGCCCGTTAGTGAATGTTTAGCTCTTATTAGAAGAAAACGATGAGCATCGGCCACCGCTGATGACATGATATTTACGACGAAAAGAGATTTATTTTTTATCCATATTTACAGAAAAATTATCAGTTGAAACTCTGTACGGCTGATCTGCACCACATGGAGAACGTACATAAAAGTTTTGACGAGTTTTCGAGACAACTTTTTTCGGCCGATTCGCTAGTTTTTTATCTAATGTATATTAAACGGCTTTGAGTTACAAGACACAAATTTTCGAGGTGTCAATTTCATCAGTTTTATTGGTTCATATCAATTCTCTGGTGCCCATTAGTGAATATTTGGCTCTTATTCGAAGAAAATGGTGAGCGTCGACCTCCATCAGTGCCGTAATATTTATGACGAAAAAGTTTGTTTACTTTTTATCCATCATTACTGACAACATATTTAGTTGAAACTTTGAACGGCTGATCTCCAGAACATGAATAACGTACATGAAATTTTTGACGAGTTTTTGAAACAACTTTTTATGGCCGAATTGCTAATATTTTTATCTAATGTTATATTAAACGGCTTCGAGTTTAATGACGTCAATTTTTTGAGGTGTTAATTTTATCAATTTTATTGGTTCATATCAATGCTCTGGTACCTTTTAGTGAATGTTTTGCTCTTATTCGAAGAAAACAGTGAGCGTCGGCCTCCGCTGATGCCGTGATATTTTTGACAAAAAAAAGTTTTTCTTATTTTTTATCCATCTTTACGGACAAGATATTCAGGTGAAACTTTGTACGACTAATCTCCACAACATGATGAACGTACATAAAATTTTTGACGAGTTTTCAAGACAACTTTTTTTGGTAGAATCGCTAATTTCTTGATCTAATGTTATATTAAACGGCTTCAAGTTAAACGACCTCAATTTTTTAGGTGTCAATTTCATCAATTTTATTGGTTCATATCAATGCTCTGGTGCCTGTTAGTTAATCGTTGGCTCTTATTCGAAGAAAACGGTGAGCGTAGGCCTCCGTTGGTGCCGTGATATTTATGACAAAAAAGTTTGTTTATTTTTATCCATCCTTACGGACAAGATATTCAGGTGAAACTTTGAACGGCTGATCTGCAGAACATTAAGAACGTATATAAAATTTTTGACATGTTTTTGATACAACATTTTTTTCGGCCGAATCGCTAATTTTTTTTATCTAATGTATATTAAACAGATTCGAGTCAAACGACGTCAATTTTTGAGGTGTCAATTTCATTAATTTTATTGGTTCATATCAATGTTCTGGTGCCCGTTAGTGAATGTTTAGCTCTTATTCGAAGAAAATGGTGAGCATTGCGTCGTTGATGCCATGATATTTATGACGAAAAAAGATTGTTTATTCTTTATCCATCTTTACGGACAAGATATTCATGTGAAACATTGTACGGTTGAACTCTACAACATGGAGAACGTACATAAAATTTTTGCCGAGTTTTTGAGATAACTTTTTTTCGGCCGAACCGCTAATTTTTTTATCTAATGTATATTATACGGCGTCGAGTTAAACGACGTCAATTTTCGAGGTGTCAATTTCATCAATTGTATTGGTTCATACGAATTGTCTGGTGCCCATTAGCTAATGCTTGGATTTTATTCGAAAAACATAGTGAGCGTCAGCCTCCTATGGTGCCGTGATATTTATGATGAAAAAGTTTGTTTATTTTTTATCCATCCTTACAGACAAGATATTCAGGTGAAACTTTGTACAACTTACCTCAAAAACATGAAAAACGTACATAAAATTTTTGATGAGTTTTCAGGAAAACTTTTTTCGGTCGAATTGCTAATTTTTTTATCTAATATATAGTAAATGGCTCCGAGTTAAACGACGTCAATTTTTTGAGGTGTGAATTTCATCAATTTTATTGGATCATATCAATGCTCTAGTGCTCGTTAGTGAATGTTTGGCTCTTGTTCGAAGAAAACAGTGAGCGTCGGCCTACGCTGATGGCTGTGATATTTATGACAAAAAAAAGTTTGTTTATTTTTTATCCATCTTTACGAACAACTTGATGAACGTACTTAAAATTTTTGACGAGTTTCGAGACAACCTTTTTTCGGCGAAATCGCTAATTTTTTGACCTTATGTTATATTAAACGGCTTCGAGTTAAACTAAGTCTTTTTGAGGTGTCAATTTCATCAATTTTATTGGTTCATATCATTGCTCTGGAGCCCGTTAGTGAATGTTTTACTCTTATTCGAAGAAAACAGTAAGCGTCGGCCTCTGCTGACGTTGTCATATTTATGACGAAAAAAGTTTGTTTATTTTTTATCCATCCTTACAAACAAGATATTCAGGTGGAACTTTGAACGGCTGAAGAACGTACATAAAATTTTTGACGAGTTTTTTAGACAACGTTTTTTCGTCCGAATTGCTAATTTTTTTATCTAATGTATATTAAACGGCTTCGAGTCAAACGACGTCAATTTTAAGGTGTCAATTTCATCAATTTTATTGGTTCATATCGATGCTTTGGTGCCCGTTAGTGAATGTTTGGCTCTTATTCAAAGAAAATGGTGAGCGTCAGCCTCCTTTGATTATCCTCCATTTATCTCGAAACGAAAAAAACTTGGAAATAACTCGATTTATGAGTTTCAGAATTTTTCTGAATACTTCTAACGTTAATCAAAATAAAAATTTTAAAAGAACTAAAAATCAAAAAATATTTCATCTTAAGAACCTGAGGTAAACCTATTTCTAAACAAAAGCTAGAATAAACTAACTAAAAAAATGAAAAGAAAATGAAAATCGCTAACCTGGGGGTGAGTTCGTGCAAATGGTCAAGAAGAGAGATGGAATTGAATAAGGGAAATTGGAATGAATATAATGCTCTAATTAGTCCAAAAATATAAAGAGAGATGGATAGCGGTGAGACAGAAATAAGGGGTTAAGGTAGTGACAAGTGGGAGGTGAGGTGGCAGCGGAGTGGTTAACACATGGAAATCAAGTATTTCTTTTTCTTTTTCTTTTGTCCTCAGGGAAAGAAAACTATATTCACTTAAGGAATTTCTAACCACCACAATAATATTAATATTAAGGATAAGAATAATGATATTTATCTTATCTTACACTTAGTCCAATAAAAAAATGTCTAGAATATTTATATTGTCTCGCAAAAATTACGTACAAATCCTAATGATATTCTTCAAAATGTTCTTTTTAAACCCAATATCTTTTTCTTAAGTTCACCACTTTAAATCTTATAGAAATAACAAGTATTTAGATCACAAAAATGTACGTGTTAAGCATAGTAAAAACAAAAACTAATCTACTTAAAGATACTCGTAAACTTCCCCCACAAATACTTATCTTAATAAAATTTAATTCTTCTTCCTAAGCATCTCCAAAATTACTATTATGCCACAAATACTTTACGCTACTAAGTCAGACTCAGATTCTACGTTCGTATCTTTTGCACTATTGAGTGATGTGTGAGGTACTTACGGGACAAAACATTACATTTCTTCTCCCCTTTTCCCACCACTACCACCTCCTTCAACAAAAGGATTGACACTTTAGAGTGAGCCCCTGAGACTGTAGTCCATCGTCTCTCTCTAACTCGGCTCTTAAGATTTTAGTATTTACTTTAGGGAAAGTTCTTTTCTTTATTATTGTTTCCTCCAAAATTTTATCTTTAATAATTAGTAATTGTCAACAAAATCTCTAAAAGTTCACCAAAAGATTGGTTCATTGTTATCAAAATACATCAAACAAAGCAAACAATAGCTTCTCTATTTCTATAAAAAAAAAAAAAAAAAAAAAAGAATGGATTAATGTTTGAAGAGTGGCGATGCGATGAAGACTAAGAAGAAATGAAGTCATAGCGGTATTGGAATTAGAATATTTTGTTTCTATAAATATCTTTAGAATGTTTCCATATTCCTATTTAGCATGTGTATATATCTTGATTAGCTAAGATCAGAGGCGAAGCCAAACTTGAAATCCTAGGGGACTAAAATTGAAATACAAAAATTAGTGTATCATTTAATTATAAATTAATATTTCTTTTTACTTAATAACTCAATTTTTATTTATTTAGGGGCCATAATAGAAAAATATACTAATTTTTACACAAAATGAACATAATTTTATACCACATATAAAAACATAAAAAAATAATTGAGTTGGGCTGAGGCCCTCCCGAGCCCCTTCATAGCTCCGCCAATGGCTAGGATCATGGGTGATTAGCTAAGATTAAGGAAATTTCCCTAATTGCTTTTATATTAATATGGTAAGATAGGATATGTGTAATTGTATATATTGGAAAGAGAAATACAATGCAAGGTAAGCTTTGTCGTTTACTTTTTATACTAGGGGTGTAAATGAGCCAAGCTGCTCGGTCAAAGCTCAGATCGAGCTCGCTGTTGACCGAGTTTGAGTTCGAGCCTCATTAACACTAACTCAATAGCTCATCGAGTCAAGTTATAATATACAATTCCTTTTACTTTATTTTAATTATTATATATAATATATCTTTAAAAAATTTTATTGGAGCTCAAGCCAAAATTAATAGATTCAATTGAGCTCGAGCCGAGCTCTAGTTGATTAAAAAAGTGTCAAGTTGAGCTCGACTCAGCTCATTTACAAACCCCTACTCTATACCTTCTCTTAACATAGTATCAGAGCCAATATACTAAAAAGAAAAAAGATGCAACGTTCAACATGATTGTAATGACAGAAACTTTTGGTGTCAAAGTGGTGGAGCAAACTGACGCCATGAAAGATGAAAAAATGACCATGGTTCTTCGTCCCCTTACGTTCACAGCACATCTGATTTACAACCATACACTATCATGTCCTGTGATACCTCATGCCTTCTTCTTTATCATATTAAATTGAAGGATGATAATTATGAATAATGGGCAACTTCAATCCTCACAGGAATAAAAAGGAAAAGAAAGGAATGGTTCCTTAATGGTTCAATGAAACGTCGGCCACAAGGCTCTCCCGAATTGACCCATTGGGTTACAATGAACTCCCTCATTGTGCAATGGATCTTCAATACCTTTGACGTTTCCATCATCAATTCTGTCCTATATATGGCGGATGCAAGGGATCTTTGGGATCATTTGAAGAAAAGACTCTTTGCTAGAAACAATCCTAGAACCCATGAATTGAAAGAAGCAATTGGGAACTATAAACAAAACGGGGCATCTGTGTTTGATTATTATGGACAACTTACACGCTTATAGGAAGAATTGGACAATTATGCCCCAAAAACATATTGTTGCTGCGAAGGAGTTTCTTGCACTTTGATAATTGAATCAAGTTATTGGATATCCAGAATAGTGGGGAGAAAGAGGAATTTCTAGAAAAAATTCCAATGGCGGCACCGGTGACAAGAACTGCGGCGGTCACAGTGGGAAAGGACAGAACGACAATGGAAGAGGGAGTGGCAGCCGATTCCATTCCGCAGCGCATGTTACTACCCAGTCTCCCCTCTTTCCTAATCCAGCAACAATGACAGCACCTTTTCATGGAAGTGAGCCAATCAATTAGATTACTACAAGCCCAAGCATGCAAGCTCCCAGTTTTTAGGCCTCATTTGGTTTGCAATAGCTTCCACTTCAACCCGTTTAGAATTCAGTTTCTACCTAGCAAGGAATAGCCCACGCATATCATAGTCAACCTGTCCAGTGGCAGTGGGACCCACTGGGTAGGTGTTATATTAGCGGCTCCTTCTGCCTCCGCTGCAAATTTGATGGCTCCTCCACGGTGTGATAATTTTCTGGTATGATTTCTTGGTTATTAGATTATGGTGCCTCATGACACATGACTAGTCGTCGGGATATTCTATTTAATGTTGTTAATATTGCTCGTATGTTGATTAGTTGCCAAATGGCACTCAAACTAAATCTTATCATGAAGGCAGTGCTTTTTTGAGTTTTAGATTATTATTACAGAATGTGCTCTATGTTCTGAGTTCAAAATGCCACCTAGTTTCTATTCCTCAGTTGATTCTAGAATATCCTTCATATTTTGTGGGTATTTTGCTGATGATACTATTGTGATACAGGATCGTGCTACGAGAATGAAGATTGGAGGGAGTAGATTAACCGATGTTGGCGTCTTAGCAAGCTTGTCATGTTTCTGTTTCTTCTTTTGAATTGCTTCATAAACATTTAGGGCACTCTATGTTTGTTATGAAACAAATTAATGATGTGTTTTTCTAATAATGATTTGGATAATTGTTCTACTTGTTTCCAAGAAAAACAGACTTGTGAGAAATTTGAATCTAGTCATACAACTGCTTCTGGTTTTTTTAATTTAATTATTGTAATGTGTGGGGTCCATATCGTGAGAAAGCTTCTCGTGAGTCATCCTACTTTCTCACTATTGTTGATGACTTTTCTGGGGGTGTTTGTGTTTATTTTCTAATTGATAAAACTGATGTTCGTTCTTATATTATACAATTCTTTGCGTTAGTTAAAATCAATTTGTTAAAACCATTAAAAGCATCTGCGCAGATAATGGCACTGATTTTCTTAGCCTTAAACCTTTTTTTTCTTCAAAATGGCATATTACACCAAACTTTTGTCACCTATACTCCTAAAAAAATGGTCGTGCGGAAAGGAAACACCGTCACATTCTAAATGTGGCTAGGGCACTTCTTCTTCAATCTGCTTTACCAAAATAATTTTGGGGTGAAAGTATAACGACCACCGTTTATCTCATTAATCAAACACCAATATCTCTCTTAAATGGAAAATCCCCATTTGAAATTCTTTTCCAAAAACCACCAAATTATTCTCATCTCCGTGGTTTTGGATGTCTTTGTTATGTTCACCATAAATCCACTGATAAATTTGCCCCTAGAAGTCGTCAATGTCTTTTATAAGGATACCCCTATGGCAAAAAGGAATGCCCTGTGTTTGATTTTCAATCTCATCAAACTTTTGTCCCCCAGATGTTCTTTTTGAAGAATCAATTTTTCCATACAAAAATTCCCCTTCTTCTCCTTTCTCACAGTCGACACATATTTCTCACTTGGCCAACATCTTTGATCCAAACTTATATGATTTACCCACATCCAGTTTACATGGCCCAGTCCATAACATCCCATCAACTCCCTCAAATTCCTTAAATCGTCCCTCGGCCGCCAGCTCATCTGACTCAACCCAAACTCTCGCGGCCTATTCCCTTACACACACGGCCCAATCTCATTCTCAACCCATCCATGACCAGACTAATCTTCAGGGGGGGTAGTCCACTGTGCTTCCTTCTCCTCCCCTTATAGAAAATTCTCCTCCTCTTTATGTTCCTCCTCCTCCTGCTGAAGCAAATCATCATTCCCATCGTAGTCGCTGCTCTCATCTTCCTTCTACCAAACTTCGTGATTATGTTTGAAATATTGTGAAAAATGCTAGTCCATTGACGATCTCCACCTCTGGTCCCTAATCTCCGGTCTTAGGTACGAGTTCTTATCCAATTTCACAATACGTCTCTAGTACAAAATTCTCTACTGGCTACAAAACTTTTCTTGCAGCTATTACAACTGATGTTGAACCTTCTCGATTTTATGAGGCCATCTCTCACTCTCATTGGTGGAAGGCCATGCATAATGAAATTGATGGTTTGGAAAGAAATAATATCTGGAGTCTCACCTTTCTATCCCCAGGCTAGAAGGCTTTGGGTTGTAAATGAGTTTACAAAATAAAAAGGCATTTTGATAGGAGTATTGAACGGTATAATGCCCGCCTGATTATTTTGGGAAATACATAGGTCAAGGGTTTAGATTATTATGAACCTTCACTCCCGTGGCCAAGAAGGTCACTGTCCCTCTTTGTTGACTGTCGCTGCTTCCTAGAGTTAGGAAATTCACCAAATGGATGTCCATAATGCATTTTTGCATGGTGATCTTTCTGAGGAAGTACATATGAAACTACCACTGGGTTTTTCTAATGGCAAAGAGGAATAGGTGTGTCGCTTGAAGGAGTCCTTGTATGGTCTCAAATAGGCCCCTCGTTGCTTTGCTAAACTCTCCACTGCTCTTGCACAAAGTGGATTTTGGTAGTCTCGATTTGATTATTCCTTGTTTACATATCAGACCTCAACAACCTTTCTCTGTGTCCTCGTATATGTTGACGATCTCCTCATTACTGGAAATGATCCTGCTACTATTCAAAGTTTTAAGAAGCATTTGAGTTCTTGTTTTCATATGAAGGATTTAGGGCATTGAAATATTTTTTGGGCATTGAGGTCGCTCGAAATTCCCAAGGAATCTATCTCTGTCAATGAAAATATGCTCTGAATATTTTGACGTATGCTGGTTTACTTGGTGCAAAACCTGTAGATTTCCCTATAGAACAGTATCATACTCTAGGCAAGGTAATAAAGGGCCCTTTTTTATCTTCTTCGGAATCTTATCGTCGTCTCATTGAGTGTCTCATTTTTCTCACTATCACTCGACTGGACTTGGTATATTCAATTCATATCTTGGCTCAGTTTATGCACAAACCCCACCAAGCTCATTGGATGCAGCCATTCTTGTTATTTGATATCTCAAGGGCTCTCTTGGTCTAGGTCTTCTTCTTCCCGTTAACTCCAATTTGCAGCTTTGGGCCTATTGTGATTCTGACTGGGCATGCTGCTCCATCACTCGTCGTTCTTTGATTGGGTATTTTATCGATCTTGGCCATGTTCCTAGCTTGTCGAAATCTAAGAAACAACACACCATTTCTCGCTCTTTTGCTGAAGCTGAATATCGATCAATGGCAGTTACTTGTTGCAAATTAAATGGGTATGGTATATTTTACATGATTTTCAAGTACCTAAACTTTCTCCTACTCCTCTCCACTGTGACAATCAAGCTACTTTGTACATCTCTTCTAATCCAATTTTTTCACGAACTCTCTCTCTACTCTAAAATTGTAATCTTTAACGTTGAACTTATATTGGAGGTAGATATGGATGATTATGAAGAATTTGTAGAAGAAAATATTCATTTTAAAGTAAGAAAAGTTAAAACTAATTTTTTTCGCCACTGGGGCTCGGATCGCCGAGGTTAGCGACCCGGACGCCACCCCATCGCCCAGCCGAGCGGTTCCTCTTCACAGACGGTCGGCGAGCAGCGCGAACTGGTCATGTCCAGACTGCCAGCCTGGGCAAGCCGAGCATAGGTATTTTTTTTTAGAATGTTACTTTTTTTAAAATTTTGGATGTTACGTTTTTTTTGGTTAATTTTATAATGTTACTAATTTTTTTTTAGGATGTTACTAATTTTTTTTTAGAATGTTACTTTTTCTAAAAAAAAATTTAGATTTTTTTTTTCAATTTTAGAATGTTACTAATTTTTTTTAGAATGTTATTATTTTTTTTTTTTTGTTTTTTTTAGAACGTTACTTTTGTTTTTTTTTTTTTTTAATTTCAGAATGTTACTATTTTTTTTAATTTTAGAATGTTACTAAATTTTTTTTTAGAATGTTACTATTTTGTTTTAGAATGTTAATATTTTTTTTAGAGTGTTACTTTTTTGTTTTTTAATTTTAGATGTTACGTTTTTTTTTTAACTTTAGAATTTACTATTTTTTTAACAATGTTAGTAATTTTTTTTGTTTTTTTGTTTTTTTAGAATGTTAATTTTTTTTTTTTAGAATGTTACTATATGAACTTTGTGTTTTTTTACGCTTTTTTTTGCGCAATTGTTAGTGTATGAACTATTTTTTGTTTTTTTAAATGTTAGTATATGAAATTTTTGTTTATTACACTGTTTTTACAATTTTATTTTTAATATATAACGTGTTCATATTTTAATTTTTCCGTACTATATCGTAACAAGACGATGTAGATCCAAATACATTTGAAGAATTTTTTGAACCTAAAAAATACGTGGATCACGGACATTTATTTGCAGTTGATCGAATCTTTAATTCGAAACCAGAGTTGGTGAACTGGGTAAAAGAAACAGCTATGAAAGTGAACACGTATTTTACTGTCACTCGGTATTTAAGTTTAAGAACATCCAACCGCTAACCGTATGTTACACTAGGTTGCGAGCGTGGAGGTGCAAATAAACCGAGAAAGAAGCCCGTAGTTGATGATGAAGAAGAAGAAGAAGTTCAAGTAAAAGGCGTTACGGGACTAAAAAGTGTGGTTGTCCCTTCAAATTAAAAGGCAAGCAAATGGCGATGTGTGAAAATTGGCAAGTATTCGTACACGATAGGAGGCATAACTGACGAAGGAGCAGCTTATACAGACTGAGTAATTCAGGAAGAGTCATGTGCCATCCCGTAATATTTTACGATTTTTCCGAGAATAAAACGTGGGTTGTTCTGTCAAGTATGTTGCATTAACTCTAATGCATCCTAGTTTTATGTTTAGGGTTTAAATTGTGGTATAATAATATGATTTGCATGATTTTTTGTAGTGCTCAGAAAATATATAACGTCGCTGCGAAGATTAAGAAGAATAGGAGGCAAGGGCGAAACACGGTTGAAGAAGTTCTCTGCTTAAGTGCTAAACGGGATTACACGGTCTTCTATAGAAATCATGAAGACAGCAACGTGCTCAGTGACATTGTCGTTGCACACCCGACATCAATTGAAATGTTGAGAACGTGGCCATATGTACTTATAATTGATACGACATATAAAACAAACAAGCAAGTCGTATTAAATTTGTTATATTAATTGTACATTTAGGTGTTATTTGAAAATTGACTGTTTCAAGTTATATTATAAATACGGTTTAGGATTAACCCTTGAATGAATACTAAAATGAAATATGTCATATTTAATCTGTTTTGGTTTAAGTTTACTGGCTTTTATATTTAGTTTCTAAACAAAGTTATCTGCTTTATGTGTTTTTTCAAAAAAGGTACAACATGCACTACTGGAAGTCGTAGGGATGACCCCGAATGGTAAGAATTTCTCTGTGGCTAGTGCTTTTATGCAAAATGAGCAGGCTACGACTTATAGATGGGTTCTTAAACAGATTAAGCATTTATATTTTTCAAATGCTATGTCGACAAAGAATCAAGAAGATGTTTGTCATCATGAGCCGAAGGTAATTATTACAAATAGGGAATGCGGTTTAATGTCTATCATCGGCGATGTATTCAGTACACGTACCATATGCTATGTAGAAGGCACATCAATCAGAACGTGTTGCCAAATTAACCGAGTTGACAAAAGATGAAGAGGTTGCATTACGGTTTGTAAATAGGTCATGGAAAAAATTGTTAGACGAAATCGATGAGCAGGAATACTTAAGGAAATTAGATGCTCTGAAGACGAAGTGGAAGAGCAGGCCGGACTTCCTACACTATTTGTTCAACAATTGGTTGAATCCCTTTGCTCATAAATTCGTGAGATGTTGGACTAAGAGTCATATACATTTTGGGTGGAGACCACCAATCGAGCTGAGAGTGAACACTCAGTGCTGAAGCTATGGCTTGCAACATGCCATGGTGATTTGGATATTGTGTTTTTTAATATTGACTCGCTTATTGAAGGCCAAATAGCAGACATTAAGGCATCATTATAGTTTTCCAAGAGTAAAGAGAAGAACAACGCGAAGAGTAATCACATATTTTATATTGTAAGTAATAAAATCAGTCATTTGGCATTGAAAAAGATATGGTCGGAGATACCGAGAGCTGCCTGGATATATGATGATCCAAAAAATAAGTGCAGGCACTATTTGAAGACGTCACACGGCCTCCCTAGTGCTTGCAAGCTGATTACATGGTTTGATCACGCTTATCCTATACAGTTATCTGATATTGAGGCCTTTTGGAAGACACTAGAAATTGGCGGTCGTCATCCCTCAGCCCGATAACAGGACATGGATTCTGAGATGCGTTTTCTCACTGACCTCTTGTATTAGATAAGTACAGGACCCATATCCAAAGTTAAAGAGATGCGTCGTCTTGCGAAAGGGGTATTGAGTCCGGTTTTGCCTGAAGATCCGGGTGTTACATAAACTTCACTTCCCAAGGTAGCAGTCACTAAAGGACGGAAGAAGACGAATTCAACAAAAAGAGACAAGTCACATTGGGAGCACGTGTCAATTGCTCATCGAAAGATACAAAAGTCAAGTGGATCTGGTTCTGGTTCTGGTTCTGGCACTGGATCTAGGTCGTGGTCCGGTTCGGGTTCTGGGTAAGGATCTCGTGGGAGAGGGAGACCGCCACGAGTTCCTATGGAAAGGGCCAAATGGCGCGACCGTGGCTAAAGTAATTTATCTTCTGTGATACATGCATCCCCGTGTTCCACATTCCCTTATACAAACGCTTTCCTTGCTTTCATTTATCCTTTCATCAGCAATTGGAAGAACGTGATTGGTGATAGAAATTGTGGTTATCGGGTTGTGAGAGATTTTGTGTTCGGTGATGAACATCAATGGCCAGAGGTTCGTAGACGAATGCTTTATAAATTGGAGCATTTGACGAATGTGTATCTTAATTTAGTGGTTTCAGAAGTACATGTTAATGAGCTCATTTATAATATATATTGGCCAGTGGATGGACCCATATCGTACAAGCATTAGTTAGAAACATCTTATTCGCTTTACGTCATAGCAAATTCATTCAATCTGTGTGTGATACTAATTGCACAGCTTGGTTCTACGACTGTGTTACCTTTGTATTCGTATTCGGATCGTCCAGGAGGTATATTGAATATTGTTCTCTTGACAGAACAACAACACTTTATTTAGGTAAGTGTCGAATATCAATATCTTTATGGTTTTTACGTTGTTCTGTATTATATAATGTTTGGGTTTACGGGTTTTTACTGACATTTACATATTTTTCTTTGTTTAACATAGCTACAGTTGAATGATGATGGGTGTCTGATACCTCCTTTACACGTTCAACGGATTCATCATCGTACCGAACGAGTCAGCAATTGGGCAGATTCGTATCAGAATAGGATTACAAATTGGAACGCGAGGGTTGCTCGAAATAGAAAGTAAATAGGAATTTATTTTTTGATTAAAAAAATTATATGTATGAAATTTTTTAACTTAGTTTTAAAACATATACACGTTAACTGTTTGGGTATATTTCCGATTTTTTATTAATGTAAACTCGTTTTATGGTTCAATATCTTTATATTTAATGTGTTTCGAGTTTAGGGTGCTTTATATTTTTTTTTTATTACAATTGTAAAAATACTTAATGCATAAAAAATTTCCATAAACCAAGTAACAACAACACTACAAAAAAAGTGATACACTACAAAATAAATCATAAACTACAACCAGTCAAGTACATAAAACAACACACTAACGTCGAGACTGATTATACCTTTTGATCATGTCGGAAGCCCTACCAACGTTCGTAGCATCATCAATATCGTCACGATCCAACTCACGAGATATCATATCTAATAGAACATGTGGTGTAATAGGAGCTGTCGTCGGCAATTGCACGCCGCGGGGGAGCCTGTCCGGATTTTGAATCCTTGGATGAGTGCGGGGGAAAAACCAAGGCATGTAATCATCTGTGCACCGAGATGGAGGTATAGCAGGTATACTGGTCCATGTAGACGTAAGCAGATGAGACGGTGCCCCCAGCCAAAATGCCTCTATGAAAACATTCTTGACCATGTACACCCTGTTATTTTCTGGCTTGCAGTGCTCCTAAGGACAAATAGGATGAACTGGAATACATTGAACCCACTCAAACTATCTGACAACCTTATCGGGTATATAAGGCTCAACACAATCAAAGTATGCAATCATCCCATGGTATGTAGAAGCCCATACATCAGTAATCTCATCAGATCTGTATGGAGTCCACCTAACCTCGTCAGCAGTCATTGTGTCTAAACGAATGTGTAAGTTGATTAATTTGTTCTCCGTTTTGTGACCCAACATCGCAAATCTCTGGATGTGAGGTTTGCATAATCTCGCACCTGGTCTCACTGCAGGTGCAAACATAGGAAAATACAAGTATATCCAAGCCTTTAGAAAAAACTAATAAAAAAATCAGCAACCCTATCATTAGACAAAAATAAACCCTAAAATGTAAAATATAATTAAATAGGATGAAGATTATAGTGATATTACCTTCAACAGCAACCAGACAACTCCTTCGCATCAACACTAGAGGCCTGCCCTAAACTCCGGTACAAGTAGGCAAGTGTAGCAGCACCCCATGCAAATCCACCAACAGAACTAACATTCTTCACGAGCGGCCACAGCTTCCCAAGGACCTTATTTCCACTCTTGTCGGTGAAGAGTGAAAAACCTTAGAGGGGGGTGAATAAGGTTTTTGGCTAATTTAAAAAATCTTTTGTGTGATTAGAAAGATAAACCTCCAATTTGTTTGTGAAAGATTTCTAAAACTCTTTTTAATAAGAATCCACACACAACACAATCTTATAGCATAGGCAAAAAGGAACAAGCACAACAATTTATAGTGGTTCACTCTCTCAAAGAGCTACATCCACTACCTTGAGACTCAACCCAAGGATTTCACAAATCCACTAAAATAAAAGTTGGTTACACAACCACACAATGAGGTTCACCCTTCGAGGGTTTTACACTAAAACCTCAAACACAACAATACAAAAAGTCTATCAAAGGATCACCAAAGGGTTTTCCACAAACCTTTGATCACAATGAAAAATAGGAAGAGTTAGGAACAATATTACCAAATAAGCTTGAGAAGAGGAAGATACAACTCAATGGAATACTTCTACAAGCACCTCTTTTCTTCTTCTTTGATGGATGATCAACAATGAAGCTCAAGAAGAATTTTTGTTTGGGATTGAAAATAATTTGTAATCAAATGTACTTTTGAAGCTCTTTAAAAGTCTTAGAATGTTCTTAATGAATAATTCCCAAACTTGTATCTTTTATGGCTGAAAATCAAGTGTTTACGGGACAGCGGGATTGAATCTTAAAAAAAATGGAAATAAAAAAACAATTTATTATTATTCAGGACAGTATGGGGTCCGCAACCAGTCAAAGAAAGAAGCTATTACTATCGTCTCCGCTAAGCCAAAAAGTCGTTTTTAATCCTATTCTTCGTCTATACGCGTACTTGAGAGTTTTCTCGAAGAGGAGTGAGAGCTAGAAGTGGCATCAATCCCACCTGCGGTTATTGATAAGTCCGATTTCTATCATTCTTGAGAAGCGACTGGTATTCGCTTGACTTCCTCTAATAGGGTGGGGTCGGGTACGGCGATAGACCAGGAAAGAATAAGTCGAGATTCTCAGGGCTTGACCACTTGATTGGAGGAGTGAACCAGCGACTCAATCCTTGATTCTAGTAGACTTGCTTGAAGGGGGAATCCGTGCTTTACCTGCCTTCCATTTCCCTATAGGGGGTCTGGGTGGGAGTAGGGGCTACCACCCGTTCAGGAAGCTTTCTCTTGGTTAATTATCGATCGATATAGCGCACATAAACGTCCATAGAATGGATTTACCTCGCTCGTGGGTCTCCGTCGGGTAGCTGAACATGCTGAGAGTAGAGCATTGGCTTGGGCGTATAAAGAAAGCCACTCTCCGTTCACACGGTTCTCAAAGCAGAGGAGGAAGAGTGGGCAGCAGGTACCATGAGCCCTCTGTCCCACACATCTATCCAGAAGTTTGCCTTTACACAATAGCCGTTGCTTTTCAGAAATGATAGATGCATTCTGTGCAACGGTAAAATTTGTACAGTAACAGCAAAAACCGGACGACCGGTTCCTGAAAACGGACTGCCAGTTTTTTAAAACAGAAAGATTCGGACTTGGAAAACGGACTGCCGAATTTTGATATATAGAAAAATCGGACTGCCGGTTTTAAAACCGGATGACCGAGTTTTTGAACAGAAAGATTCGGACTTGATTCTCTGAAAAACAGACTGCCGAATTTTTTACTTTGGAAAAAACGGACGACCGGTTCTAAAACCGGACTGCCAAATTCATGTTTTTCTCAGCCAAGTTTCTTTTTAAACAAAAACTTTCTTCCTTGTTTCAAAAGCATGTATTCTTTGACAATCATTTTAAAGAGAAGAAAAACTTTCCAAAACATCTTCAGTCAAGAATACTTAGATTTTAACAAAAGATTATATTTTAGAAAAACATAAGAAGAGCTTCATGTATGATCAATTAATCAAAGACTAAGACTAGGGAGTTTACAAGATAGTACCTAGTTCATTCTAACAACACAATGCCTTCAATGTCTTCAATAATTTGATCTTGGCATGGCTTGATCTCTTCTTCTCTATTTTGCCCTCATCAACAAGATCTTTTGCTTGAGACTTTGAGACTTCACAGGTACTTCTTTTGTTCTATGAAGGGTTAGCTAAAATACTCACACAAGCATATGTTAATCATAATCAAAACATAAGTATTAATGCCCTTAGGGCTAACAATCTCCCCCTTTTTTACTATGACAAACACATATGCAAGAAGAACAAAAGAGCTATGGTGATGTATCAAAATATCAACAAGAGCAAAGCTCAACAATCACCAAGAAAAAGAGATAACTCCCCCTTGCATCAATAATCATAAACAACTCATAAACATCAGCAACAATTTATAATCATCACCAACTAATCAACATATTAACAAGATTTCTCCCCCTTACATCATGCACTATTTTCTCCCCCTTTTGTCATAAATCAAAAAGTTTTTAGGAGAGAAGTACCAAGGAATCATAGAAGAGGTGGTAGTAGGACCTTCAATATTAATGTATCATCATGAAGTCCATAACAAGAAAGGCCTAAAAAATGCAACAAACAGATCATTTAGGAATTAGGAATACCACAGAAAAGCAAATTAGGAATAGAAATAAGCAAGTTTAAAACCATATCATTAAAAATGAAAACAGGAGTTTGAAAGGAGTTACGGACAAAACAAGAGAAAGAAGGGTTTATAAGAAAAATCTCAATCATCTCTATCTCCTCCTCCTTGCTCGAGTCTCTTAACCCGTTCTTGTGTATCGGTCATTTTTTGGTCTAAAGCATCCATCCTTTCTTGAATATTGGAGACTTTCCCATCCAAAGCCTCAAAACGACCGTCGAATGCATCAAACCGGGTGTTCATTGATGTTTGGAGAGAGACGATCATATCCATAAGCTGACTCATGCTTCCTGAAGATGAGCCTTCCTCTGTTCGTTCCTGTCGTTTCTTTTGTCTCGTTTCTCTTCTTTGTATTTCCGCCTCTGTTTCTTCATCACTGTCTTCTTCTTCTATATCCATGTCCTGTGGATCGTCATCATCATCTTCCTCATCACTGTCATCAACACCTTGTCCACCTCGGATAAATATCCCAGCTTCGTCTTTTTCAAACCCCATTCTTTTGAAGGTTTGCTGAGTGTATATCTTGCCAGGTCTAATGTGATTACCCATCCCAACCAAATTGATCACAAAGTGTTGGAGGATTTTAGTGATAAAGCAACCATACGGCAAGCATTTTATTTGGGAAGATTGTGCAGCTAGCATATGTTCTATAGCCATAAAGCCGAAATTCATTCTCCTTTTCTCATGCAAGGCTAGCATCACAAATGCATGCATGTTGGTGATAGAGGATTTAGGCCAAACATTTGGAATGATGATGTTAGATATCATGTGATGTAGCACTCTCCCATAAGCATCCAATTTGTTAACATTTCTATCATCATGCCTTTTTAATATCTCTCCCTTAGTGAAAATTTCGCAAATCGTTTTTCACTGTATAAATTTGAATCATAGCATTTTTTGTTTTTGGTGTAAATTCTTATACCATCTTGAGGGGTATCCAAAATAACATTCAGTAGTCTATCATCAAATGCAATATCCCTTCCCCCAATTCTAGTCACTATCCATTGATGTGAGACGTTATCCACCTTTTCAATTCTACCTTTGTGGAGATTAGCATAAAATTCATATATCATATCCACATAATACAGTTCATTGACAATCAACAGAGATATCTAACCAATTATTTCAAAGAGATTAGGAATAACCTCCATACCTTGCATATCATCTAAGTCCACCCTATGACCCGGAGCAATTTTTCGGCGATTCCTAGTCCATTCTTCGAACCTAGCAGCTTCCTTTACTGAGATAAACCTTTCTGAAACTCCAGAAACCCTAGCAGCAGCCCCAGTTCCAGAAGGTACTCTTTTTCCTTTCCCTTTTCCTCTACTGGTGCCTCCTTCTTCAAGATTTTGCCCTGAACCAACTTGGCATTTTTTGTTTTGACCATTTTTGAACAATTTCGAGGGTAGGGTTTGGAGATGAGATGAAGAGTTTTGGAGATTGGTAGATAGTAATCAGAGAAAAAAATAGCTTATTTGCTGTGACAGGAGATGAATTTGAAGAGAAATAAGAAGAAAATTGAAAACCGGAACAAGAAAACGGATGGGTCTTGTGAGTAGGGGGTTTTCGGTCGAGAGAGTGAGAGAGAGTTTGGAGAAGAATGTGAGGAGTTGTGAGAAAAAGACTAATTTTAAAAACGCAATCCCGACCTAATTTTAAGAATTCGGTCGACCGTTTGTTAAAACCGGTCTTCCGGTTTCAGGATTTTCAAGAATTCGGACGTCTGAATTTTTGGTGTAGGCGTCCGGTTTGAGAGTCCGAATATCTCTGGAATTTTTTTGAAAGGGGAGTATGAGTCCGGTTTTAAAACCGGACGTCCTAATTTTAAAAGAGGCGTCCGAATTTTTTTAAAACATCAGCAAGACAGAAAATATGGAAAAAGCAAATAATACAAGCAACACACATTACTCATTAAATCTCCCTATACCAAGTAATTTTCTTAAATAGCAAAAACGATCTTCTGAAAGAGGTTTTGTAAAAATATCGGCAATTTGATCTTCTGTGCAAATATATTCTAAAGATACATCACTTTTAGCAACCTGATCTCTAATAAAGTGATGTTTGATTTCAATATGTTTTGTTTTTTGAATCGTCGCACGAGATTTATGGAAATATTTATGGCACTAGTGTTATCACACATGATAGGTATGCACTTAAAGGAAACACCAAAATCAATTAAAGTATGTTTCATCCAAAGTACCTGAGTACAACAACAACCGGCTGCGATGTATTCCACTTCGCGCACGATTGTTTCTTGCTGTACCAAGATACTAAGCAACCTCCCAAGAATTGGCAATTTCCACTTGTACTCTTCCTTTCTACCTTACATCCGGCGTAGTCCGCATCAGTGTAGGCAATAAGATCAAAACAAGATTTTTTAGAGTACCACAAGCCATAATCATATGATGAAATTAAGTATCTCAAAATACGTTTTACAGCTATTAAATGAGATTCCTTGGGGCAAGCTTGGAATCTAGCACACAAACATACGGCAAACATGATATCCGGCCTACTAGCTGTTAAATAAAGTAAACTACCGATCATACCTCTATATGTCTTTTCATCAATAGTTTTACCTTTTTCATCTTTGTCAAGCTTCAATGACGAGCTCATAGGGGTACCGATACCTTTTGCATTGCTCATCCCAAATCTTTTGAGAAGTTCTTTGGTGTACTTCTCTTGATTGATGAAGATTCCTTCTTTTGTTTGCTTGATTTGGAGGCCGAGAAAGTATGTCAATTCTCCCATCATGCTCATTTCAAATTCTCCCTTGAGATACATCGCCAATAATTTTATCTTTGGAGTGACCCTTTGGATATATCACCTCTTGAGGAAGAGTTTGAGTTTCTTGTTCGTTTCCTTGTTTTTCCTCAATCTCTTCTTCCTCCATAGCATGCTCTTCCATTGCTTGAGTGTACAATGGTTGGTTACTTTGAGTGTTATCTATGTCATCATCATCATCAACTTTCTTGTCGAAAATGTTAGTTTCATCAAAATTAACATGAATGGACTCTTCAACACACAAGGATCTTTTGTTGAAAACTCTAAAGGCCTTTTTGTTTGAAGAATAACCAAGAAAAATTCCCTCATCGGATTTTCGATCAAACTTTCCAAGATTGTCCTTGGTGTTTAAAATAAAGCATTTGCATCCAAAAACTTTAAAATAACCAATTGAGGGGGTTTTATTAAAAATGAGTTCAAAGGGAGTTTTCTTTAATGAAGGTCTCAAGATAACACGATTCATAATGTAGCATGCGGTGTTGACAGCCTCGGCCCAAAAATATTTAGGAAGGGAGTTTTCATAAAGCATAGATCTTGCCATTTCTTGTAAAGTGCGATTTTTCCTCTCCACAACACCATTTTGTTGTGGGGTTTTAGCGGCCGAAAAATTGTGTGCTATGCCAAAATCATCACAAAGTTTTGTAAAATCTTGATTGTTAAATTCTCTCCCATTATCACTTCTCATAGAGATCAATTTACAATCAAGGGAGGTCTGAATTCTTTTAAAAAGTTTAACAAACTCATGAAAAGCTTCATCTTTTTGACTCAAAAACAACGTCCAAGTAAATCTAGAGAAATCATCAACAATAACAAAAGCATACCTCTTACCACCGAGACTAGTGGTCCTCATTGGTCCAAATAAGTCCATGTGAACAAGTTCCAAAGGTTTTGAAGTTGAAATCATTTTCTTTGGTTTAAAAGAGGTCTTGATTTGTTTTCCAAATTGACAAGCATCACAAAGTTTAGTTTTCTCAAAATGAAGTTTTGGCAATCCTCTAACAAGTTCTTTTGAAGATAGTTGATTTAATAAATCCATACTAACGTGACCAAGTCTTCTATGCCACAAAAATGCATCATTATCATGAACCGAGAGACACTTCAAGTTTTGGGAAAGAAAATCTTCAAGATGAAAGACATAGACGTTTCCAACTCTTTTAGCAACAAAAATAGTTTTGTTTTCATGCTTATCAATGATAGAGGAAGAATCACTTTCAAAAACAACCTTTTTTCCACTATCACATAATTGACTAATACTAAGCAAATTGAATTTAAGACCATCAATTAGAAGAACATCCTTAATAAGAGAGGAAGAATTGTTACCAATATTGCCTATACCAATGATTTTTCCTTTGTTCTTATCTCCAAACATGACAAATCCACTTTCGGTTTCTTTGAGATTGCTCATAAGTGATGAGTCCCCGGTCATGTGCCTTGAGCATCCGCTATCCAAGTACCACTTAGATGGCCTTGATTTGTGTTCCTACAAAAGAAGAAGTAGAAATGATTTTTGGTACCCACATCTTTTTGGGTCCATGGACGTTAGTTTGATTTTCTTTAATTTTCCAAATGGTTTTCACTCCTCTTTCAATCTTTTTCTTTATAAAACACTTTGTGGCTTTATGACCACTCTTTTCACAATAGGTGCAACAAAGGTGTGAGTGAGATGATGAAGCCTTTACATAGCGTGTTTGTTTTGAGAAAATATTGGAATGAGTATATCCAATGCCATTTTTATCAAAAGGAGATCTTTGAGAGCCCAGAAGTTTTTCAAAGTTTTCTTTTCCTTTTGTGAATTTTTCAACACATAGAGTGAGATCACTCACGTTTTTCTTTAAAACATCATAATCAATCAAACATTTTTCAAGAGAGGAAATCTTTTCACAAAGGTTTTTGTTTTCTAAAACAAGTTTTTGAAAGTCATCATTTGAGCTCTCTTTTTCTTTCTTCAAGACTTCTAAGGATTCAAGAATGGCTTTATTTTCACAAATGAGTCTTGAATTTTCATCCAACAAAAATTGAGTTTTGCTTTTTAAATCTTTGTTTCGTTTAGTAACCTTTTTGCACTCATCATACATTTCAATAAGCATTATGCTAGGATCAATATCACAATCATCATCAAGAGTACTAGAAGAGTTAGGAAGTGAAGATTGTACCTCATTTTCTAGTGCCATGAAGCATATGTTGGCATTTTCCTCTTCTTCATTTTCACTTGAGTCTTGATCCCAAGTTCCAATTAGACCTTTGCCTTTCTTTTTCTTCTTCAATGCCTCAAGCTTGGCTTCTAAAGCTCCCTTTTCCTTTTCAAGGGCCTTGGGACAATCGGCTACTAAATGATCGGTGCTATTGCATTCAAAGCACCTAGCTTTGAAGAGTGATGAGCTTTGTCCTCCCTTTTTGAGTGGAGGTTTCTTCCCTCTATTGTTGAAACCTTTCTTGTAGAATCTTTTGAATTTTCTCATTATCAATGCCATTTCCTCATCGTCATCAACCTCATCTTCATTGTTTGATGAGTAAGTTTGATCATCCTCATTTGCCTTGAGTGCAATGCCTTTTCTTCCTTTTTGTTCATCTTCCATTTCATTCAATCTTTTTATTTTCATTTCATAGGTAAGAAGTGATCCTATGAGTTCTTCAATAGGAAGTAGTCTCAAATCCTTTGATTCCTCAATAGCTAGTGTTTTTGGTTGCCAAGCTTTTGGAAGTGCATCAAGAATTTTTCTATTTGCTTCCCCTCTTGAGTATTCTTTCCCACATGCCTTTAGGCCGTTTGTGATGTTGGTGAACCTTGTGAACATGTCACTAATGCTTTCATTTTGTTTCATCATGAATAGCTCATAGTCTCTCACCAACATAGCCAACTTTGATTCTTTTACTTGATTTGTTCCTTCGTGAGTGACTTCAAGTAACTTCCACATTTCATGAGCCGAATCGCATCCGCTCACTCTATTGTATTCGCTTGCATCTAAGGCACAACTTAGAATATTCATAGCTTGGAATTTTAGAGTCATCTTCCTTGAGTCGAATTCATCAAATTCTTCAAACTTCTTGGCTACCCCATTTATTTTGGGAATGTAAGGACCTTTTTCTACAATGCTCCACAAGTCAAAGTTAATAGAACATATATATATTTTAATTCGAGACTTCCAAAAAGTATAGTTAGTTCCATTAAAGAGAGGAGGTCTATTTGTAGAAGAGCCTTCTACATATGGTAAACTAGAATTATTAGCCATAGAAAAGTGAAGATCTTTTGCTTCAAGGGTGTGAGTCCTTTTTAAGAAGCCCTGCTCTGATACCAATTGAAAAACCTTAGAGGGGGGGTGAATAAGGTTTTTGGCTAATTTAAAAAATCTTTTGTGTGATTAGAAAGATAAACCTCCAATTTGTTTGTGAAAGATTTCTAAAACTCTTTTTAATAAGAATCCACACACAACACAATCTTATAGTATAGGCAAAAAGGAACAAGCACAACAATTTATAGTGGTTCACTCTCTCAAAGAGCTACATCCACTACCTTGAGACTCAACCCAAGGATTTCACAAATCCACTAAAATAAAAGTTGGTTACACAACCACACAATGAGGTTCACCCTTCGAGGGTTTTACACTAAAACCTCAAACACAACAATACAAAAAGTCTATCAAAAGATCACCAAACGATTTTCCACAAACCTTTGATCACAATGAAAAATAGGAAGAGTTAGGAACAATATTACCAAATAAGCTTGAGAAGAGGAAGATACAACTCAATGGAATACTTCTACAAGCACCTCTTTTCTTCTTCTTTGATGGATGATCAACAATGAAGCTCAAGAAGAATTTTTGTTTGGGATTGAAAATAATTTGTAATCAAATGTACTTTTGAAGCTCTTTAAAAGTCTTAGAATGTTCTCAATGAATAATTCCCAAACTTGTATCTTTTATGGCTGAAAATCAAGTGTTTATATAGAGTTTTGAAGCAAAAGACCGTTGCCTTTAGACAATAGCCGTTGCTCTTCAGAAATGATAGATGCATTCTGTGCAATGGTAAAATTTGTACAGTAACAGCAAAAACCGGACGACCGGTTCTTGAAAACGGACTGCCAGTTTTTTAAAACAGAAAGATTCGAACTTGGAAAACGGACTGCCGAATTTTGATATATAGAAAAATCGGACTGCCAGTTTTAAAACCGGATGACCGAGTTTTTGAACAGAAAGATTCGGACTTGATTCTCTGAAAAACGGACTGCCGAATTTTTTACTTTGGAAAAAATGGACGACCGGTTCTAAAACCGGACTGCCGAAATCATGTTTTTCTCAGCCAAGTTTCTTTTTAAACAAAAACTTTCTTCCTTGTTTCAAAAGCATGTATTCTTTGACAATCATTTTAAAGAGAAGAAAAACTTTCCAAAACATCTTCAGTCAAAAATACTTAGATTTTAACAAAAGATTATATTTTAGAAAAACATAAGAAGAGCTTCATGTATGATCAATTAATCAAAGACTAAGACTAGGGAGTTTACAAGATAGTACCTAGTTCATTCTAACAACACAATGCCTTCAATGTCTTCAATGATTTGATCTTGGCATGGCTTGATCTCTTCTTCTCTATTTTGCCCTCATCAACAAGATCTTTTGCTTGAGACTTTGAGACTTCACAGGTACTTCTTTTTTTCTATGAAGGGTTAGCTAAAATACTCACACAAGCATATGTTAATCATAATCAAAACATAAGTATTAATGCCCTTAGGGCTAACAAAGAGCAAACTGCCGAGTAAATACAGGAGGTGATTTAGCAACTGACGCCAAGTCCTGACCATTTATGTCGATACTGGAGTCGGAGATATCAAGATCGCTCTGGATAACTGTAATATTAACTACTCCCAGGAATAATAATGGTCGACGACGTTACCGTAAGAAGGTACGCCTAGAATCAACTCAACATCATGCAATGTAACTGTCATCCCCCCCCAGGACATGTGGAAACTGTTGGTGTCTGGCTGCCACCTCTCCACAAAAGCAGATAGTAAGGAGGAGTTTAGATGTTGGAACGCAGGACCTCAAATGTGATAGTTCTGTCTCCCATGCTAACTGTACAACTGCAGGATCACTAGGAGTCTAACCGGTTAGGGACACGTAGCGGGACCTCGACTTCAAAATGCCTCTATCCTGAAAAAATAATGTAAACACCAGAAATAAAAAATAAATAAAATATTCAAATCTATAATAAGAAATAAAAAGTATACAAAATATTCAAATTACCTATCCACGCCATATACTACCAGCGATATGACCACTATACGAAGGGACAAGGACTGGATCCTGTGGACCTCCATCAACTAGACTTGTCTGCTCCCAACTGTCATTCTTTGCTTTCTTCCTCTGCATAGGGTTTGTAGGAGGACGAGACTTCTCGGGTCCTTTTTGTCGCGACCTAGCAATTTTACTCATCACTGATATGAAACTGCCAGTCAACCCTTTTCTCTTACCCGGAGCAGGCCTATGGCCGGACGATGAGGCCTCAACCACAGGAACAGGCTCGTGATCATCACGGTCACCGTCATCACCACCACCATCATCATCATCATGTCCACCATCATCCTCACGCTCATCCTCATCGTCCTCATCGCTATGAATGCGGAGGGAAGCAACCCTGACAACCTCCTCAAACCAGGATGTACCAGAATCCCTACCCAACCCAGCATCGGATGAGGGATTGCCACGATCAGTGGCTCCATACTCAACACCGATGTAAGATGAGTCCACTTGGATAGACCCAGCAAGTTGCTCGAAGAACTGTGCACCTAACTGCAACCCTAGACCACTAACCTCATTTAATAGAATCTGAGTTTTAGAGAAATACTGTATCGGATCCAGGCCAGGTATACGGATAGGCAGAGAAGAACCATATGCATCTGGATCATATGATGTTTGTGAGGGCTAAGAATATCCATAAGGGTCATAGAATTCGGGAGTGTACAGATGGTGTGATGTGGTAGGAGGATGGGTCCTAAATGGTATAGGGGGTGGCTGGGTGGAAGATCCCGGTGCACCAGGGTCATAATACATATCCGGTCCAATAGGTGCAGAAGTGGACCATATGTCTGATATACTGTGGCCCCTCACACCATAGGATGACGCAATCACTGCACGACCTTCAACTCGACTGGTCATGTCTGTCACAGGACCTAAATCATCACCACCCCTATGTGCTTCGGACCGAACCATCTAAATAAATTATCAAACATTTTCCTCAATTACATTACATAATATTTGTCTAATTCATCATATTTTTATACGATACAAGTAATGCATTTCTTTCATCCTTATATTATTAAGTTAAAGCTGTGTATTAAGCTAAATTCATTATAATTATATTTATTACCCCATTTGAACACTTACACACTTTTTTATTGCATTGTGTTAACCCTAAATACATAAAATCTTTCAATATATAAACCTAAACCCAAATTGCATAAACGCTTAGTTATGCAATTTATTTATGATATTTGTTTATAAAATCGTATTATTCATATAAACCCTAAACTCTAAACTCTAAATAAACAAAATTATACAATCAGTCAAATCCACAGGCACCCTAATAAACATAAACAAATTATGCCGAACATAATATAACCTCTAAATTAAACAAATAAACATAAACATAATAATAATTTTTAAAAAATCACATAATCATTAATTATAATAACATAATCATAAACAAATCTTAAAAAATTTAAACAAATTAAATAACATATCCAAACTAAACAAATAAACATAAACGTAATTATAATTTTAAAAAAATTAACATCATCATTAATTATAACAACATAATCATAAACAAATGTTAAAAAATTAAACAAATTAAATAACATAATATAAACTCTAAATTAAACAAATAGACATAAACGAAATCTTAACTTTAAAAAAATAACATAAGCATAAAAAAATGTAAGAAAAAAAATTAAAATATTAAAGTTAAAAATTAAAAGTAAAAAATAATATAAATTATAAATTATAAATAATATTTAAAAAATAAAAAGTAAAAAAATAATAAAAAGAACAAAAATAATTAAAAAATAAAAATTTAAAAAATTTAAAAAAATAAAAAGTAAAAAAATATAAAAAATAAAAAAATAATAATAAAAGAATCTAAAATATGAAAAAAGAACAAAAAATATTTTAAAAAATTAAAAAACTAATAAAAAAATTTTAAAAAATATATAAAAATAAAATAAAAAAATCGGGCGACCGGAAATGAACCGGATCCTTGGACTGGACGAGCGGTTACCCAGAGCTACAGTACGGTCCAGCGACTAAAGGCATCACGCGGTTGCTGGACTGGGTGACCTTGTGCTTTTTCGGTCGCCGGTCTTGGCGACCCGAACATTTCCGGCTAGAAAATTCTCTTTGAAAAAAAGTCATTTTTTTTCAATTTAACGATTATTTTCAACCAGTAAAAATATAAATAAATGAATATAGATCGAAGTACTAACTTTTTTTTCGAATTACAACAGTCAGATCTTCCTAAATCTAAAATTTGAAATTTAAAGCTTTAGAGAGAAGTGAGGATTTGTTGAAGAGAGAGAAAGTTTATAGTTTAAAATTAAATGTTTTAATTTTTTTTTGCGCTATACATATATATTCCCGAGTTAGATTTATTGACCCCCAATACTCTTTATGTTAGATTATTGAAATGGAAGAAATTAATATTTTTAATAAAAATGCTCATCATGCTTATAAAAGAAAAATTAACTAAAATTGTTATGTGTTTTCATTAATCCTAAATAAATTAAAAAATCAAATCGAATAAAAAGTTTAACTAAAATTAAAATTACGTTTTTAAAATTTTTTAATTTGAGAAATATGACTTTTCGTCTCCAAATTAAACTCCATCTTAATTTTCGATTTTAGTTTTTCTAATTTAAAAAATTATTTAAGATGAATAATTAATTGTGTTAATAAGTTAGGTTCATTTTAAAATTTAAAAATAAAAAGAGTCACATAATATTTTAATAAAACTAACTCATTATTTTAAATAGTTCTTGAATATTTAATCATGGATAGGGACACAATGATCTTTTTTCATAAAAAATTAACACTATTATAGTTGATCGTTAATCAAGGATATAAACTGTTAAAAAGACAATGTTAGAATACTAGAATGGAAAAAATACTAAACGTAAGGGGACTTTAATATAATTAACCTAAATAGAATCCTATCAAATCTCAAATTTCAAGGTTTTTCTTTTTAAATACTTAATAGATATTAAGATAAGTAGATAGAATCAGAATTCTTTTTATTTACCCAAAAATAAAAGAATCAGAATTCTTTTTTAATTTCCTAATCTTAGAATAATTTCAGATTATAAATAATCAATTAAGTCGCCTCTAATATATTTATCATCCCAATTCTCATTCTCACTTTAACAATAATAATAATAATAATAATAATAATAATAATAATAATAATAATAATAATAATAATAATAATAATAATAATAATAATAATTCTTCTACTTTTCTTTAGGGTTTTTAGGGTTTATTAGGAGGTCTTCCATGTTAAAGAAGCGGCGCTGTGTGTCTGGAGTTAGGATGAGCCCGTATAATTATGAAGTTTTGAAGAAATACATTGATTTGGAAAAAAAGAGAGGAAATCAAATCGGAGTTCGAAGAATATTCGAGAAGGCTCTCGAGGATTTACCTTTTGGAAGAAAAGAATGGACGGATTATATTTATTTATGGCTTGATTACGCTTATTTTGAAGAATTTGAAGCAAAAGATATAGAAAAGGCTAGGGGCATTTATTCAAGATGTACTCGATTAATATCTCGTTATGGAATGTTCTTATTTCCTGAGGTTTGGATATCAGCTGCCAAACTTGAGATCAACGAATCAGATTTTGACAAAGCAAGAACTTTGCTTGAATCAGGAATCGAAAAATCTCCGGCAAGAGAAATCTTTCAGATATATATTGAGATGGAATTTAAATTAGGACATGTAATACGTTGTCAAACGTTGTTTATGAGGTACGTACAATGGTCTAAGGATGATGATTTTTGTTCATGGATTGAGTACACGAATTTCGAGAAATCTCAATTAAATCCAAATAGAGCAAGATTTATTTATGATATTGCAATTAGTCAACCAGCATTGTACAAGTGTAGACAACTTTGGGATTCTTACATTGATTTTGAGGTTTCAGAAGGTGAATTTGATAAAGCAAGGGAGCTTTTTGAGATACTTTTAAAACGGACTAAAAATGTTAATGTGTGGATTAAGTATGCAAGATTCGAGGCATTTATGGTGAAAGATGTCTTTCATGAAAAGGATGTTGTTAAATTAGATGAGAAATTGAAGCAAAATGAGGAGGAGATTGTGGATGTTGAAACTAGTATTCAAAGAGTTAGAGATATTTTTAGAAAGGGTTTTGATTATTTTAGAAGTTGTGAAAAGCCACATGTCGAGGAATGGGCTAGAGACATACTTTTGAAAGAATGGGAAATTTTGGAAAGAGGATTTGGTTCTTTTGGTGATGTTAATTTGGTGATTGAAAAGGCTTCAAGATTGAATAGGAAGAACCATGGGATTCTTCTCTCTTAGATGAATAAATTAGGTATTTTTTGCAATCTTTATTGACCTTTGTTCTTATTTATTTATTTTTTTTTTTTTTTTATTCATAATGAGTAGGAATATGTGGTCTGAACTCGAATTTCTGGTGAAGTTAAGGACGAGATTTTCTGCAATTGTTTACAGGAGAAATAGTTTCTTTTTTTTTCAATTAACAACTATATATAATCTTGTTTATATGCTTCTTTCATCACTAGTTTACCTTTTTCTTTTTTTTTTCTTTTTTTGCTGGATTGGCATTATGGAATGATCTTCTATCACAGAGAAGATTCCCAATGTGAACTTCAACTGGTAGTTTATTTGTTTTAAGTTTCTAAGTTGGATCCATGCAAATTCTGAATTATGTATGGTTTTTACAATTTTAGGGCGATAGATTTTTTAGGGGCTCGAGAACAGTATTCCATGTGAGATGTTTCCAGATGTAAGTAGAAGAAGTTAGTTAATTAACACTCTGCAAATAGCAACTGGCGAATTAGTATGAAAGTCCTGAATTTGTTGTTCCTGGGATGGTTTGAGTAATTTGCTTCCAATGGCTTCAAGATTGAATAAAAAAGGCCAAGGAATTATTATAGCATAGATGATAAAGTTAGGCAGTATGTCCCAGCAAAAAAAGGAAAAAAAAAAGTTATGCAGTTTCTGCAATTTTTTTTATTTTGATTCGATTTAAACTTATGATGTCAGGTTCAATTACTTAAACTGTGAAAATTGCTTCTAAACTGGGCTACTATTTTACTATGATATTTTCTTCAATTATTTACAAGAAATATGTTTCTTTTTTTTTTTATTCTTGATGTTAATTTCTAATCAATAGTTTTGATTGTATAGAACGAGACTTTAACTTGAGAGTATCTTCTTTAATTCTCTTCCTCTGACATGAATACAATGAAAAATAGAAAAAGCATTGGATTATTATATTTTTTTACATAAAATTATCATGATAAATAATTTCATAAAAAAATCACTCCAGCTGAAAGGTAATATGAATACTATATATTATTACTCATGAAAAATTCATAAGGTTATTTGTTTTCCCTGCTTTTTAACTATATACATTGTACTCAAAAGAAAAAAAAAAAGAAAAAACCTATATACATTGATACAATAATTTAAAGGAAAAACAAACAATACCACCAATTTCCTAACCATAGTCAAATACATGACCACACCTAATTGCCAATTTGAATACAATAAAGCCCCTCATTGAGTACCAAAAAAATATCCCAAAAGAAACTAAAGAATCAAGAAAATCCATACCCAAAAAAAAGATGGATAAAATAAAACATACAAAAATAAAACCAATTGTCCAATTTGCAATGGAGATCCTCTTATAAAAAACTAAGTCTCCACTTTTGATAAGCTTCTCTGCATTTTGGGATCAAAAAAATTGTGCAAAAAAATTAAGCCAAAATTTGATCAAGGAGAAGAAGAAGAACTAAAGCTGTTTCCTCTAGCATATCTAAGTTCCAAAGAAATTTGTCTTTCTAATTGAAGTTGTTTATAGAAATTGGCTATAAACAAATCAGCCCTTTTATCAATATCATCTTGCTGATGATGATGATCATCAGAAGAAGAAGATGATGGATAACTTATAGTTCTCTGAAGGGTTTTTGCTGGAGAATCCCTTGAATTGTTAGAATTAGAATCTTCAATACATCCCCTTAATCCAGGCCTATCATTGAAACTCAAACTCATCCTTTTGGCACCAATCATCATAGAAGCAATTTTCAATTTGCTTATATCGAAATTCAAAAGAAACCTTATTTTCTTCACTGCTTTCCTCAATCGGTATAATATTGACCAACTTTCCAACCCCATGTTCAGGAGAGAGAGAGAGAGAGAGAGAGAGAGAGAGAGAGAGAGAGAGAGAGAGAGAGAGAGAGAGAGAGAGAGAGAGAGATTTTGGAATGGATTAATTGTGATTTTGAAAGGTCATTAATTAGGGAGTATATATATGTGTGTGTGTGTGAGCTTCTTCTTGGGAGTGAAATTGCTTGGAGATATGATTGAAGGGAAACGTAGGGAAAAGTAATACCGTGTTTTTGTAATAGAAAAAGACCGCTGTTGGTCATTGGTTAGATTCATTCTTCATTAATAAGATATGTATACTAGCTAGGAATGTTCTTGCTATTGTCTCCTTTCCCATACTCTATTTTTTCATTGTGCAGAGTACTCCAAATCTTATTAGTTGGTTAATATGTATTTGTTCTTTTCTATATAAAAATAATAATAATAATAATAATAATAATAATAATAATAATAATAATAATAATAATAATAATAATAATAATAAAGATTGAATTACATTTTCTTTCTCCAACCTTTGTTCACACTGCGCATAAATTCTTGAATTTTTGTTAAATTATATTTTTCTTCCTTAACCAATAAATAGTTAACAAATTAATTTCTTAAAGTCTCAATTTGTTAAAGAATAAATTTTCCCTTTAACAATAATAAATATATTAATGCTTCAAAATGCCATTAATTTATTAAGATGTTTAAAGAATTTGCTTATAAATCTTTTTACTTAATATCAAATATAAATAAATGAGGGTTAATTTTATTTTACTATCGTTTAATGTGACCATTTACCAATATAATACCACATCTTAACTAATTGATAATTAAGTGATCGAAAACTTTGAGAGGTCTTAAATACCCTTATAATTTATGGTACTAAAATTTATCATTCAACGTAAGGGAAGAAAGTGGATTGTTTGAAAGGGATAATAAAAATACGATGATTTTTTAATATATGACAAATGCTTACGTCCCGGATCATTTAATACACTTCTTAATACATTCCTCCTTTATAGTAGATTTATCAACAAATCTTATAAAATAAAAGATAAATCTTAAAAAAAAATTATTACTAAAAGAAGTGTATTAAAAAGTGTATCAAAAAATACATTAAAAAGATCTGAGTTTAATAATTATAATTCACCTACATTTCCTCAAAATTCAAATTCTCTCACCATCTAATAAAAATTAACATTTTTATGAAAATTTCCGGCAAATCTTGAAGAATTTCAGTCACAAAAACATTATGCAAATTAAGCTTAATTTAATTAATTGAATTAAATGAAAATAAAATTTTCAACATTTTTTTCTCTAGTTTGTACAAATATTTTTTACAATAACTAACGTTTTTACCCATTTAAATTTAATTAGTTGAATCAACCATAATTTTATCTTCTTTCTTTTAATAGTTTGATAGTCTAGTTGTATAACATATGGAATATAATAATAGCAGTTTTTTTTTTTCTGGGAATTGTGTTATGAAGTGTGGTCAAACAGGCAACTGTGATGATGTTAGGCTTCCGAAGAACGATTCAAAACTTGAGAAATTAGAGCAGACTATCACGTGCTTAATTTCTGCAGTTAACCAATATATTAAGTTACACATTCCAGAAAAAAAAATATATATTAAGAAATTAGACTTGGCAACCAAGTAATGGTTAACCAGCTACCCTAATTAGTAGAAAATTACTGCCAGTCTTGAATCTCTTTGAAAAATCGAGAGAACAACACTTTTTTTTCTTTTTTTAGTAGGTATAAAGGTAAAATGTGATAAAATTGACTAACAACTCTAAGTAAGGGATCATTTCATCGGTATAGAATGTTACGTTCGTCAAACTTTATTGAGATTAAATTCAACTTAGTCATTATAGTCCTATTAAGATGTCAAGAGAATTAATGCTCTTATATGCAAAAAAAATAGAATTTATTTACACAAGCGCTTTCGTTTAATCTGATTCGATCATTTGACCTCTCATATAAAAGTATGAGCTTGTTGCACCTGAGTTACGATGATGATGAGAGAGACAACATTGAGTTCGTTGGTTTTCAATTCTTTTTAGAAATACAATCCTTATAGGAACATAACATTCTTTGTGAAAAAAATGCAGACGAGTTTTTCATTTTATATATTCTTTTCAATACATCTTTGAATTAAAGGGATGCAAGTCTACTAATTAATTTGGGCTAATGTAACACTTTCTATCCATATCTAGTTTGAGTTAGACTGTGATTTATTTGATATTTGATACAATTTAAGGCTATGAAAGTGTTGAGAATTTTTGTATAAGCAAATAATAGAATATTATTTATTATGTTAAGTTGCTTAAACAAATTTAATTTAAAGTGGTTTTTAAGAATAATAATAATAAGTAAAGTCTACTTAGGATACCAGAGTAGAGAAAATCACTAGAACGTTATTAGAGAATTTGGTGTGAGTAGGAAATTATTAGAGAATTTGGTGTGTGGATGAAGGATAATTTTGAACTTTTTGTAAATAAATTAAATAATAGATAAAATATATGACAAGTGTCATAAACTTGTATGTGACATGTATCATTTCATAACATAACAAATAGCAACCACTTGTCCTCTTTTTAGGTCATATAAAGTGATTAAACTATCAATTTTTTCCTAATAAATAGAACTAGAATCCTTCTCTTCAATCACCTATTCTCTCACTTTTCTTCTTAATTGAAGACTCTCAAGTTAAGATGTAAGGCTCTTCTTGTTCAAACATTCCTTGGAAGATCTTGAAGTAAATTTTTAATGTATAGTTTATTTTAAGGTTAAATTCTAAATAAATATAGTTTATTTACAAGTTTGCAAAGTTGATAGTTTAAAACTCTTTAGAATTATGATTTCTCTTTAGTTCATATTACCATTATTATAGCTTGAATTATTGATGAACTTTGAGCTTCAATTTAAATTTGGAATTAAGAATAGGATTGACCGATACTTTAAAGCGTACAATTGAAATGAAATTCTACCAAGTACTTTTATTATTTGGTTTCTAAGAAACTTGTCTACTTTATGAAATACGATTAGTTACTCTGACCAGGTAAATTCACGAACGGAAACTTACAAGATTTCCAATGACAATGTTATCATATAAAATATTTTTGACAAGAAATATCATTTGTATTTTGAAAACAGTTATTTTTGAAAAGTGATTCGATTTCTTATTCAGCAAGATATTTTTTATTGGAGAGGTTCTCCAAAATATATTTTACCTGTGTATTAGAATTGCATAGGAGTAGTGCTCTGTATAGGAATTTCTATCGCTTGTTGAAAATAATCATATCTAATTTTCTACAGGCTTTTTATATAATTGAATTTCAGAAAAGTTTTACTATCTAAAAATTAAATGATTTTTGAAAAAGAGTATATGCATTGTCATAGCATATTTCTAAAATTTGCATAAACATGAATGGATTGACGGACGGGTGATTTTACTATCCTTGAATTGATATGACTTAACTCGAGTTTAATGACCCATTTGAGAGGCCTATTGATTTTTGAAAGAACTTGAACTAGATTTATAAAGATGGCCATTAAATGGTCTTTTAATTTGAAAATATGCATAAAACTCCATTTCGATTAGATTTGATATGAAAAATTATTTTTGTTGCAGGAAGTGTCAAAGAATTGCACTGTGCGTGGTTGGTCCCCTGTACTAGGGCCTCATTCGATGGCGTGGATGATCTAGACTCTTGATTATAGATTCCACTTGATAGGAGGCGTGATGCCAGGGAGGGCTCAGCCCAACTGGTGCTTCGTCTGTCTTAGGCACCATCTTTGTGGTGTCTCGGCCACTCTACTTTGAGTCAGGAGGGGCTCAGAGTTGGGGTTGGTCACCAAGTATGGGTTGGTAGGTGCCCCAAAACTTCGTAGCCTGGTTTTGTTTGGAGGCATAAGGTATAAGTTAAATTGAGTATATTCGTATGGATTTGTGGCCTGGTATTGACTACGGGATTCTGGACCTAGTTCTGAGGTACCCATATTTGTGACGTGTTTTGGAACTTTAGGTTTCTGAGTTACAGTGATGTGTCTTGATTCGTTTAAACTTCCTAACTACACTCGAACCCAACATGTGTTTTATGCATTGATTTTGGAAATGAAGAGATAAAATTTTTCGTGCATAAAACTTGTTATAAAAACCTACATGTGCATATACTTTACTTATTTTAAAACATAGTGGCACGCACGTGAAGTTACTGATCTTTCTAGCTCACACTCTTTTATTACATGTTTTCAGATAACCTGGTATATGAACAAAACAGAAGTTTCATGACATACCCCGTTTTGAAGAATTAACTAGTGTAAATGTGCATTGTATATACTTTTGAGACCCTTTTGGAACCTCTTGTCGGATCAGGAGTGTATTTGTGCTTAGGTAGTTGTAAACTTAATTGCTAACTAGTTATATTAACGTGTATCGATCTAGTAATGTAAGGTTTGATTTCCACTGTTATTCACGAGATTTTAGCATTTTTATTACTATATTTTCTCTAACCAGACGAGTATTCATATATTTAGTACCGAGAAGTACGCTAGTACCTTACTCAACCACAGTGGACTTAGCAGAGGGGTTAAGGTGTTCGTACTATGTAATTCACTCGCATGAACATGGGAGGCCGTGTGATGTCATCAAATAGTGACCGCACTTATTCTTTTGATCATCAATGATCTCTGGAGCTCTCTTTAACTCAACCCAAATCTTCTTCAATGCCAGATGATCGAATTATTCATGGCATAATGCTTTTCTTTAAGCCTGGAATACTTTAATGACTTCTTAATCTCAGAAATTTGACCTTCAATCGCGGAATAAATATTAAGGAACATTGTGTCCAAATCACCATGACATGTTGAAAGCCACTGCTTAAAAACTGAATTTTCACTCTCAACTCGGTTGGTGGTCGCTACCCCGAAATGTAATACTTTACTTGTCCAAACTCTAATAAATTTATGAGCAAGAGGATTCAACCAAGTATTAAACAAATAATGCAAGAAATCCGGCCTTTTATGCTACTTTATCTTCAAATTATCCAATCTTTTACAGTACTCCACCTCATTGATTTCATTGAGCAATTTGTGTCATGTACCATTTATGAACTGTGATGTCACCTCTTCATCTTTAATCATCTCAGTTAATTTTTCCAAGACATTTTGATTAATGTGCCTTCTAAATATCATGTAGTAGGATCTATTGAACACCTCATCGATCACATACATTAAACCACTTTCCTTGTCCATAATAATCACAACCAATTCATATGCATTAATATTTTCCTCATTCCCTATTGACACAGCTGATGCAAAATATAAGTGCTTAATCTATTCAAGCACACATCTATACGTTGTAGCTTGCTCATTCCGCATGACTGCAATTGCTATAGTGAAGTTCTGATCGATTGGAGTCATCCCGACGACCTCCAACAATGGCATATTGTACCTAAGTAATAAAATACAAAGGACAAATAGGATATTTACAAACTGGACATCATAAATTTAAATTTAGATCCTAAACCATAAATTGTTAAACTTAAATAAAAATAATAAATATGAACTAATTCATTTAAATATTAATTAAATAATAACAATTTTTATATAAAAAAACTCTAAACCCTAAAAAAGCTAAACTAAACATAAATTAAAGTATAAATTAAGATATTTTATACTAAGATATTAAAACTATCCCAGTATAAATTAATAAAAAAAATTAACTAATTCAACATAAATGTTTAGTATAAATATTAATTACGTGATCACGATTCCTTTAAGATAACCCTATTAATATTATAACTTAAAGAATCAGTATACATTTAATACCCACATCTCCACTTAACAAAATATATACAAACAACTTTTGTTTGTTTGTTTTATACGTCGTATCCATTATCAGTATATATGGCCACGTTCTCATCAATTAAATCGATGTCGGGTGTGCAACAATAATATCACTAAGTACGTCGCTCCCGTTAAAGTTTCTGTAGAAGACCGTATAACCCCGTTGAGTACTTAAACAAAGAACTTCTTCTACTGTGTTATGCCCCTGCATCCATTTCTTCTTCATCTTGGCAAAGACGTTGTATAATTTATGTGCACTACATAAATTATATAAATCATATTATTAAACCCTAAACACAAATTTAAAGTATTATAATAATCTAGTAAATGTAATGCGACATACCTTACAGTACAATCCATATTTTATTTTCGAAAAAATTGTAACATATTATGTAGTGGCATATGAATCGATCTGTATCAATTGCTCCTCTGTCAATCTTGCAGCCTGAGCGTGACCGTGAAGATAGACATCTATTATATGGTTGTGCCTCTCATCATGTACGAATAATTGCTAGTTTTCACTCGTCGTCATTTGCTCGCCTTTTAATTTGAAAGAGCAACCACACTTTTTAGTTCCATAAGGATCCCGCCTTTTATGGGAACTTCTTCTTTATCATCAACTCTCCGCTTCGTTCTTGATTTATTTGCACATCCACGCACGCAAGCCAATGTAGCATACGATCGGCGATCGGAAGTTCTTGATCTCAAAATATCAAGTGACAATCAAATATGTATTCACTTTCATCGTCGTTTCATTTGCCCAATCCACCAATTCTATTTTCGAATTAAAATTTTGATTAGTTGCGAATAAATGCCCATGATTCACGTATTCTTTCGGTTCTAAAAGTTTTTTCAAATGTAATCGGATCTACATTAGCCTGTTACATTAAAATATAATACGAAACAAATTAATAATTCATCTTATATAATTAAAAAAATTATAAAAAGAATAAAAACAACATTTAAAAAATTTTAAAAAATGCACTTACATAATTTCTCTCAGGTGAGCGAAATTCTCTAAGAAATTTCACCAAGTTGGATAAAATTGCTTCAAAATTTTTGCCAAATCAGACGAAATTCCCATCTAGGAGTGATGGTACATACCTCACAACACAGTCAGCATTTTTGTGAGTGACGAGACTGAAAATTAAGAAGTAAATTTGTTTTGTAATTTCCAAAGATTAAAATTTTACGCGTGACAAAAAAAAAATTCTAGAAGAAGACAAAATTATTTTTATCACATATAAAAAGTTTCATTCTTTATCTAAACATAAAAATTCATATAGTTTTTTTCTATGTAGAGTAAAAGTATCCCTTATTATTACTTCATTTCATGAATAGATAAACAATTTTTTTGAAAGAAAGTTAATGAGTAATTGAAATTCTTTTTTATGGAAGAATATATATATATATATAATACACGAACAATATTAAATACTACCTTAATTTGTATTATGAGTCTATCTAATGTGTGGCTTAAAGTAAATAATATTATGGATAGAATATGCCATATAAAAATTAATATATTATATACGATAGTTAAATTGGGGGACAAATGGGTGGGTTGGATAGGTTTTTGATAGAGTATTCCATAGATACATAGTCAATAGGTAAATTGTCTATCCATGCTCTAAAGACTAATTAACTTAAATGAGTGGATTTAAATGAATAATGGATTTAAATGGATCATTCATGGACACCCTACATATTAATTTTATAGGATGCATTGGGCATCCTAGATGGACATCCAATAGACATCCATATTAACCATTACAATTTACTTACTAATGGACTTTTGTAAACCCATTAATTATTTTGAAAATTTTTCATTAACAAATGGCGTTATATAAATCCATTAACTATTTAGTTTTATTTTTATAAAATTTTCTTTAATTATTATTTTATAGAGAAATTGGTCTTAAACTTTGAGGAGAGAAAGTAACCGTGAGTTTTATAGAGAAAAAAGTGAGCATAAATTTTAAAGAGAGAAAGTGAACAGAATTTAAAAAAAAAAAAAAAAGAACCGTGAATTTTAAAGAAAAAAAGTAAACGTGAATTTTAAAGAGAAAAAATAAACCTAAAATTTAAAAAAAAAACATAAATAAAGTATCATGAATTTTTTTAAGAAAAGAAACTAATTTTCCCATCACATAGAAAGGGAGCCTCATTCTCTCTTCATGTCCTTGTTATGAAGTTCACGGTTTTTTTCTTAACACTTTTTGTGAATTGTGTAGTTTTTAGTTTGAATTACACTAAAAGGAAACTGTTTTGATGTGGCCTTGTTTCAATTATCGGAATTGATAATCCACTATGTAATTTATAGAGGGAGAGTGACCTTCCAGTCTCTCTGTTCTATCTTCACTAAAATCAACATTTATCTAATAGAAATGTAGTTCTATTTTAGCTTCGTTTTGAATGTTTAGGATACGCAACGGATTATCTAATGGAGGGTGTATCCATATGGCAAAGTACGTTAAATAAGAGATTTTGAGTTATTTTGAGAACGATTTTGTGCTGCATTTTCAACATTGTGCTGCAGTCAACTTTGTGCCCTGTAAATTTTTCTCTAGATAAATCGAGAAATCTCAAACACCAGATTTAAAAAATAGATTATCCAAATGAGTTGTCCAACAAAAGGTTTAAGATATCCTAAAAATCCATCATCTATATTTTAGTGTCTATGTCTATCCTAGCCCCTTATCTATTATGAATTGGTTTTTATTGATCCTAAAATACTTGAACGTGGGAGGATCATGGTCCAGTGGTTTTTTTCCAGGCTTTAAATATTACAAAATTTAAAAATTTAATAAAAATTATTGAACTCTAAGGAAATATATACATATGTGTATATATATATATATATATATATGAAAATAAAGAAATCTAACATGACTTACTTTCACCATTTAGTGTCCATGTGGATACTTTCTTCTTTTTTCTTTCTATTTTATTGTAAAAAGCAAAAAGAGATAATATAAATTTGATATAGATAATAATTAAAGCGTTTTAATTTGATAATAATAATTAAAGAGTTTTAATTGATAATAAAACATTATATGCCGATAATTTGAGAATCCTGCAATAAGTAAGTTAATCTAATAAAATAAATTCGTAAACTTTAATTTCCAAAAAAATTAATTTGCAGTCTAAAAACTACAATATTTTTTTAAATAAATCCGAAAAATTTAATTTTAAAACAAAGAGATAATAATCAAACATTAAAAAAATAAATGTGAAATATTTAATTTTTAAAATTGGGAAAAAATGCAAAACAAATCTGAAAATTTTAATTTTAAAGGAAAAGTGATAATAATGAATTTGATATGGATAATAATTAAAAAGTTTTAATTTGATAATAAAACTTTATTCACTGATGATTTGAGAATCCAGTAAGAAGTAAGTTAATCTAATAAAAAATTAGTCTAATAAAATAAATTTGAAAACTTTAATTTTCAAAAAGTTTAATTTGCAGCTGAAAAATTAAATATTTTTTAAATATATTAAAAAATAAATTTAAAAATTTAACTTCCAGAATTCATAAAAAAAATGAGAAAATAAATCAAAAATTTTAATTTAAAAAAAAAGATAATATTGAATTTGATATAGATAATAATTAAAGAGTTTAATTTGACAATGATAATTGAAGAGCTTCAATTTGACGATAAAACACTTTATTTGCTGATGATTTGAGAATTCTGCAAGAAGCAATTTAATCTAATAAAATAAATTTGAAAACTTTAATTTCTAAAAAAATTATTTTGCAGCAAAAAAAATACAATATTTTTTTAAATATATTAAAAATTAAATCTGAAATTTTTAATTTTAAAAAAGATATAATAATGAATTTGATATATATCATAATTAAAGAGTTTTAATTCGATAATGAGAATTTGAAGAGTTTTAATTTGATAATAAAACTTTATTGGTTGATAATTTGAGAATCTGCAAAAGCAAGTTAATCTAATAAAAAATTAATTTAATAAAATAAATTTGAAAACTTTAATTTCTAAAAAAAATTAACTTGCAGTCGAAAAACTACAATTTTTTTAAATATATTAAAAAATAAATCCAAAAAACTTAGTTTCCAAAATTCAGAAAAAATGCGAAAATAAATACAAAAAATTTAATTTAAAAAGATATAATATTGAATTTGATATACATAATAATTAAAGAGTTTAATTTCGTCTGATAATTGAGGAGTTTTAATTTGATAAAATAAAACTTTATTTGATGATGATTTAAGAATCCTTCAAGAAGAAAGTTAATATAATAAAATAAATTCGAAAACTTTAATTTATGAAAAATTTAATTTGCAGTCGAAGAAATACAAATAATTTTTTAAATGTTTTAAAAAAAATCTGAAATATTAGTAAGAAAAAAATAATATATATATATATATATATAAACAAAGGCATTATAACTTACCACATGGGACACCTTCTCCTTTTTTTTCCAATGCAAAAATGAAAAAAATATATATTCAATAATAATAAATGAAATATATCTAATACTCTCCCTATTATTTAGGGGTAAAATATTTTTAAAATTTTAAAAAATAATATAAGAGATATAATAAATAAATAAAAGGGATTTAATTTTGGTTGATAAGTGATGCTATCCCTATTATTTAGGGAAAGACATTTTTAAAAATTTTAAGAATATTCGGAACTATCTCGTAAATTAGTATTTATAAGTTGATATTAAATATAATCCTTTTTAAATTGACTTCTCTTCCGATACCAAACTCTCACCACTATCGATATTTTTCATCAGCAAAGCATTCTCAATATGGCTTATTTATTCATCATTTTTTAATAATCCATTTCCTGAGTGATAATTCTTTGTATTACGTTATCATATTTCAAAGTGTAAAAAATGAACAAATTTCAGTTATTCAAACTAGTACGAGGAAGATGTTTACAAATTGAAATTTATTTTCCTTTGCCATTCTTTTCTTTTTTTTTTTTTTTCTCTTGGACTATCCTTTTTTTGTATTTAAATATAATTTCATGAAAACTAATATAATTCTTTTTTCTTCTTTCTCTTTTTTTATATGTTTCCATTTTGTTAAAAGATTTGATCTTTGTGCATGCTATCAATTTAATGATTAAGTACTTTTTTTTTGTATTTTGGGTTAAATTATATTATACCTAATTATAACTACTAACATTTTTTTTATTTATGGGATTATCTTTGTTGAACTTTTAGTTGCAGATATTGGAGTTGAAACTAATGAATGCATCAAAAATATATTTGGGTATGTTCTTTTAATATTATCTGACCTTTTTTTTTTTTGGAAAAATATTATTTGACTTTCTATTTTAAATAAAACATTATTTGACTTTTACATTTAAGTTTATGAGTTTAAGAAGTTCTTTTTGAATTTATTTCTTTCCTTTTAACATGTGATGAAGATGAGATGTATTTGTACAAGTCAAGTACTTTTTGTGTATTTCTGACTATACTAACTTATTTTTGTTTTCTTTTTTTATGAGATTATTATTGTTGAATTTTTAGATTGCAGATACTTGAGTTGAAGCTAATGAGTTCATCAAAATATATTTGAGTATGTCCTTTTAAATATTTTTAACTCTTAGATTTAATGTTTATAAGTATGATGAGAATTCGTTTATGAATGTGTTTTTCCTTTTTAATATTTGATAAAAAAGAAATGTATTTCTAACTTTCTTTTGGCTACATGTATAGTTGTCACTCATCATCTCTATTTATAGGTAAATTTTTCACTTCAAATAATGTTCAAATATCAGCAAAGATTTTCCACGAATGCTAAACTACTCTATGATTGAACCTAATTTTAGACTTTACATAAAAAGTAACTTTTTTGTAATTATATTCAATCCCCTTATTAGCAAATAATATGTATGTTATTGTAAATTGTTCAAATATGCCATTTCTTTATTTTTCTTTCCAATTTAATAGTAATTGTAATATTTCTTTTCTTTTTTTTTTTTGGTACAGAATAATGATTGTAATCTTGTTATAACAATTAATTTTCTTTGCAGACTATTTTTTCCAATTTTTCTTAGGAACTCAATATTGTTCTATTTTTCTCTTTTCATTTGTAAACATGATATAAATAAAATTTCTTATTATTTTATTGTCTTAGTGGCTTTATGATCATGTTTTTTAAATGAGTTTATTTGGGGTTTAATTTGAAAATTACTTATTAATATTTTATTTTTTTTAAATGAATTTTATTTTTTATTCATATACGTTTCAATTTATTGGTATCTATTTTTCTTTATATTTAAAACGTGGTTTTAAAAATAAAACAACAATCTTAGTGTGACTAATTATGTAATTTTCTTCATTTTCTATGGGAAATGTTTGTGATGTATAAAATTATACAATAGTCGAAGAAGTTCTCTAATTTTCTTTTGTGAAAAATGTTTTTTAAAGGTATAAAATAGTTGAAGAAGTGATATAAATATACATTTCCAATATCTATATATATCATGTTTGCTCTGATGTAGGCCAATTAGATAATTATTTAACTTTTGTACCCCCATTACATTCTTTTTTATTAGAACATTACTGTTTTTTAATTTTTTTTTTCCTTTTAGGTGGAGGAAGATGAGGTGCTGGAGTGGTAGGTAACAAGTGAAAAAAATATTAGTTACGAATTGTTACCTAATTTCTAACAGTAGGGAAAGAGTTTTGGGGGAGAAAAAAATGAGTTTTTCTTTTTCGAGAGAGGGGTGGGTGAGTGAGGGGATATTAGTTACAATTTTTTATTTATTTTTCAAATAGCAAAATGAGAAGTATTAATGAATTCTATCCAATTTTTTACTTAGCAAATAAAAGTCCTATTTAATATTTTTTCATTTTTTGTTACACCATTTTTCTTTAATATTCTTTTTTCTATTCTTTTTTATTTCCATGGGTTTATTTGAATAAACTACTAAGTACATATAATTATGAACAGTAAAACAGAAACAAGACTAATGTACTACATATATATTTTAGTCTCCTTCTTCTTTGGATCATTTTTTAAGAAATTTTTTAAAGGTGGGAAAGAAGTATTAGTCTTTGTTTTAAAATAATATTTATTTTTTTAATTAAATTTTTTTTGAAAAATGGAATATTATGTGTTTCTCAAAATTATAATAAAGTACTCATTGCACGATTTTTTAATATACAACATTATAATTTGATCGTTGCATTAAATATATAAAAATTTCTAACTTTGATTTTAATATAATTTCATAATTCACAAATATTTATCTTGTGCTTCAATCTAATAAATCTTTTTATGAGGGAATAAATGGTTTCTTTGATTATTTAGAAACATAAAAATCCCATAAACTTACATTACCATAACCTTTTAATGATTTTTTTTTACCTTATCAAGATTCATCAACGTGTTTCACACGTTTAACAAAAAAATATCTCTCTGGCATTTATTTGGTTTGAAATGTATGAACAATAATCCAAATAAAAAGATATAATCTAAAATTGACGACAATGTCCTTTAAAAAAATCGAGGAAAGGGCTTTTTTTTTCCTTAGACATGAGTGACTCATCAAAAAACAATAATTATTCTTTTGAATTAAACATATATCTTCTATCAGGAAAAGCAGTTGTCAGACATGTAAACAAAATTTAGAACCAAAAATTGATATATGAGCTATGGTGATAATAACTTTACCGAGGATTACTAGGACCTTAATGATGCTTTGGTGATCTAATATAGAAATAGTGAACTTAAAATGATATATTTCACTGAAACTCTTCTTTTTGAGGGTATGAAATAATTAAGAAACATAAAGTATAGAGATTATTGTTTATACTCTTGAACCATAGAAAACAAATTTTCATTAAAAAAATCTAACAAGCACATAATTATTGGATCAAAATTGAGCAAAAAATTATTAATTAATAAAAGATAAATTATCACTAAAATAATAAATTGAAAAAATTGAAAAAAATTATTAATTAATAAAAGGTCAATTGTCACTAAAATAATTAAAGTATTTTTTCACTCCCTATGTTTCTTATAGCTTTCAAAACTAAAATATTCTACTCCCGTGTGATTAACTATCTAATTATAGATACATTAAAATATTCTACTTTTCGGGGCATACGTTATTATGGATTAACTTTCCAATTTAATATATAATTTTTCTTATGGTTAAACAATTTGTATTAGGTTTTCATATTTTATATGATTTAGAGTTATTTTAAAAAACATCCATATACTTTTAATGAATTGTAATTCAGTACCTAAATAGAACTTTTAATTTGACAAATAAGTACCAAACTTAGGGTTTCGTATAAGAAAAATAATTGTTGAAAAACTTTTAATTTAACAATCAAGTACCAAAATTAGGGTTTAACTTGTTTTTTTTTTTACAAAACTCTAATTTGAGTACTTTATTGTCAAAATTAATCATTAATTTTTTTCAACTGTTAATTTTTTTTTTACAAAATCCTTTTGGGTACTTATTTGTCAAATTAAAAGTTTAGCTATTCAGTCAACAATTCATTAAAATATTGTGTTTTTTTAAACATTCACTCGTATTTCAAGTGCAAAAAAATTGTTGATTTATTTATTAAATTGAAAAGTTAATCTATATTAATACATATTATATTATAAAGAGTAAAAATATGCAAATATATGTGAAACATGACAAGTAAAAGTTGGAGAGAGGTTTCAAATTTACACAGAAAAAATAGAAAGAGATTGGAGAATGAAGAACCATTATTTTAGGACTTTCAAAGCTAGTTCAAGTAATTTAAAATGGCCCGACCCACCCCATTGGTTGCAGACCTAAAACAGCCACATTAAGGGCTAGCCTGTTTTCTTATCGGCTCAAAAATATCCAGGCCATTTATCTTCTATCTGGTCACGCTCTGAATGTGCTAGCCCAGGGACCATTTTGTTTTTAAAATCTTTTTTTCCTAGATTTTTTTCCTTCTATTTTTAAAATAATTTATGAATTAATGAAAGAGTTAATTACATTCTTCTCCTTGAAGTTCGTTCAGATTATAATTTCATTTATCTAGTTTATATAAATTGCAAATACATTCTTATTGTTTATATGTTTATAACTTATTAGTCCCTATTACTAATTTCAATTAAAAAATATTATAAAAAAATAATGATTATGTGATAAAAAATTTAAAATCTTTTTAAAATATTAATTTGCAAATTTACTTCTTATTTATTATCATATATTAAGACAATAATATCCTTCATTATGGACATTAGTCTAAAAAAATTTTAACAATAGTATTGTTATCTTTATATATGATAATAAAAAAATAAACTTGTAGGAAGATCTTAAACTTTTTTATTGCATAACCATTTTTTTCTGATAAAAATTTTTCATTAAAATTAGTAGTAAGGATCAATAACTTATGAAAATATAAACGATAAATTAATTTTTACAAAATAGAGGAATGAAATTATAGTTTAAACAAACCTCAAGAGAAAAAATAAAATTAACCCTTAATAAAATTGTACCCTAAAAAAATATAAAATAATAAACTTCCTAAACTCACTTTTTTTGGCTTGTTAACTTACTTACACTTACAAAATATAATACATTTATTTACATATACATGTAATAATGACACAAGAATTAAAAATTAAATGAATATGAGCAATTTAAATTCAATCAAAGGGTAAACTTTGATTGTTTTGTAATTTAAATTTAATTAAAGAGGAAAATTTGATTTTATTTTTTTTTCTAATAATGAACTTTTTTTTCTCAGTGTTACTATTATGTATGGTGTATTATTGTTTAAAAAAAAAAAGTGTTTATATAAAAAATAAATATTTAATTTTAAAAAGAAGAAGGTAACCGTAACTAGTATGTCTTCCTAGATCAATATTAATGTAGTCCCCTTTGGAACAAAAAAAAAAAAAAAAAGAAAGAAAATTGGAACCCGATCGATCGACTTGCAAAATAATCTTGGATCGCGAAAGAAATTAAGCGATTTTATATTTATTATGGAGAAGTCAATGGCTTCCAATTCAAGTAAGGTGAACTTATACGTAACTTCAAGAACTTGCATGTTCTTTATCTTATATAAACTGTTTCATGCAAAAATACCTAATTATTTATTCCACTCAAAATGTTGACCGAATTCGCCACCTTTTTAATTTGGAGACTTCAACTTCAACCTGATATAGGGAGTGGAGTTGACGTTAGGCTCAATTCCACCGCTGCCTCTCTTTGAACTGTCTTCTTCCAACGCACAAGCTTATATGCAAAAAATATACAGAGAAAAACTTGAGATTAATGAAATGGCCATAAACTCCTTGCAGAATTAATTAATATTAATTGGAAGAAAAATATGAATCGGAATAAGCATTCTCAATACAATGTTTGATTAGATAAAATAGGTATAAAAAGAAAATACATATGATTATAAGAATATATATTTTAATATATCATATTTTAGCGTAAGTTAGAAGTTTAATGGTTTTGATTTGTTTTAGCTTGCATTAGAGATTTTTAGTACCTTCATCAATTAATGAGATTATTCTAGACAATTTCTTAATTAGGATATGTCTAATTCATACTTCTTTTTACATAATTAACAATATATACAAAAATCAAATTTATAACCTTATATTAACTCTTGTATTTCTTGTTCAAGTGAATAATACAAGCTTGGTGCACTTTTTATAAATAAAAAGAAAATTTCAAGTGAATACAAATTATCTTGCTATTAAAAGAAAAATAAAAATTAAGGATGGGTGATGTTGTAATTTCACATACTCGTGATTAAGCATACTTAGTTAAAAGTTTAAAAACCTTTGCTTAATGGTATAAAGTCAAAAAACGGTAAACTCAATATCACGGAATTGCCGCCAACCAAAGCTTCAAGTTGAAGAAAAGGTGAAGCAGAAAAAACACTCTAAACACACATTTCCAAATCCCCCATTTTCATTATGCCCCAAATTCTTCAGTACGATCGCCTCTCTCTCTCTCTAACAAACATCTATGTTGATGATACAATGAAATCAAGTCGATCAAATGGCCATCGTTTCATCATTTCCTGTTTCTTCTTCATCGCTTTTCTCTGTATTTTAGCTTCTGTAAACGAAATTCGATTCAATAGCTTCTTAAAATTCGGCAAATGTGCTTTATCATCATCAAATTCATCTCCCGATAATTCCACCTCAAATTTCCTTCCATTGAATTCAACTTCAAATTCATCTAATTATTCCAATTCATCATCATCGCCGGAAGACGAAATCCGAATACTCATCGGAATCTTAACACTACCAGATCACTACCACAAGAGACACTTTCTCCGACTCATCTACGGCACACAATCGACGGAAAATGCAAAAGTCGATGTCAAATTCGTATTCTGCAATCTCACGAAAGAAGACCAAAAGGTACTCGTAGCACTAGAAATTATGCGATACGACGACGTAATAATCCTCAATTGCCAGGAAAATATGAATAAAGGTAAAACTTATACTTACTTCTCCAGCTTACCGGAAATCTTCAATTCCACCACAGACGACGCCGGCGAACCGTCTCCATCTCCGCCGTACCATTACGTCATGAAAGCCGATGACGATTCGTACTTCCGATTGGATAATTTGGTAAAATCCCTAAGACCTTTGCCGCGAGAAGATTTATACTACGGATATGTAATTCCGTGCCCTAGTATGGATCCTTTTGTAAATTACATGTCAGGAATGGGATATTTGGTGTCCTGGGATATTGCAGAGTGGATTAGAGAATCGGAGATTCCATTGAAGCATTTAGAAGGTCCAGAAGATAAGGTTTTTGGAGAATGGCTTAGAGATGGGCGAAGAGGGAAAAACCGGTATAATGCGAAATGGTCAATGTATAATTTTCCTGAACCGCCAACGAGATGTACACATGAGCTTTGGCCGGATACTATTGCTGTTCATCTTTTAAAGACTCAAGAGAAATGGATTCAGACTTTGAATTATTTCAATGTTACTAAGAATTTGAAACCTTCGAAATTGTACCATATACCTTAGGTAATTTATATTACATTTATCTTTTCTTTTTTATTCATTTAAGTGGAAGACTGGAGAGTGATTAATTAATAACAATTGATTGGAGGCTAATTTTGATGATTATTGTTGAATTTCTTCATGTAATTTGATCTTCAAAAAAAAATTCTTATGAAAATGGTCTTGTATGATATAATTGTTGTTCATATATATATATATATATATATATGGAGTTTATATAGTTTATATATGTATTTAAGTTCCAATTAACATGAGATTATTGTAATTTTGGAAAAGGCGATAGTTATTATATTTGCACTGTTTTTGGCTTTGTACATATTGGGGTAAATTTATGTTATATACTGCAATAAATATATGTATATATATCTTATATTGAAGTTTCTTGCCAAATCTATAGTTTATTTTTTTCTAAAAGGAAGATGCTCCCATTGCTCGTGAGGCTTGTTTGATGATGCTTCCCAATCAAAAGTTGTGGAATTCAATTTTGCATTATGCAAGTTGTCCTTGTATTTTGTAAGATTTATTCCTACTCTTAATAGAGTTGTGTAGCATCTCTGCTGCTAAAAAATAATCCCATTATATGGATTGGTGCACTCATTAATAGTGCCATTGTGTGTTGTTTTTCTTTTTTTCTTCTTTTTCTTTGAATCTTCCTCGAAAGAGGACATTATTTTAAAATCTTCCAAGAAAATGCAATATGGGAAGTATCAAAGACACTTGTGGGCCTATGATAAGATTTGTAAGCCCAAAGACATTGGAGGATTGGGCTTTAGATGCTTCAGGGACAAAAACATAGCCCTCCTTGCCAAGTTGAGTAGGCAATCACAAACAACCCACTACAAATTATGGGTCCAATTAATCTGGTCAATGTACTTACAAGGAGATCCTATTTTTTGACCTTTTGAGAAGCCCAGCTAATGTTTCGCGAGATTAGAGTGCGATAAGAATCTCAGAAGGATTTAGTCAAGAAGGTCCTTGCTTCAAAATCTACTTTAAAAAAAAAAAAAAAGAACCACCATTAAAGTTCTTTGATTTGATCGGCAGAAAAAATAGGGTACAGATGATGGGGGACATCGTACATTCAATTTTGAATTCATAGATCTTCCCAAACTAGCTATGTTATGGGTTACATCATTAGCTTTTCTATTAACATAAAATAAGGGGTTAAAGGTGTAATAGGCAAAGCATTTCTTAATCTGAAGAATAAAGTGGTCAGAGGGTAATCTATCATAACTCGAAGAGGTCACTTTTTGGCAAACTTCTAAACAATCACTTTCAATAATATAGTCTTGGATATCCACTTAATTCGCTAAAGTCGAAGAAATGTTTGTAGAATGGCATGTGCTTCCAAACACTGAATTGGTAACGAGAAAGGAATATTTGATGCTTAGGATATAGTCAAAAGGCCATCACAATCCCTCATGATCACTCCAATACCATAATAGCCATCTTTAGCTGATATCAACATTTATCTTGAGTTGGTCAATACTTGGTGGGGGCCATCTAAGGGAGGGTGATGCACCAAAATGAGAGTTGCTAACATAACCAAGATTGGGAGATCTCAAAGAATGGGATAATTCATTTTCTAAAGTACCTGCGATCATAGCAATAGTCAAATGGTCAAATGAGATATTATCAAACACAGAGGCATTTCGGGCTTTCCAAATCATTGGTGTAGCAATTTGCAAGAGCGAATTTGGTTGGGAAAGATGATGTTCTAGAAAGGGATTGTTATTGTTAGCCCTAAGGGCATTAATACTTATGTTTTGATTATGATTAACATATGCTTGTGTGAGTATTTTAGCTAACCTTTCATAGAATAAAAGAAGCATCTGTAAAGTCTCAAAGTCTACAAGCAAAAGATCTTGTTGGTGAGAGCAAAATGGAGAAGAAGAGACCAAGCCATTCCAAGATCAAATCATTGGAGACATTGAAGACATTGAAGGCATTGTCTATGCTAGAGTGGAATTAGGTACTACCCTATAAAACTCCCTAGTCTTACTCTTTGATTATTGATCATATATGAAGCTCCTTTTACGATTTTCACAGATATAAACTTTTGTTAAAATATAAGTATTCTTGACTGAAGTTGTGATATTTTTGGAAGGTTTTTCTTCTCTTTAAAATGATTGTCAAGAATACATGTTTTTGAAACAATGAAGAAAGTTTTTGTCTTAAAAAGAAACTTGGCTGAAGAAACAAAAATTCGGTCATCCGATTTTAAAACCGGTCGTCCGATTTTTCCTAAATCAAAAAATTTGGCAGTCCGTTTTTCAGATGAACAAGTCCGAATCTTTCTGTTAAAAAATTCGGTCATCCGGTTTTTAGAACCGGTCGTCCGATTTTTGTCTAAATCAAAAAATTGGCAGTCCGTTTTCTAGCTGGACAAGTCCGAATCTTTCTGTTTAAAGAACCGGTCGTCCGATTTCAGGAACCGGTCGTCCGATTTTCACATTTACTGTATAAAATATTATCGTTGCACTGAATGCAACGGTCACTTTTTTTAAGACAGTATATATAGACTTTATGATCAGCCATAAAGTAGACAAGTTTTGTGAAATATTTATTGTGAACATTTAAAACTTTCAAGAGCTTCAAAAGCACATTTATTGCAAACACTTTTCATTCCAAAAACAAAAATCTTCTTGAGCTTCATTATTGATCATCCTCAAAGAAGAAGAAAGGAGGAGCTTGTAGAACATTTCATTGAGTTGTACCTATTATTTCTCAAGCTCAAAAGTGGTAATATTGTTCTTAAACCTATCTTTCTCTTTTATTGATATCAAAGGTTTGTGTTGAAAAACCCTTTGGGTAATCCTTTGATTTACATTGTATTGTGATTTGAGGTTGTGTGCAGGGTGATCCTCATATTTGTAGTTGGTATATCTTTGTGTTTTTAGTGGATTTGAAAAATACTTGGGTGTTGACTCAAGGTAGTGGATGTAACTCTTTGAGAGAGTGAACCACTATAACTCCTTGTGTTCATCTTTAAGCTTCTTACTTGTCTCAACCACAAAATTTTGTTTAGTTTGGAATTTTATTAAAAGATTTTTAGAATTCTCTTTCAAACAAAATTGGAGGTTTATCTTTTAATTAACAAAGAATTTTCGATAGTTAGCCAAAAACCTTATTCACCTCCCATCCCCCCCTAAGGTTTTTTAATTGGTATCAGAGCAGGGCTTCTTAAAAAAGGACTAACACCCTTGAAGCAAAAGATCTTTACTTTACTATGGCTAATAATTCTAGTTTACCATATGTAGAAGGCTCTTCTACAAATAGACCTCCTCTTTTTTATGGAACAAACTATACTTTTTGGAGTCTCGAATTAAAATATATTTTGTTCTATTAACTTTGACTTGTGGAGCATTGTAGAGAAAGGTCCTTACATTCCCAAAATAAATGGAGTAGCCAAGAAGGTTGAAGAATTTGATGAGTTCGACTCAAGGAAGATGACTCTAAGCTTTCAAGCTATGAATATTCTTAGTTGTGCCTTGGATGCAAACGAATATAATAGAGTGAACGGATGTGATTCGGCTCATGAAATGTGGAAGTTACTTGAAGTAACTCACGAAGGAATAAATCAAGTAAAGGAGTCAAAGTTGGCTATGTTGGTGAGAGACTATGAGCTATTCATGATGAAACAAAATGAGAGCATTAGTGACATGTTCACAAGGTTCACCAATATCACAAACGGCCTAAAGGCATAAGGGAAAGAGTACTCAAGAGGAGAAGCTAATAGAAAAATTCTTGATGCACTTCCAAAAGCTTGGCAACCAAAAACACTAGCTATTGAGGAATCAAAGGATTTGAGACTACTTCCTATTGAAGAACTCATAGGATCACTACACACCTATGAAATGAAAATAAAAAGATTGAATGAAATGGAAGATGAAGAAAAAGGAAGAAAAGGCATTGCACTCAAGGCAAATGAAGATGATCAAACATACTCATCAAACAATGAAGATAAGGTTGATGATGATGAGGAAATGGCATTGATAGTGAGAAAATTTAAAAGATTCTACAAGAAAGGTTTCAACAATAGAGGGAAGAAACCTCCACTCAAGAAAGGAGGACAAAGCTCATCACTCTTCAAAGCTAGGTGTTTTGAATGCAATAGCACCGATCATCTTGTAGCCGATTGTCCCAAGGCTCTTGAAAAGGAAAAGGGAGTGTTAGAAGCCAAGCTTGAGGCATTAAAGAAGAAGAAGAAAGGCAAAGGCCTAATATGGACTTGGGATCAAGACTCAAGTGAAAATGAAGAAGAAGAAGAAGAAAAGGCCAACATATGCTTCATGGCACTAGAAAATGAGGTACAATCTTCACTTCCTAACTCTTCTAGTATCCTTGATGATGATTGTGATGTTGATCCTAGCATAATACTTATTGAAATGTATGATGAGTGCAAAAAGGTTACTAAACGAAACAAAGATTTAAAAAGCAAAACTCAATTTTTGTTAGATGAAAATTCAAGACTCATTTGTGAAAATAAAGCCATTCTTGAATCCTTGGAAGTTTTGAAGAAAGAAAAAGAGTGCTCAAATGATGACTTTCAAAAACTTGTTTTAGAAAACAAAAACCTTTGTGAAAAGATTTCCTTTCTTGAAAAATGTTTGATTGATTATGATGTCTTAAAGAAAAAGGTGAGTGATCTCACTCTATGTGTTGAAAAATTCACAAAAGGAAAAGAAAATTTTGAAAATCTTCTTGGCTCTCAAAGATCACCTTTTTGATAAAAATGATATTGGATATACTCATTCCAATATTCTCTCAAAACAAACACGGTTTGTAAAGGCTTCATCATCTCACTCACACCTTTGTTGCACCTATTGTGAAAAGAGTGGTCATAAAGCCACAAAGTGTTTTATAAAGAAAAAGATTGAAAGAGGAGTGAAAACCATTTGGAAAGTTAAAGAAAATCAAACTAACGTCCATGGACCCAAAAAGATGTGGGTACCAAAAATCATTTTTACTTCTTCTTTTGTAGGAACACAAATCAAGGCCATCTAAGTGGTACTTGGATAGCGGATGTTCAAGGCACATGACCGGGGACTCATCACTTATGAGCAATCTCAAAGAAACCGAAAGTAGATTTGTCACTTTTGGAGATAAGAACAAAGGAAAAATCATTGGCATAGGTAATATTGGTAACGATTCTTCCTCTCTCATTAAGGATGTTCTTCTAATTGATGGTCTTAAATTCAATTTGCTTAGTATTAGTCAATTATGTGATAGTGGAAAAAATGTTGTTTTTGAAAGTGATTCTTCCTCTAGCATTGATAAGCATGAAAACAAAACTATTTTTGTTGCTAAAAGAGTTGGAAACGTCTATGTCTTTCATCTTGAAGATTTTCTTTCCCAAAACTTGAAGTGTCTCTCAGTTCATGATGATGATGCATTTTTGTGGCATAGAAGACTTGGTCACGTTAGTATGGATTTATTAAACCAACTATCTTCAAAAGAACTTGTTAGAGGCCTACCAAAACTTCACTTTGAGAAAACTAAACTTTGTGATGCTTGCCAATTTGGAAAACAAATTAAGACATCTTTTAAATCAAAGAACATGATTTCAACTTCAAAACCTTTGGAACTTGTTCACATAGATCTATTTGGACCAATGAGGACCACTAGTCTCGGTGGTAAGAGGTATGCTTTTGTTATTGTTGATGATTTCTCTAGATTTACTTGGACTTTGTTTTTGAGTCAAAAAGATGAAGCTTTTCATGAGTTTGTTAAACTTTTTAAAAGAGTTCAAACCTCTCTTGATTGTAAATTGATCTCTATGAGAAGTGATAATGGGAGAGAATTTAACAATCAAGATTTTACAAAACTTTGTGATGATTTTGGCATAACACATAATTTTTCGGCCGCTAAAACCCCACAACAAAATGGTGTTATGGAGAGGAAAAATCGCACTTTACAAGAAATGGCAAGATCAATGCTTTGTGAAAACTCCCTTCCTAAATACTTTTGGGCCCTGGCCGTTAACACCGCATGCTACATTATGAATCGTGTTATCTTGAGACCTTCATTAAAGAAAACTCCCTTTGAACTCATTTTTAATAAAACCCCCTCAATTGGTTATTTTTAAGTTTTTGGATGCAAATGCTTTATTTTAAACACCAAGGACAATCTTGGAAAGTTTGATCGAAAATCCGATGAGGGAATTTTTCTTGGTTATTCTTCAAACAAAAAGGCTTTTAGAATTTTCAACAAAAGAACCTTGTGTGTTGAAGAGTCCATTCATGTTAATTTTGATGAAACTAACATTTTGGACAAGAAAGTTGATGATGATGATGACATAGATAACACTCCTAGTAACCAACCATTGTACACTCAAGCAATGGAAGAGCATGCTATGGAGGAAGAAGAGTATGAGGAAAAACAAAAAAATGATCAAGAAACTCAAAATCTTCCTCAAGATGTGATATATCCAAAGGGACACTCCAAAGATGAAATTATTGGTGATGTATCTCAAGGGGTAAGAACAAGAAGGTATTTTATCGATAACTTTGCCCTATTATCACAAATTGAACCTAAGTTTATTGATGATGCTTTATGCGATGAGTTTTGGATTATTGCTATGCAAGAGGAGTTAAATCAATTTGAAAGAAACAAAGTTTGGACTTTAGTCCCTAGACCACATAATCACCCACTATTGGCACAAAATGGGTTTTTCGAAATAAACTAAATGAATCCGGAGAAGTCATTAGAAACAAAGCTAGACTTGTTGCCCAAGGATTCAATCAAGAAGAGGGCATAGATTTTGATGAAATCTTTGCTGCGGTTGCTAGACTTGAATCTATTAGGATGCTTTTAGCTTTTGCTTGTTTTAAAGGATTCAAACTTTTTCAAATGGATGTTAAAAGTGTTTTTCTAAATGGTGATATTGAGGAGGAAGTTTATGTTGAACAACCTCCCGGTTTTGTACATGAAAATTTTCCAAATTATGTTTACAAACTCTCAAAAGCACTCTATGGTTTAAAACAAGCTCCAAGGGCTTGGTATGAAAAGTTAAGTGGTTTTCTTCTTTCAAATAACTTTTCAAGGGGTGTAGTGGACACTACTCTTTTTACAAAAACCTCTTGTAACAATGATCTTCTTCTTGTTCAAATATATGTTGATGACATCATTTTTTGTGCTACTAATGTCTCTTTATGTGAAGAATTTGCCTCACTTATGCAAAAAGAATTTGAAATGAGCATGATGGGAGAATTGACGTACTTTCTCGGCCTCCAAATCAAGCAAACAAAAGAAGGAATCTTCATCAATCAAGAGAAGTACACCAAAGAACTTTTCAAAAGATTTGGGATGAGCAATGCAAAAGGTATCGGTACTCCGATGAGCTCGTCATTGAAGCTTGACAAAGATGAAAAAGGTAAAACTGTTGATGAAAAGACATATAGAGGTATGATCGGTAGTTTACTTTATTTAACGGCTAGTAGGCCGGATATCATGTTTGCCGTATATCTGTGTGCTAGATTCCAAGCTTGCCCCAAGGAATCTCATTTAATAGCTGTAAAACGTATTTTGAGATACTTAATTTCATCATATGATTATGGCTTGTGGTACTCTAAACAATCTTGTTTTGATCTTATTGCCTACACCGATGCGGACTACGCCGAATGTAAGGTAGAAAGGAAGAGTACAAGTGGAAATTGCCAATTCTTGGGAGGATGCTTAGTATCTTGGTACAGCAAGAAACAATTGTGCGTGTCCCTATCAATCCCCGAAGCGGAATACATCGCAGCCGGTTGTTGCTGTGCTCAGGTACTTTGGATGAAACATACATTAATTGATTTTGGTGTTTCCTTTAAGTGCATACCTATCATGTGTGATAACACTAGTGCCATAAATATTTCCATAAATCCTGTGCAACATTCAAAAACAAAACATATTGAAATCAAACATCACTTTATTAGAGATCATGTTGCTAAAGGTGATGTATCTTTAGAATATATTTGCACAGAAGATCAAATTGCCGATATTTTTACAAAACCTCTTTCAGAAGATCGCTTTTGCTATTTAAGAAAATTACTTGGTATCGGGAAATTTAATGAGTAATGTGTGTTGCTTGTATTATTTGTTTTTCCCTTGTATTATTCAAACGCCTTTTTTAAAATTAGGACGTCCGGTTTTGAAACAGGACTCAGACTTTTCCTTTCAAAAAATTCCAGAGATATTCGGACTATAAAACCGGACGCCTGCACAAAAACTCGGACGTCCGAATTCTTCAAAAATCCAAAAACCGAAAGACCGATTTTAAAAAAACGGTCGACCGACTTCAAAAATTAGGGTCGGGACTGCGGTTTAAAATCAGAATTTTCTCAAACTCCTCACATTTTTCTCTCAACTCTCTCTCACTCTCTCGACCGAAAACCCTCTCCTCACAAGACCCATCCGATTTCTTGTTCCGATTTTCAATTTTCTTCTTCTTTTTCTTCAAATTCATCTCTCATCACAGCAAAGAAGCTATTTTTCTTCTGATTACTACAATCTACCAATCTCAAACTCTTCATCTCCTCTCAAAACCCTACCCAAGAAATTCTCCAAAATGGTTAAAACAAAGAATGCTCAAGTTGGTCAAGGGCAAAATCCTGAAGAAGGAGGCACTAGTAGAGGGAAAGGAAAGGGAAAAAGAGTACCTTCTGGAACTGGGGCTTCTGCAGCTAGGGTTTCTAGAGTTTCAGAGAGGTTTATTTCAGTGAAGGAGGCTGCCAGGTTTGAAGAATGGACTAGAAATCGATGGAAAATTGCTCTGGGTCATAGGGTGGACTTACATGATATGCAAGGTATGGAGGCTATCCCTCATCTTTTTGAAATGATCGGTTGGATACCTCTGCTGATTGTAAATGAACTCTATTATGTGGATATGATATATGAATTTTATGCTAATCTCCACAAAGGAAGAATTGAAAAAGTGGATAATGTCCCACATCAATGGATTGTAACTAGAATTAGGGGAAGGGATATTGCATTTGATGATAGACTGATAAATGAAATTTTGGATACCCCTCAAGATGGTATAAGATTTTACACCAAGAACAAAAAATGTTTTGATCCAAATTTATACAGTGAAAAACGGTTTGCAGAAATTTTCACTAAGGGAGAGGTTTTAAAAAGGCATGATGATAGAAATGTTAACAAACTGGATGTTTATGGGAGAGTGCTCCATCACATGATCTCTAACATCATCATTCCAAATGTTGGGCATAAATCATCTATCACCAACATGCACGCATTTGTGATGCTAGCCTTGCATGAGCATAGGAGAATGAATTTTGGATTTATGGTTATAGAACATATGCTAGCTGCACAATCTTCCTCAATGAAATGCTTGCCGTATGGTTGCTTTATCACAAAAATCCTCCAACATTTTGTGATCAATTTGGTTGGCATGGGTAATCACATTGGACATGGCAAGATATACACTCAACAAACCTTCAAAAGAATGGGGTTTGAGAAAGATGAAGATGGGACATTCATCCGAGGTGGACAAGATGTTGATGACAGTGATGAGGAAGATGATGATGACGATCAAGAGGACATGGATATAGAAGAAGAGGACAGTGATGAAGAAACAGAGGTTGAAATCCAAAGAAGAGAAACAAGGCAAAAGAAGCGACAAGAAAGAACAGAGGAAGGCTCATCTTCGGGGAGCACGAGTCATCTAATATGATAGCCTCTCTACAAACGTCAATGAACACTCGGTTTGATGCATTCGACGGTCGCTTTGAGGTTTTGGATGGGAAAGTCTCCAACATTCAAGAAAGGCTTGATACATTGGATCAAAAAATGACCGACACACAAGAACGGGTTAAGAGACTCGAGCAAGGAGGAGGAGATAGTGATGATTGAGATTTCTCTTATAAAACCTTCCCTTCTTTCCCTTGTTTTGTCTATTACTCTTTTCAAACTACTGTTTTCATTCTCTTAATGATATGGTTTTTAACTTGCTTATTTCTAATCTTAATTTGCTTTTGTTATGCTAAGTGATCTGTTTGTTGCTCTTTTTTCTTTGTTGATTGGCCTCTCTTGTTAGGGACTTCATGATGATACTTTAATGTTGAAAGTCCTACTGTTACCTCTTCTATGATCCCTTGGAACTTCTCTCCTAAAATTTTTTGATTTATGACAAAAGGGGGAGAAAATAGTGCAAGATGTAAGGGGGAGAAATCTTAAAAATATGTTGATTATTGATGGTGTTTGATATTATATGTTGCAGCTTATGCCTTGTGATGTTATGATGCTATGGGTTTTTGGCTTAGTTTGATCTTGTAGTATTCTTTAGCCATATTTGACATAAAACATGTGTTTAGGGGGAGTTATCTCTTTTTTGGTGATTGTTGTGCTTTGCTCTTACTATTGATCTTTTGAAGCATCACCATACTTTACTCTTGCTCTTTTGTCCTTCTTCCATATGTGTTTGTCATAATCAAAAAGAGGGAGATTGTTAGCCCTAAGGGCATTAATACTTATGTTTTGATTATGATTAACATATGCTTGTGTGAGTATTTTAGCTAACCTTTCATAGAACAAAAGAAGCACCTGTGAAGTCTCGAAGTCTTCAAGCAAAAGATCTTGTTGGTGAGAGCAAAATGGAGAAGAAGAGACCAAGCCATTCCAAGATCAAATCATTGGAGACATTGAAGACATTGAAGGCACTGTCTATGCTAGAGTGGAATTAGGTACTACCTTGTAAAACTCCCCAGTCTTACTCTTTGATTATTGATCATATATGAAGCTCCTTTTACGATTTTCTCAGATATAAACTTTTGTTAAAATATAAGTATTCTTGACTGAAGTTGTGATGTTTTTGGAAGGTTTTTCTTCTCTTTAAAATGATTTTCAAGAATACATGTTTTTGAAACAATGAAGAAAGTTTTTGTCTTAAAAAGAAACTTGGCTGAAGAAACAAAAATTCGGTCATCCGATTTTAAAACCGGTCGTCCGATTTTTCCTAAATCAAAAAATTCGGAAGTCCGTTTTTCAGATGAACAAGTCCGAATCTTTCTGTTCAAAAATTCGGTCATCCGATTTTTAGAACCGGTCGTCCGATCTTTCTCTAAATCAAAAAATCGGCAGTTCGTTTTCTAGCTGGACAAGTCCGAATCTTTCTGTTTAAAGAACCGGTCGTCCGATTTTCACATTTACTGTATAAAATATTATCGTTGCACTGAATGCAACGGTCACTTTTTTTAAGATAGTATATATAGACTTTATGATCAGCCATAAAGTAGACAAGTTTTGTGAAATATTTATTGTGAACATTTAAAACTTTCAAGAGCTTCAAAAGCACATTTATTGCAAACAATTTTCATTCCAAAAACAAAAATCTTCTTGAGCTTCATTATTGATCATCATCAAAGAAGAAGAAAGGAGGAGCTTGTAGAATATTTCATTAAGTTGTACCTATTATTTCTCAAGCTCAAAAGGGGTAATATTGTTCTTAAACCTATCTTTCTCTTTTATTGATATCTAAGGTTTGTGTTGAAAAACCCTTTGGGTAATCCTTTGATTTACATTGTGTTGTGATTTGAAGTTGTGTGCAAAACCCTTGTAGGGTGATCCTCATATTTGTAGTTGGTATATCTTTGTGTTTTTAGTGGATTTGAAAAATCCTTGGGTGTTGACTCAAGGTAGTGGATGTAACTCTTTGAGAGAGTGAACCACTATAACTCCTTGTGTTCTTCTTTAAGTTTCTTACTTGTCTCAACCACAAAATTTTGTTTGGTTTGGAATTTTATTAAAAGATTTTTAGAATTCTCTTTCAAACAAAATTGGAGGTTTATCTTTTAATTAACAAAGAATTTTCGATAATTAGCCAAAAACCTTATTCACCCCCCCCCCCCCCCTAAGGTTTTTCAGTTATTATTGGCAATAGCCTAGCGGATACCCAAATTTGCCGCCTTCCAAACTTTCTTAATCTTGGGACAATGGAAAAGATGTGTATCCCTCTACAAGTGGGTATGGCAACAAGAACAATCATGTCCTTTAGGATTATGCAAGATTTGTTAGCATAGAAGGGCCACCTTTGTCAGTAACGAGCGCTTACACCATCTCCCTAGAGTTGTCCGAACTCGGGAGAGGGTAGGTAAGGACAGCTTCTATCACGAATGGAAATTGTGTGATTCTTCCGCAAGAAGTTCACAGCATATGAGGCATTAGACAACCCCGCTTCACCCAAGAAGGGGTTGAAAGCCGCCTTTCAAGAAAGGCTTTGACATTCCTCTTGAACAAGGGTTTCGGTTTGAACTTAACTCCTTTTATTCGGAATCTGACTCCGATTTTTTCACATATTTTCTCAGATCTCCCGAATGTGGAAGGCCTTGTACTCTTTCTGAAGACTCTTCTTGAGGAAACTTATGGATGTTTTAATGTAAGAGAAACAGAGAAGAAGAAGGAGGCTAGGGTTTCAAAAAATTAAGGAAAAGCTATCATTGTTAAGGTAAGTAATAGCTTATTCTCGATCTAAGAGGCATGTTTTACGGTCTCTAATGTTGTGTTTTACAAAAATAGATGATTTTGATGAAGTAAAAAAGTGCTAAATTTTATGATTAATAAAGATTATGATATTTTCATGGCTTAATGACAACTGAAGCATGATTATGTGTGATGTATGTTTAGATGAAGAATTTAAAATGTTCAGACGAAGTATTATGTTCAAATAATGTATTTTTTATGTTCAGACGAAATTATAAGTTCTATGGAACTAATGTTTTCTTTCACTATATTATCACTGAGACATGTTAATGTTTGTGTAACGATTTATGAAAAATTAATGATATGTTTATCATTTCTCTAAAATTATTGTTTTATCAAATTTTGGGTTGGTTGATGGAAAAAAAAAAAAAAAAGAAAGATTTCTCTGTTAAAGAAATCGAGTACCGTTGTGTGTGTTGGTGTCCAGAATTCATGCAAAAGTGCTATTTTTACTCCATGTTCTGATATTTTTCTTTTGCATGTTGGTTAACTGAATTCATTCTTCAAAGATGATTTATTTTCTTAAATTAAAGAATTTTTTTTAGAAAAGATTTTGACACCATAAAACCTTTTTTTTTTTTTTTTTTGGGTGGAAATTGGTGGTTTTTTTCTTGCTCTAGCCCAATTTCCACAAATGGGGCCTAAATAGGCCTAGTTTTTTTTTTTTTTTTTAATTCTGGAACAGGTCATAACAAACAGTCATCGTTATCCTTGAAGATGACGCACAACAATTGTGTGTTATCTTCAATTGTCACCTCGTTCCAGTACAATAATTCACTCATCCCAACTCATCCCAGTACAATAATTCACTCTTCTAAACTCACCCCAGTACAATAATTCACTCATCCAATTGTATTTCACTCATCCCAGTACAATAATTCCTCCATCAGCCATTTAAAAAGGTTTTCACTCATCCCTTTACTTTTTACTCTCGGCCTTCTAAACCATTAAAACTCTATAAATACATTCATTCATTCTTCTCTCCATCTACAAAACACTTCTTACAACATATACAACCTCTCCCCTCACAATCCCTTCATTATGTTTCAATTCACAAAGTTCTAAACATCTTCATATTTCATCCTCCATAAACACTTACAGTTAAAATCATTTAAAATGGAAGCAATCAACCCTGTTAGAGTGATGCTCTTTTGGGATTCTAAAATTGCAAGGGATGCATATGGTCCCTATTTTACTGGAACAATTCGAAGAAGTTGGACATTGCCAACGAACCGAATGATTTCACATGACGAACTGGTAAGAAAAATATTGAAATACCGAGATATGGATCCCAATCTCTGGAATGTTCGAATGACAATGAGGGTGCCTTCATACTACGAAGTGCATCGTATGTTTTACTTTAATTTATATAGCATGAACAACAATGAGGAAATACGTTATCTATGGACTATTCCACCCCACCTAGCGAAGAAAAGGATTCATATTCTTATTGAATTCGAGCATATCCAGCAACAAAATATTCCAAATACACACGACAGAAATACAACAACTTTGCGAGAGCATATTACGGCAGTAACACAGATGGTTTCTGATGAACCGTCTATGTTGTACAGTACCATCAATAACAATAACGATGAAGTTGATGGATCGGATGGAGATGATGACGTTTCTAGTCAATCTAAATTGGATAATGACAATGATTCGGAAGAGGAGAGTTCCAAACTCCCCTTAACCCTGTAAATTCTGTCAACCCGGTAACCGAAAACATAGTGCAATAATGGGAGAGCAGCCAATGGTTCAATAGCTCTAGGTATGACTATACACATTTTGGAGCATTCCTAGATATGGGCTCGGGTTCTCCTATAGATGACCTTATAGAATCTGATACCGTCCGGTTACTCGATTGGAACGACTCCATGACTAACATGCAGTTAGGCATGAGATTCGTTGACAAAGTGCAGGTAATAAGTGGAGTTCGTAAGTATTCTATCAGTGTGGGACGTGAATACCGAGTTTTGAAAAGTAAATTGATACATGGACCGCAAGATGTTACCATCACAGTGACGATAATTACTGTTCATGGTACATCCGTATAAAAAAGAAAGCCAGGTACAATTGGTGGGAAATAACCAGATTCGTAAAAGAACACACATACCTTGTGCAGATTGAACAAAACAAGTACAGAAACTTGTCTTCAAAAATTTATATCAATGTATATATCATACCTAGTTGCCAACAATCTTGAGATACTTGTGTCGAACATCATTCAAGAAGTGCAGGTATTGTTTCAAATGGGATATACTTACAAGCGGGCATGGTATATTCAAACATTTACCGTCGAGAAGGTCTTTGGTAGATGAGATACAACCTTCAATATTTTACCTAAATACTTACAAGCTGTATAGGATTTAAACCGGAGACTATATACGAATTTTTGCATCATAGAACAAGCAGTCCCCCTAATTATGTTTTCAAATTTGTTTTCTAGTGTTTCTCGCCATGTATAGACGGATTTTCATATTGCCGGCCGGTGATTTCTGTGGATGGAACACACTTATGGGGAACACACTTACGGGGACCATACAAGGGCGTGCTATTAATTGCAAGTACGTGGGATGCAAATATTCACTTGTTCCCACTTGCTTTTGCAATTGTTGATAAGGAATCCTCCGAGAGTTGGAATTGGTTCCTTAAAAACTTGCGAGAATACATTGTCAAGGTTCACCACGTGTGCCTCATTTCTGATCGCCACAAAGGTATTTCCTCTGCTATTCAAAGTCAACCTTTGTGGCAACTACCATTTGCAGTTCATCGGTTTTGTTTACGCCATATTCGAGCAAATTTCAACAAGACCTTCAAGAACACAGAATTAAAAAGCTTGATGTGGTAGGCCGGAACAGAATCCAAACAATGGAAATTTGATAGTGTAATGAAAGAAATTCAAGAAAGAAATGTTGATGCTTACATTTACTTGATAAAGTTGGACCCAGAGAAATGTACACTGTTGCATGATGGTGGTCACAAGCACGGTATCATGACAACCAACATTTTTTAAGCACTTAACAGAGTGTTGAAGAACGCTAGGGTTCTACCTTTAAAAGCCTGGTTGAACTAATATTCAACAAACTAGTTAAGTACTTTCACCAACACCGGGAAGAGGCTGAAAATTATGTGCATCCATTTCCAACACGAATTTTTGACAAGTTCTTGCGGATTGAAATGAAATCAAGAGAACACAAAGTTACAACTTACAATCCGCGAGAAGGAATATACATGGTCAAATCTCCAATCCGGGTTTCTGGTACGAGCAACAACGTCTATACATTGCGGATAAATAATAAATTATGTAGTTGCGGAAAATGGCAAACATATACATTGCCTTGTTCTCATGTTCTTGCAGTGTGTAGAGAAAATGGGTCAAGAACAGATACTTATCTACCGGAGATATATTCGCAACAAATGTACAAAAGAACTTACCAAGTGAATTTTCATCCGGTCTTGAGTGAGAAGTTTTAGAGGGATTCTTTTTAGTTTAACATTTTATCTTCCAAACATGAAAAAGGAACAGGGTAGGAAATAGGGCAAGCGATTTCAGGGGGAAATGGATTATAGAAATCTGGATTCTCCCCCAAGATGTGGCAGATGTCACATGCCGGGACATAATAGAAAAAATTGTAATAACCCCGGACCGAGCAATGTATAAGTTTCGCATTTTCTTGAAATTGTTGTAATAAAACATGTTCCTATTAATGAAAATTTTCTTTCAATTTCTTTTAATTACTACACATTGCTCTAAATTTTTACAGTATCTTTATTATTACTTCTTCAAATAACTTGAGATGAAATAGTTAAAAGTTAAATATATTTTCCAAGAAAACGATATAAATATTATCATCATAAATACACTTAAAATAAGTTAGATATAATAATTCTTTTTAAAAAATTATTCAATTATATGCTTTCCCAAAACAATTTTTCATTAAAAAAATTCATTAAAAGAATTACGTGGCGGATAACATACAACGGGTGTGCATTATGGCCTAATGATAATGCACAATCGTTATACGTTATCAGCCACATCGGTTGATTAAGGCGGAAATCGTGATTATGGGATAACGCACAATGGTTGTGCGTTATCATTATAGATAACGCACAACATTGTGCGTTATTACCTGTTCTAGAATTTTTAAAAAAAAAACTCGGCCTATTTAGGCCCCATTTGTTGAAATTGGGCAAAGCAAGAAAAAAACCGAAATTGGTTGATTTGAAATTAACAAGTAGTAAAGACATATTTACGTTACAAAAGAAGCTACAACTATGGGTTGCTGTCTTCAACTTTCAAGAATTATATTTGGGCCCCTAAAGTTTTTGAAATTATATTTTAGCTCTAAAATTTTTGAAATCTTACTATTACAGACACAAAATTTTCTAAAAATTCTAGAATATCCCCAAAGCCTTTTGGACTCCTAATTAAATCTATCCTAAGTCACTATTATTTCACAAATTAAAGACGTTTTTTAAAGGTTCTCCTACAAGTGGCTACGTGTTTTTGCTAAAACTTCCAACCTTACTTTTAAAGATGATTTTTCCTGGACTCTTGGATAGGGGTTATTGTTACTTACTGAGTTGGAAGCTCACTCCTTTCTACCCCCTTATGTAGATAGTAAGAGTTTTAAGAAAGATGTCAGAGACAAGTGGAGGTGTTCCCATGAAGAAGCTTTAGATGAGCTTGGAGTTCATAATTTTTCCTTTATATGTTTAAATTCTTTCTACTGTACAAAACCGCGTAATAAATTATGATTTTTTTATTGAGTTTTTATCATGTATTTGTGGTTTTATAGAACTTATTCATTTTATGTTTCGTCTTACAGATAAGGACTAAAGTTGGGGGCTTTGAAAAGCGAGTGATTTGGGAAGTAACTAGCTTTGAGGATCGGGACAACCAAAGAGGAGGGATCCATGAGAAGGCACCAAGCCTACTTAGCAAGCCCGGTTGAAAGCTTTGAAGGTCCCTGAATCTCAGTCCCTTAACAGATTTGGGTTGACAGCATTTGTCCCAACTAACCACGCCATTGTTTTACGATTGGAATTGGACCGCCCAAAAATTCTAAATCAAGGATGTAAGTTGATCAATCAAAGAATCAGTAAGAAGGAAGGCATACTTGGTATAGATAGGGATAGCTTGGAGAACCGCCTTAATGAGAACTTCACGGCCCGCTAGAGATAGAAAATTTTCCTTCTATTCCATAATTTTTTTATCAACACAATCCTTGAGATAAGAAAATACTTGCTTTTTGAATTTTCCAATAATGAAAGGAAGTCCCAGGTATTTACCGTCCAAATGACGAAGTATGGATAAGTCCGATTAAATAAAGGAACCCAGAGATGCAGGGAAAGGCCTCGGAAAGTAGATAATTGACTTGTTCGAATTAAATTATTCGCTCAATCTCAATAATTCCTGATATTTGTAGAGAATAGATTTGAGACAATCGACCTAATCAAAAGAAGCCTACAAGAATAAGAAGCTATCTTCAGTAAATAACATATGAGAGAGAGTCAGCGTTTTTATGCAAATAGGGATACCTTTTCAGGAGCGAATTTCAACATGATGTTTGATGAGACCAGAGAAATGCTCATCACAAATGAGGAAAAGGAAAGGAAATAGTGGGTCGCCTTGGCAAATACCACGAGATGGTCTGAAGAAATGGGAAGGTGTTCTATAGATAAGAGCTCGAAAAGTTGGTGAAGAAAAACAAAGCATAATTTTGTTGATGAACATTGTTGTGAATCCCACTTTTACCATCATAGCTTCAAGGAAATCCATTTGACACGGTCGAAAGCTTTGCTTCCAATTTCCTGTCCTTTTTTTTACTTAGCCAGTGAAAGGCTTCGTGACCAAGAATAATATTGTCCATTAATGATCGATCAGAGATAAAAGCCCCTTGTTCAGGGAAGGACAAATTTTAATCTCATTGTCAGAACTTTTGACATGATTTTATAAGAGATATTGCAGACGCTAATTGGTCTGAAACCATTGGCAAACTCCAGCTTTTAACCTTGGGAATGAGACAAAGGAAAGTTTGTTTAATGTGCTTGATATCCAGCTGATCATTCCAAAATCTTTTAGCTTAAGTAGCAAATGAATCGCCCATACTAGACCAATATTATTGATTAAAGAATGCCGGAAAACCGTCGGACCAGCAGCTTTGGATGGTCCCAAAGAAAAAACGGCCGATTTAACTTCCTCCTAGGTAATGGGGCTGTTCATTGAAAGGCGCAACAAGAATAAGAGTGAAGACAATACCGTAGAAAGGGGCGAGGAAGATGTATGGTCCAAGTAATTTCAATTTTTACTATTAAGCTTGTAATTTTTTTTTTTTTTTTGAAATATCAAGCATTTAAATTTTTTTTCTCTAAGAATATTAAGCATGTAAAGTTAGGTCATTAATTTTTTAATATTTCATGTTCCTAGATAATATGGGTTTCAGTTTACGATACCTTTTTCATGGATAAATTATTTATAAAGTCATAATAAAATCATATTTTTTTTCAAGATTGTTATATAATAGTTTATCAATATTTTGACACTATATCACAAATGTTATCTCATTTAATCAATATGATAGATTGTGGGGAGAGTGGTTTAACTACATGGTAGGTTTTAAAGTTACAAATAGATATAAATATATAAATTTGACAAAATAAGTTGAAAAAATATACATTACTATCATGCTTCGGTAATCTTTTAGTCAACAGATTACCTATCTTATCATTCGTAGAGATTTTTTCTATTTAATCTGTGTCTACCAATAAAATTTCTATTAAATGGTAGTATCACATAATAGTAAAATACAAATTATTTATGATACAAACAAAATCAAGTATAAGATATATATGAATTAACATTAATTTTGCTCTCACTATTTCATTTAAATCAAAGTGAGCATATCATTGCAATTGGTATTGCTTGAAGTTATTGGTTAGTACACTTTAGTTCATACCTAAAAAAAATATAAATTTATTGGGTACCATTTTCCCCAAAAAAAAAAAAAAAAACACATTTGAACTTAGTTCAAGGGTAATGACAAAATAAAGTCAAAACATGACATAGATAGTCATAGCATTTTGATGCTAGTCTAATAACCGCATCAAGTTCGGGAGAGTGAGAATTATTAAAGGACCAAATTTTGTTTTACAACTTCTCTTTAACTCTATTTGAAATTATTCTGATTTATGTGCGCATTAAAAAATTTAAAGGGAAAAAAGGAAGGAAAAAGAAAAGGAGCTCAATTTGGAAGAACAATTAATTGCTTTTTCCATGTGGACTTGAGAAACAAATTATAATTAGGTTTTTTAATTAACCTCCCTCCCTCAGCCTCAGCATCAATTTCCGATAATATATATATAGAAATGACCATCATTGCTCAAACCTCTATTAAGTATAAATATTAAGTATAAGTTTTTTTTTTTTCCCCGCATGGGCGTAGCTCAATTGGTTCTGAAACGGCAGAATTGGTATTACGATCCAAAGTTCAAATGCTAGCAGCGGCAGTGTGGGAATTTCAACCTCTCCAATGTGGGGGTAGTTCCTTGTGCGCACTAATGTCTGGCCTCCAGTCTGCAGAGCCGCTGAGTTACCATGATTTATATCTTCCATCTACGTATTAGGTAGTCTAGTAAGGATCCTGTAAACGAGAGATTTCGCCTTTTTGTACCAATTTTTTCTTTTTTTTCTTTAGCAGTAACCTCTCATCCTTGCCCTTGGGCGCCCCCTATTTATGGTAGTATTTTTCACGTGCAATTTCTACAATCAAAAGAATATATATGAAATGCCTTTATGGTTTCCAATAGATTATAAGGTTGCTCAGGACGGACCCTTTTGCCACTCAGACAAGAAAATATTCTCCCCATGCATCAATTGCCCTAAGTTTTCTCTTTGCGATACAAACTTGAGTAAATCCCATAAAAGTTTGAAGACATACAGATTTTTTCATACAAATTAGAAAATTCATTAATTTAATTTTATTTCTTGAATTAAACAACCAAATTACTAAACAAAATATTCAATTTTAATTTTATGCGTAAGTCTAAAAGTACTTACATTTTTTACTAGAGATAGTACTTTTTTTATAGAGTGTGTGAGCTTATGATAATTTTTCTAACTACTGAATTTGGAAGGACACTTATCACTACAAGAAAACAGTATTTTTGCAACGAACATATCCATTGTAAATGACATATTTGCATGGGATTTGCAACGGCATATATTTGGTTGCAAAAAGGACCGTTGCTATATTTTGTAACGGATGATTTGGTGTCCGTTGCAAATTTTCAATGGATGGCTCGTTTCAAACCAGTTGCAAATTAATTAAGAAAAAATTATTATTTTTTAACAGATTTACAATGGCGAGCTAATTTAATTCTTTTTAAAAAAATAAATATTTAAATAAGTAGCCATTCCAAAATTCATATGATTTGCAACAGATTTTGGCATTGCAAATAGAAAAATCCATTGCATATTGAAACTATTAGTCCATTGCAAATCCATTGCAAACTTGTTGCAATTTAACAGAGAGATTTACGTTGCAAATAGACAAATTCATTGCAAATTCATTACAAATCAGGTTAAAATAGACAATTCGTTGCAAATTAAAACTAATTATTCGTTGCAAATCCATTACACGTCCGTTGCAAATTGAGAAGGAGATTTTCGTTTCAAATTCATTGCAAATAGATAAAGATATTACTGTTGCAAATTGACAAAGACTTTTCCATTACAAATTCGTTGCAAATTAACAAAGACATTTCTATTACAAATTAATTGCAAATCCGTTACAAATTGAGAAGGAGATTTTCGTTGCGAATCCGTCGCAAATAGATAAAAGTATTGCCATTGCAAATCTGTAACGCCATATTCCTTAAGCACCTAGCATGACTTTAAAATTACAGACGTGATGAAAATAGAATTTTGATCTATATTGGTGAGATATAGTGTTTTTGGCACTTAGTGGTATTTTGGGGATATTTAGGAATAAGAATAAATTTTTATTATATTATTGAGGTTTTATTATTAAGGTTTATAAATGTCTTTAAGTAGATTTTATTTTTAATATCTAGTGTATTTATTTTAGAAATTTAAATACTTGATATTTTCATATAAGGATTAAAAAAAAAAAAAAAGAAGCTTAGCACTTAAGGAATTATCGCCACCTCAAGCCACCACCCGTCATTTGCTGTTTTTTTTTTTTTTTCTTTTCTTTTCTTTTCCCTTAGCCGCCTTATTCTCTATATAGATGCATGCATTTTCATTTTTTTCTTTAAATAAAAAAAAAAAAAAAGGCAGTCATATTCTCATATTAGTTCCTCAAGAAGGTTAGTTTGCATGGTATTTTTTTTTCTTTTCTTTCCTTTGTAATTTCACTATAATATCTATATATATATATATATTTTAAGGGTATTATTTATTTGTTTTCTTTAATATATAGTGAGATCTATTTCTAGTTAGATTATATATATTTTAAGCTAGTTATTTATTTTAAGATTTCAATATTTTAAATGGATTTTTAGTATATAGTATATAATTAATTATGGTTTCTTGGGAGAGTATATATATATATATATTTTTGAGAGTATATGATTTTCGATCTTTTTAAAGAAGTATTATAAGTATATATATCATTATATAGATATCATTATATAGGTATATATATACATCCTAAAGTTCATTTCGTAGGATTTCGATATTATTTAGGGAATAGGATTATTTGATCGATACCCAGGTATTAAGTATTTTGTATTATTATTTTGTAGGATCTTAGCACTAGATCTACATCCAGGTGAGTCCACAAACTCCATTTTATTTCAAATATTACAAGACATATAAATATGTTTTTTTTTTTAACCTTTACAAAATATTGCTATTTTTGGAATGATATCTCAACGTGTTTTGGAGATGTTCTCCACAATGTGTTACGTGTTTCCTAGAAAAATACATAGGAGCGGTGCTCCATATAAGTGTTTCTTTTAAAACAGACTATTACGGTGGTGCATAAAAAATTTGTTGTACGCAGGTTTTTCGGAAATATTTATATATTGGAAAATTTTCTAGCTTGAAAAGTTACGTATTTTGACATGCATAAATATAGATCTGGCATTGGCATAATTGTGAAATTGCATAAGCATGTGATGACTAGCGGATGAGGATTTTTGGTACTCTGAAAATTTTATGACTTGAATCCGTTATTATGGCCGGGCAAATGGCCCTTTGATTTGTAAATACATATGAAAACCTCATTCTGACCAGGGTTAAAGTTTGTTGAAAATCAAGTGAACGGACGCGTTAGCGGATTGCACTGTACGTGGCTAGTCCCTCGTACGAGGGCCTCTTCCGATGACGTGGACGGGTTTTTGACTCTGAGGGTGGATCCACTTGAAGAGGGGCGTAGGCCGCGGAGGGTGTAGCCCAATCGGTCTACGTGGACACCGCATCATGCTCTGTGGTGGGGTTCGACCGCCTAGTGGAGAGTCAGGAGGGGCTCGAAACTGAGGTTGGTCCCAGGGCAGACTTGGTAGGTGCCCCATGAGTCTGTAGCCTATTTTAACCAATGATATGGGAGTGCGGTTGCTTGTAATCGAGCGCTCGTATGTTGTTTGGCTGGTATTTGACTACGAGATGTCGGAACTTAGTTCCGATGGCCTCGTTTTGGGAATCTGGACTTTGTCCGTGGAGCCCCACTGTTGCATTACATGTTCTTTTAAATTTGGAGCGTAGAAGCTGCGCTGATGTGTCTTGATTCGCTCAGACTTCTAAGCTGCGCTCGAATCCCTCATGTAGGTTCAAGCATCAGTTTTGTTAAAATAATAAAAGAAATATTTTTCTTATAACATTACATGAACTATTTTGTGAAACGACATCGTCATTGTTTTAAACAAATTACTACCGCACACGTATACGTGGACTCACTGAGCGTTTGCGCTCACGTTTTTCCACATAATGTTCTCTTCTCAGATTAGCTCGGAACAGTCAGGGGCCCAGCAAGCCACTGAAGTTTTAGGCTAGGAGTTTTTGGATCAAATCTCCCCAGAAGGGCATATGTTTTGTTTTATCTTTTTAGACTCGAACCTTCTGTAGAGTTTCTTTTTATGTTGTTGGGTAAGTTGTTGATGTAAGATACTTTTGTGTTTATAATAAAACGAAAATGATAAGTTGTTTTTTTTTTAAGATCCTGTATTTTGAGCGCACTAGTAGTATCTAGTTTACTTAAGTTTTCCGCATACTTTGTGTGTATACCTGTTAGTGTTGTTCTAGGGTTGTGTATTATTGTGAAGCTTACAATTTAGTGCCGAGAGGCACGCAAATGCCCTACTCAGCCGCAGTTGACTTAATGGTAGGGTTTGGGAGCATCACAAAACCCCTTACTAATTGACATTTATTATCCATTACAAATTGACAAAGACATTTCTGTTACAAATCCGTTGTAAATTGACAAAGATATTTTATTCACAAATCTGTTGCAAATTAACATAAGCATTTCCATTGAAAATGTTTTGCAAATTAAAAATTTTTTGTCCGTTGCAAATCCATTACAAATTAGCAAATATTTGTCTGTTGAAAATGTATTATAAATTGTCGTCGTTGCAACGTTTCAATTTAAAAAAAAAAAAAAAAAACTATAGATTTAGACCTACTCATAAAAATATATTACATAATTCCTACTCATTAACACATCTACATACAAATAATTAAGTTTTACAATTCTTACTCATCAAAGTCACACATATGTAAAATTAACAACATCCATAACAATCCAAATTAATAAATAATCATAAATACATAAGTTATACAATCCAAATTAATCAAAATCACACTTATATACCATTAATAAACTCCATAACAATTCTAGATTATTAATCATAAAATCCATAAGTTTCACCATTCCTACTCGTCAGTAAAATTAAAAACTCTAAAGCAATTCTAGTAAATAATCACAAAATACATAAGTTCTACAATTCCAATTAATCAAAGTCACACATCATACAAATAAAAGTTTTACAATCTTAGCTTACAAAGTCACATATATTTAAAATTAACAAACTCATAACAATTCTAGATAAATAATTACAAAATACATAAGTTTTACAATAAGCAAAGTACACGCATATTTAAAATTAACATATTCCATAAAGGCTTTAGATTAATAATCACAAATTACATAAGTTCTACGAATTCTAATTCATGAAAGTCACACCTACATACAAATAAATAAGTTCTACAATCCTAATTTATCAAAGTCACACATATTTAAAATTAACAAGCTCCATAGTAATTATATATATGGGTTTTTTCTGACATGGGCCCATTTAAAATTATTGGGCACTAAACTGGCCCAGTTTTTTTTTTTTTTCCTGAATCGTCCATAACGCACAAGGGTTGTGCGTTATCTGTAATGATAACACACAACTATTGTGCGTTATCAGTTAATCATGGATTTCGGCTTATGTGGCTGATAACGCACAATGAGTGTGCGTTATGACTAGGCGATAACGCATACTTGTTGTGCGTTATTAGCCACGTAAATTTTTTTTAATTTTTTTAATTTTTTTTAAAATTTTTTTTAATTTATTTTATTTTTTGAATGAACAATTTTTTTGTTTTTAATCAAAATTTCTTTTGGGGAAACTTATAATTGTAGAAATTTTTTTTTAGTAATTTGTTTAATGAATTGTTTTTTTAATGAAAATTTGTTTTGGAAAAACTTATAATTGTATAATTTTTTTAAAAAAACTGTATTTATTATATTTAACTTATTTGTGATATTTATATCATTTTCTTGGAAAATATATTTACATTTTGACCATTTCATCGCAAGTTATTTGAAGAAGTTAGAGCAATAATGTAGTAATTAGAAGAAATTGAAAGAAAAATTTCATTAATATAAACATGTTTTATTACAACTATTTCAAGAAAATGTCAAACTTATACATTGCTCGGTCCGGGGTTATTACAATTTTTCGTATTATGTCCCGGCATGCAACATCTACCACATCTTGGGGGAGAATAAGGATTTCTATAATCCATTTCCCCTTGAAATCGCTTGCCTTGTTTCCTACCCCGTTCCTCTTTCATGTTTGGAGGATATAATGTCAAATTAAAAGGGACATCCCTCCAAAAGTTCTCACTCAAGACTGGATGAAAATTCGCTTGGTAAGTTTTTCTGTACGTTTGTCGCGAATATATCTCCGGTACATAAGCATCTGTTCTTGACCCATTTTCTCTACACATTGCAAGAACATGAGAACAAGGCAATGTATATGTTTGCCATTTTCCACAACTACAAAATTTATTATTTAGCCGCAATGTATAGACGTTGTTGCCCGTACCAGAAACTCGGATTGGAGATTTGACCATGTATATTCCCTCTCGCAGATTGTAAGTTGTAACTTTGTGTTCTCTTGATTTCAGTTCAATCCGCAAGAACTTGTCAAAAATTCGAGTTGGAAATGGATGCACACAATTTTCTGCCTTTTCACGGTGTTGATGAAAGTACTTAACTAGTTTGTTAAATATTAGTTCAACCAGGGTTTTTAAAGGTAGAAACCTAGCTTTCTTCAACACACTGTTAATTGCCTCGGAAATGTTGGTTGTCATGATACCGTGTCTGTGACCGCCATCATACAACAGTGTCCATTTCTCTGCGTCCAACTTCATCAAGTAAATGTAAGCATTCATATTTCTTTCTTGAATCTTTTTCATTATACGGTCAAATTTCTATTGTTTTGTTTCTATCCCGGCCTGCCACATCAAGCTTTTTAGGGTTGTTTTATTAAAAGTCTTGTTGAAATTTGCTCGAATGTGGCTTAAGCAAAACCGGTGAACTGCAAATGGTGGTTGCTACAAAGGTTGACTTTGAATAGCAGAAAAAATACCTTTGTGGCGATCGGAAATGAGGCATACGTGACGATCTTTGACTACGTGTTCTTGCAAGTTTTTAAGGAACCAATTCCAACTCTCAAAGGATTCCTTATCAACAATTGCAAAAGAAAGTGGGAACAAGTGATTATTTGCATCCCACGTACTTGCAATTAACAGCACGCCCTTGTATAGTCCCCTTAAGTGTGTTCCATCCACAGAAATCACCGGCCGGCAATATGGAAATTCGTCTATACATGCGAGAAACACCAGAAAACAAATTTGAAAAAGTAATTAGGGGGACTGCTTGTTCTGTGATGCAAAAATTCGTATACAGTCCCCCGGTTTATATCCTGTACAGCTTGTAAGTATTTAGTAGAATATTGAAGGTTGTATCCTAGCTACCAAAATCCCTCTCGATGGCAAATTTTCGAGCATATCATGCCCGCTTTTAAGTACAACCAATTTGATACAATACCTACACTTCTTGAATGATGTTCGAAACAGGTATCTCAAGATCATTGGCAACTAGGTGTGATATAGACATTGATATAAATTTTAAAGACAAGTTTCTGTGTTTGTTTTGTTCAATCTGTACAAGGTATGTGTGTTCTTTAACGAATCTGGTTATTTCCTAGCGATTGTACGTGGTCCAACCCAATATAACCAGACCTAAAGACTCCCCCAACCCGGTTCTGTCAATAATCTCAACCAATCTACGGGGAGCCACACTATAGCACTGGAATAGGTTGCGCCCAAAATGCCTACACTGAAGGTCAGTATAACACGTCTCCCGATCCCCAGTCCAGATAAAATCGGATCTGTGCTCGTGCTGTCTGGATAAGACGTCAGTGACAATGGGTCTCGGATGCACATGTACTGGCACTTCTTCCATCTACATTAATTATATTTTCAGATAGTGTCAATATCTATATGTTAAAATTAAAAAGTTTTAAACATATTCTAATTCCAAGAATATTAAGATTTAATTGTTATTACGTTTAACGGTTGTAAAGTTAATAGTTTTACGTTTTCATATTTCCAAATATCAGGGATAGTGTTAACACAATTAATGCAAAATTTAGGGATTTTTAAATAAATAAGATTTTAAAGTTTTTAAGGTTTACTGTTACGTAATATACGTGGTTTTATCGAATAAATGTTTGAAGATTTTTGTTTATTTAAAATATTGAATTTTTATAATGTACCCTGTAGAATTTTAATATTATGATTTTAGTTGTTTAAGGTTCATTATTAAAAATTTTATAGTTTGACGGTTTATTGTTTGGTGTAAATTTATGGATTTTGATAATAGATTTTTACGCTTTCTTTTATTGAAAGTTTACAATTTTTAAGTCTTTTAAGGTTACTTATAGTATATTTTATAAGTAAACATTTTACTACTTTGTAAATTCACTATTACGGTTTTACAGTTTAAATAAAAGTATTAATTACTAAACTATAAATTTTCAAGTACCGGTTCACATATTTTCTACTCGCAAAATTTATATGAAATATTCAAACTACAATTTTAAACATAAATCCAAACCCCACTTTCACAAAAAAAAAAATTAATAATGTAAATTTTGGATTTTAATAATATATTTTTAAGTTTTGTATTATTTAAATTTTACAATTTTTAAGTTGCAAAAAAAAAAAAAGTTTCCATAATTATCCAAATAAATTCATGAAAAAAATCCTACCCTAATATGACTTTTTAAATGCAAAAAAACAATTACATACATAAAATTATCAAATTTGTACAAATTTATTAATAAATACAATTTTAATCATAAATCCAAAAAATAAAAAAATGTAAAATTTTAGATTTTAATAATACATTTTTAAGTTTTGTATTATTTAAATTTTACAATTTTTAAGTTACAACAAAAAGTTTTCATATTTTCTACTGTTTAAAAAAAAAAAAGGTTAAAAATATCGAATTACATATTCCCATATTTTCTACTCAATAATTTATACGAAATATGCAAAATAATTATCTAAATAATTTCTAATAATCATAAAGTAAGGTAATAAATTAAGCATAATTATCCACATAAATTCATGAAAATAATACATCACCCTAATATCACTTTTTAAATTCAAAAACAATTATATACATAAAATTATCACATTTGTACAAATTCATTAATAACAAACACTTTAAACATAAATCTAAAACCCAATTCCACAAAAAATAAATTAATTCAAGTTAATAAATAAAAAATATTAACAAACAACAAATAACGAAATAATTACACTTAATAAATAATAAACAAAAAAAATTTTTAAATAACTAAAAACTTACCGAAAATTTAAAATGCAGCTTTAGTACTCTAAATCTTTAATAACCTTCGTACTTCAAAGAAAGTCTCCTAAATCTGTAAATTTCGAATTAAAATACAAAATTATTAGAAGAAGAGAAATCAAAGTATAATAAAAGAATAAAAAAAATCAAAGGAAGAAAAAAAACACCTTACCGAGCGGCGACGGAGATGGAGGAAAACAGAAAAATTGAACCGGAGGGGCTGAAAAAAGGAGGAAGAAAAATGGAGCAGAAAGAATATAGGAAGAGAAAGGAGGGGTGGAAATGCTGGAAAAAAATAGAGGATGAAGAATGAGAGGGAAGAGGTTGAAAAAAATTGAGGAAGAAGCTAAGGAGGAGGGTGGCTGAAAAAATTAGAGAGAAGAAGAAATAGGGGAGAGGAGGCTAGAAAAAATAGAGAGAAGAAGAAATATGGGAGAAGAAATAAGGAAGAAGAAGAAAAGGGGAAGGGGTGGCCGCGGCTAGGGTTTCGACTTTTATAACGTGATAATGCACATTTATTGTGCGTTATTAACCTGATAATGCATAATGGCTGTGCGTTATCAAGGATGATAATGCACAATCATCGTGCGTTATCGCCAAATCAACGCCGAATGAGCGCCACATCAGTTTTCTATGCAATTAGCGCGTGTTAACATTGTGATTAGGGATAACGCACACTCATTGTGCGATATCTCCTTTGATAACGCACAATCATTGTGCATTATGGCCGATCCAGGAAAAAAATAACTGGGCCAGTTTAGTGCCCAATAATTTTAAGTGGGTCCATGTCAGAAAAAAACCTATATATATAATCACAAAATACATAAGTTCCACGATTTCGTTTCATAAAAGTCATACCTACATAAAAATAAATAACTCCAACTATAAAATCCCATCTAAGTACCTCAAAATTAATCCAAGTCATGGAGGGTCAAAACGAAAATTTTGGGGGTTATTTTATAAAGAATAGAAAGTTTTGGGGTCATTTGGTAATTCTTTTAAAATTTAAGAATTTTTCGTTAAAAACTTTTTGGGGCATATTTTAGGATTATTAGAGTTTAACGCTTTAAGTTTGAGATTAAAATTTTAAATTTAATATGAGTTTTAAGTCATTTTTAAGATTTGGGGCCAACGTAGAAAGTTTAAAAATTTAGAAAACTTTAGTGCAATTGTAGGAACTTGTGGTGCCGAATGGGGTGGTGATTTGTGAACGCATGGCAAGTAAGTGCCATGTGTCTTGACCACACATGCCAAAGCCATGTACACATGGCTATATAAGGAGGTGAAGAAGTGGCTTAATTTCTCATCTCTCTCTCATTTCTCTTCTCCTCTCTTCTCCCATTTTCTCTTCATTTTCTCGGCAGCCTCTCTCCCCTCTCCCCACTTTCTCTTTTTCTTTTCTTTCTTCTTGTTTTTTTCTCTCTCTCTCTCTCTCTCTCTCTCTCTCTCTCTCTCTCTCTCAAGGTAATTTTTTTTAATTTATTTTATTTGTTTTTTCTAAAGCAGAGTTTTATTTTATTTTAATTTTTATTATTGATTATATTTTCTAAAATAAAGTTTAATAGTTATGAATTTATTTTGGGAACCCATGATTTTTAAGGAGTTGCTATGAAATTATTTTGAAGTTGTTTTTAGAGTTTCTTTAGGTTTAAAATAGGTTTAGGTGAACCCTAGGGTTATCTTTGGGTAAAGTTATATTCTTATGGTATTATTTGATTAAGTTTGAAATTATTATTATTTGTAGGGTTGACTTGTTTCGTGGCTCAAGGTGAGTTCACCAACCTTTTTCTTTTACAAGAAATTTAAAGCTTATTTCTCCGATGTTAGATCTAAATAAAATGTACAAAATATTTACCGGTGGTATATTATGGGTCATGCCAAGTATATTCTACATTTAAAATGTTCTTTAGAATATACTCATTGTGTTTAAATTATTTGTATAGCATCATGATTTTAATTCTTACTTTTCTTAAAAAATATTTTCACTAAAATTCGGTGTATATATTATCATTAAAATTATTTAGAGGAATTATATTAAAAGTATTTATTATTTCTTTTTGGAATAATATTTAAAACATTTTAAATATTCTTATAAGGTTTTTAGATATGTTTAAATTATTAAAATATTTTTACAATACTTTTATTTTAAATATTCTTATAAAGTTTTGAGATATGTTTGAACTATTAAAATATTTTTATAATACTTTTATTTTAAATATTCTTATAAGGCTTTGAGATATGTTTGAGTTATTAAAATATTTTTATAATACTTTATTTTAAATATTCCTGTAAGGCTTTGAGATATTTTGAGTTATTAAAATATTTTTAGAATACTTTTATTTTAAACATCCTTATAAAGTTTTGAGATATGTTTATTAAGATATTTTAAAATTACTTTGAGATTATTCGTAAAAGTATTTTATATTATTTTGAGTTTACTCTAGCATGAGTTAAAAGATTTATAAGAAATATTTTTTTTACCATGACTAAAATATTCATATATTATGATTTCAAGAATATTTACTATTTCTTCTTAATGAATATTTCTCCAATGGTTTTATTCATATATTACTATAATTTTTGGAAGTATTTAATAATTCATTTTGAGAAATATTTATCATGATTTTTGAAAATCAAATTTGCATAACTTATTTTATAACCGGTAATATGTTCTATTTAAAGATTACATTCAAAGATCATATATGCATACTTTCATTATGTGCATGATTTTGAAAATATCTGGGAAACAAAAATGTTTTGATGAGATTTTCTAAAAACATGTTTGAATTGCACGCATGTTGCATCTGTCATGTCAACGAGTTTTATGGTTTTGCCTGGTAGATAGGGATTGTCGATACATGAGAAAGGTATGTGTAGCCGAGAGATGGTCTATAACTTTATAAAAATCAAGTAAAACCCTAGTCCGGCCGAAGGGGCTTTGTATATATGATTTTTATTAAATGTCGAGAGGATTGCACTGTGCGTGGCTAGTCCCTCGTACAAGGGCCTCTTCCGAAAGAAATACTTGGTAGGTATACTCTTGATCTGGATCCAGTTGACAGGGGACTTAGTACCGTGGGAGTGTTAGGCCCAAGACGGTATTATATTTGACTCCATATCATGCTCTGTAGTGGGACTATTTTCTAGCAGGTTGAGTCAGGAGGGTCTCACCGGTTAGAATAGTACAGGGCGGCCTGGTAGGTACCCCAGGGTTCATTACTTGTTTTATGTATAAGTGGTGTGCAGGGTGGTTTATGAAAAATCGAACGTTCGTACAATGTACTTTGGGTTTCCAACTAGTATTGACTATGGGATGTCGAAACTTGATTCCAATGATCCCGTATAAGGTTCCGACTCTGTCCGTTGACCCTATCATGGTACATGCATGATTTTGAAAGTTCGGGTGTAGCGGCAGCGCCGATGTGTCTTGATTTGCATCCTGCTGCGCCCAAACCCTTCAAAAAGTATATAACTTGCATACAAGAGATTTTATGAAAGCGTTTCATTTCTAGCATGATAAACCATTTTATAAAGAGTATTTTACCCATATGGAATACTCACGAAAATTGCACATGCATGTGAACTCACTGAGCGCCTTTCGCTCATGTCTTTCAAATGTTTTCCTCTTTTTTAGATGTCAAGGCAACAAATTTGGCTAGTCAGGGCCATGTGGGCTGCCAGACTCTTTTAACTTGGAGACACTCCTTTTTAGAAGCGAGATTTGTTTTAGAAGAATGTTAACTCTATGACCTCAAACTTATGTACGTCTCTGATGGATACTTCTTATAAAGTTTTGTTTTTTTTTTTTACTTTCTTCTTCCGTTGTTTAGTCTAGAGAGACGCGTTCTAGTTCCTCTCGGATGTATTTTAGCTTAGTGTTTTTTTAAGTTCGTTGCCGAGAAGCACGTAAGTACCTTACCCAACCGCAATTGACCTAGTAAAGAGGTACTGGGTATCACACCTACAATCACTACAAAAGATACCCTATTTACCGACGGCAGGATCCATCGATATTTCATCAATATTTCCCAATTACCAATGATTTTTTGTCAGTAATTAACAACTGGTAACATTTAGTACCGATGAACTTCCTAATGAAAATTTTTTGACCCGTCGGGTCCAATGTCGTTAACTCTTATTGACGAAAGTCCTCAGTCGCTAACTGTTACCGACGGCCATAGCAACGATGCCCCTTCCTGTCGAGATAGGTAGTGACGCCGTCAATAATTGTCCCAAAAAAAATATTACCGTTGGATGTTCCGTTTTTAACACCAATGGCAAATAATTTTTTTTATATATAAATCAGATAAGAAAATCCCTGAAATTCAATTATAAACACAAATAAGTAATATGCAAATATTAAAAATCTAAAACATTCAATATTAAAACATCAACAAACTAAAAATCATACATCAAACATAATATATGAAATATCCTTAGAATATTAAACATCCTCGGGCCTAACATCACTAGAGGACAAGGGGCATCATCAGTGCAGTGAGGGTCATCAATATAGAGGGAGTAGAGAAAGATCGAACCAACACCTCAGGGGCAGGGACTTCCGGCTCTGCAGTAGGTCCAATCATTGAAGATGTCAAGGGAACGGCAGGAGCCATAGCATCTTGAAGAGGTGCATCATTAATGGAAGACGAATGTATGCCAAGTGGTTCGACTCCAATAGCTGCCTCATGTGCTTATCGAACGCCATAGAGACGCTCGAAATAGCAGCCTCCACCCTCCGCATCATACCTTTGCTCGGCATTCGCACAATATAGCCCATCGCCGCAGCTTCTTCCTTGGCCTTCTTCTTCAGTTCGTGAAATATCTCCTACAACGTAAAATGTTAGCTAGATAATGATAAGTTATAAGACATTATATATACTTCAAAGTTTATATAAGCTATAAAATTTTATATAAACTTAAGTTATAAGTTATAAGTTTAAAGTTATAATAAGTTATAAGTATTCACTAAACTTAACCAAAACTCTGAGGACCTGAAATCCACATACTCCTCCTTTTTCTCCCTCTTCTAATGCTTGTAAAGCTTCTCCAAGTACTTGCTCCTTGAGAACCTGTTTGATAAATCATTTTGTTGCAAAATAACAATAGAATTAACGTCTTTTTGTTATAGTTAATTAATCGAAAGAAGTAATATTAATAAAAGTTCTTCCCTTTTCACGAGAGTCTCTATGAAAGATATAGACTCACCCGTGTGCTTCGCAGCTCCCCGTGCCCCCATCCCTCATTCATGTTCTTATTCTGTTCGGATTATGCTTTGTACTTAGGATTATCCTAATACTTCCACAAGTCATTCTAGAATCTCTTCTCAATCCACGAGGCCTCTTTTTCGCTTCCCAAGCATCGCCCAACAAATCCCTTAACCATGTGTTGGTCTTACTCTCCCATGCTTACTGGACCCTCGTGTTGAGTAATGACGGGTCCCATACACATTTTTTCTGCATTTAATGAAAATGCATAAGATTAGATAGAAAAAAAACTACAAGAAGGTATTCATTTACTTGAAACACTCTCCACATAAATCTCGTACCTTTCGCCGGACTTGAGTCCAATTATGGTAAACCCTCATGAACATTCCTGACTAGTAGTTGAGGTGGCTCCGGCGACTCTCGAAGACGGATGTAATCTATTAGACAAAATTATCTTATTATATATTGTAGTTTAATATTGAAAAGGATATAGAGTTAAGTGAAGTTACTTATCTACATTCAGCTGTAATAACTCCCCAATATTATCGAGAGTTAGCATCCAAGCTAGAGGACCCATCTCAAAAGTCGCAAAATGAGGGGTCAGCAGTGTAGTAGGAGGGGTAGATGTAGTGGGGGCCTCGAAAGGAGCTAGATGCTCTATCGTGGGAGGAGCTGCTAACTGAGACAACTTTGTAGGCAGCGACAGAGGATGAGGAGCTACCAGAGAAGTAGGTGTTGGAGGAGCTGGCGACCCCGTCAGCTCTTCTGATATGCTAGCTTTCTTAGCATACTTTCTCTTCTATCCTTGAGCCATCGAACCTACAATATAAGGAACATAAATGAATTAGTTAAATAGTATAATCATATAATAAACATATGTAGAATCATAAAAAGATAAATCTATAAGTATAATCTATATAAATATAATTATATAAGTATAATAAACATAAGTATAATCATATAAGTATAATAAACATAAGTATAATCATATAAGTAATATAACATAAGTATAATCATATAAGTATATCAAAGTTAATTATACAATGTTTTATTTGATGGAATCTTCATCGAAATCCTCATAGGAATCATTGTCGGCATCTTCATTAGAATCTTCACCAGAATCCCATTCTATCTCAGTTTCATCATGTTGTAATTCCTCGAAATATTTTTTTATGTCGATATCAACCTCTTCCAACGAACAAGACTCATGGGCGAGAGGTCCTACATCTTTAATCATCACACCTATTGTCGAGCCTCGTCAGCATCTACGTTTCTTGGAATGCATCATCTCAGACTGGAACATCTATTACTCGCAGTCAATATTTCATTACACTAACTCAATCAGTCATTGGTCTTTTAGAGCCAAAATATGGGATGAATGACACTTGCTTTCCTAGATGAGCTAAAACAAAAAGATCATATTCCCCATATCTCCGTTCTTTGTGTAACTCTACAATTTTATATTAAGGATGAATCCTCACTCCTTGATTCGAAGAATCAAACCAATCACACTTAAACATTATGACCTTTTATATTGGTGTTCCAGACAGCTCTACCTAAACTATGTCATTTAAAACATCATAATAATTTGGTTTCGCACCCATACCATCATTACAAGTTTCTCCCTCCTCACCCCTATCTCTTGTGTGAAACGGAAATCCATTAACAATATTACCGGTGTACATGTTAAGTTTTTAGAAGGACCCCAAGATAGATTTTTTAGGAGTTGACTATATTGTTTCGTGAGATTGTGCATCTATACACACCAAAACACATTTGACAAGGCTAATAATGTTATGTAAAAATCTTTAATAATTAAATTTGAATCCATTGAAAGACCACTTTGCAAATTCCTAGCTTATTTTCTACTCGATTTCATCCTCCATTATATTCGAATTGTTATTTCTCAGTTTGAATTTGTATTTCTTGCATTTTATAAATTTAAAGCTTACAATTAAGAAAGTGTAGGTTATATTTAAACATTTAGTTAGTGGAGCGTAGGTTAACTTACTCAAGGTAAGGTTCCATCTCCTTTTAAGGAGGATATAGTTCCTCATTGCTTTCAATTCTCAATCATCCAAGAATCTTTTTTTCATTTCATAGAATTTTTTCCCTTGTTGATTGTATATTGATAGAACAAGAACAAGTGTTCTTGAGCTGATTTTTTTTTTTTTTTTTTGGCTCCCTTTTGAACCCCTAAAGAACAAGAACAAGAACAAGAATTACTCTTCAAGACCCTCAAGAACTCCCATGGAACAAAGCCAAAGAAACCCCAGAAGGTAGCAAGAAAATTCTTCTCCAATGAAGAAATTAGCACCCTAGACTAACAAGGAATCTGGAATCCTAACTTCATTCATCAAAGGCTCCATCGTCAAACCAAATAAAAATCCTAGAGTAACTAAGAAACTAGGACCCCTAAATGAGATTGAAGAATGAAATTGATCCACTAAAACCCTTTAATAACTTGTATTCAAGAACTCTAGGATGATTTGATACCACAAGAATGGATCTAAGCCCTTGATAAGCCATGGAAATAGAAAAGAAGAAGAGAGGAACTCTTTCTAAACTCTTTCAAGAAAAGTTTTCTGAAATTTTCTTCAAAGTTGGTGTCTCTCTCCTTAAATAGAGTATTTATACAAAAACACCTAAAATCATTAGGAAAATTAGGCTAGATGATTAGGGCATTAGTTCCCAATTGAATACAACTAAAACACAACATAAAAAAACCTTAAAAATCAAAAGAAACGAGTCTGGGAAGTTTTGGGGTAAAAAAGAAAGAAATAGCAAAATATTGGCCTGCCGCGGAAACAAGACCTAGTGCCAGAATCTTTTTATGGATACTCTCGAGTTGCTAATTGCAATGGTTCCGGCATCGGATTGGAGAACGTCGATTTCATCACAAATTTTCCTTTCTTGCTTTTTGCTCCCCAATGAATCCTCCAACTTCCTCTTTTGGCCCTCCACTTCTATAATCTTATAATTTGGCCCCTTTTTTGGACTTCTCTTAAATATTTTAAGCTCTTGTATCCATTTTCAATCATTTTGCCAAGATTAAACATCTTATCTTCCCTCCGAGCTCTCAAAGTTCGTTTTCTTCTCTTCTTCTTAATCTCGAACTTGATCATCCTTGAAGAGCATCTTGGATTCCTATCATTTCCCCTTTCTTTAGCTTGACTCGTCTTCGAATCAATACCTTCAAGATCAAGACAAGTAATGAGTTCAAAATAATTATAGGTAGTCAAAATATCAAGATATTGATCACATATATGGAAAGGAAGGCATATTAGGCTCAAGCAAGCTTTTCGAAAGATAGAACTAAGGCAATGTGGAAATGTCAAGGATACAAGCTCACGAGAATTCAAAGATTGTGCAACTAAAGTTCGGGTATCAAAAGGAAACCTCATTTCCAAGCCTATTGTTTGATTCAAACAATATGCAATATTTAGAGTATAAAATCTCATAGGCAAATGGAAGCTTTCACCAAAAATGCAAGAGCAAACAAATAAGATTTTACTAGAATTAGAAAGGAACGTCGATGGCTCATATATGAAAAATCTATTCTAGCAAAACCAAGCACACTTTCAAAAATTACTTCATTTTACACAACAAAAGAGTTCAGAGAAATCCATTTGCAAATATCACATCATAGAAAAGTAGATGGTATTCGAAACTCTTCTCGAGAAAATGGAAAGCATTCAACTCCTGAACAAGCAATTTGAAATCAAAGCCATGTCAAAAGCATAACATGATTTACCATGGTTAAAGACAATCTTAACCTCTTTGAACATAGAGGATATTTCCAAGGGCTCAAACATCCAATTCCATGAAAAGTGAGCACAAAAATGGGCTTTGTGGAATGTCTACCATTAGAAAGCATATCAAGAGGATGCATCATAGAAGAAAACCCGATTTCACATGGCATACTTAAGAAAACTTTGCTCTTCCACAAGCATTTCATCAGCATTAGCTCTTCACAACAAGATATTTTCAAGGAGTCATGCTTATACTTAGAAAATCTCCTAGAAACAATAAATCCACTTATGTTATCTCCAAGATATTCATTAACCATCAAAGCAAAAGTAGATCCATTCAACTCAAATGAACATCCTTTTTAATATAAGCACTTAAGCAAACAACCACCTTGATTAAATGAATCACAAATGAAACAAGTAGGCCACATATTTCCAAAAGAATTTTCATCAAAGTATTGTGCAAGCAAGAACAATTTAACTTCCTTAAAGAAAAATTCAAAGCACATATGAAGAGATTTAGGAAAGAAGCTTATTGATTTTTCGAGAAGCTTGAGGAGAAGCTTTCTTCCATCCCTCTTGTCCATGTCTTCAAATCCCTACACAATTGAGAAAACACAAAAAAGAAGTTATTATATTGGTTAGAAATCATGCACGCCTCCTCGCTTAAAAGTGAGCTCATCATTGGCTCTACAATTTGAAAACTAACATACTCTCTTTCTTTTGACTCTTCATTCATACTCTCTCTATTTTCCCCCTCAAATATTTCCTTTCTTAACTTTTCTCTTGTCCTCTTATTTTCTTCAAGCTCACATGCACTCTCAGTTTTTCTTCTCTTCATTTTTCTTGCTCTCTTTCTCCTTACTATTTTCTTTTAATATCCCAACATCCACACTTTTATCAACCAAAGTAGAACTAATGTCAAGATTACATTTTCCATTTTCAACCTATTCACATCTAACCTCTTTATCCTTCTCTGGTTTGCATTTTAACTTTCCCTTCTCATCTTGTTTCATAAGCTTAAAATCCAACTCCTTGAAGTTCTCCTTCTATTGGAGCTTCAATGATTTTCACCTTGACATTCTTTCCCTTTTATTTATGGGATTCCCCTTCTTTCATGTTCTTCACCCTATTTCCATTGTCCCTTAAAGTTCTAGACTTGTTATCTCTAATGGAATATAGGCCCTCTTAACGTTTAGGAACAAAGTCCATTCTCATCACCCTTTTCAACTTTTCCCAAGACTCAATGGACCTCATTCCTTTCTCTTTCTATACTCTACCACCTTATTCCACCATGGAATGGCATAATCTATGAATAAACTGAAGGCTAACCTCATTCTTCCCTCTTTCGTAAAGTTATAAGAATTGAAAATCCTTTCAACTTACTTCTCCTGTTGGAAGTAAATATCGGGTTCACATTTCTCTTGGAAAGAAGGTATATACAGCTCACCACAACTAAAACTATTCTCTCTCATACCATATATCTTGTGGCTAGTCCACATTCCTCTTCCTTTATCCATCCTCATTTTGTTCTTCTCCCCCCACCATCATAACCATATTCCTCCTCTCTTTCAAGCTTCTACTTTTCAAGGGAAGAGATACTCCTATACAAAATTTAAAGCACTGCAAATAAAATGTTAGTTAAATGAAAACAAAAAGGAAAATGGATATTCCCAAAGCTCTCTTAGTGTTGACACTCATACTCTCGAGCATCACTCTCACTCAAATGGCTTTTATCAATAATAAGCTCAAATACTTCCACTCATTTCCATCTCTCTAGATCTTCCAAATCTTGCAAATCAATGGCAAGTTCATACAAGGGCACCCATCCAACAAGAATTCTCAATTCAAGCAAGAAACAACTAGTTAGGGCATTTTATTGAACACTAGTTGTGAAAGATTCAAAGACATAATTTCAAGGTTGGAAATCAAACACTAGCAGACCAAAAGAGTTCAAAAACAAGCCACAAGAAGTTCTAAGAGTTTATAACACACATAGGAAGCAAAAACTAACATAAGGAATCAAGAGGAAAAGGAACAAAGTTAACTAGACTATCAAGAACAACAGTTTGTCGAAATTTTCTTCAAAGTTGGTGTCTCTCTCCTTAAAGAGAGTATTTATACAAAAACAACCCTAAAATTATTAAGAAACTTAACCTAGATGATTAGTTCCCCATTAAATACAACTAAAACATAAAAAAAAAACTTAAAAATAAAAAGAAACGAGCTTGGGAAGTTTTGGGATCAAAATGTAAGAACTAGCAAAATATTGGTCAGCTGCGGAAACAAGACTCGACGCCAAATTCTTCTTGCGGATACTCTCGAGTTTCTAATTTGTGAAAGGATCTGGCGTCGGATTTGAGAAAGCAGCCGGTTTCATCACAATTTTTCCTTTCTTGTTATTTTGCTCCCTATGAATCTTCCAACTTCCTTCTTTGGCCCTCCACTTATATAATCTGATAATTAAGCCCTTTTTTTGGACTTCCCTTAATATGGTGCAAGTACCTAATATATTGCAAGTAAAAATGAATGAGTTATATAATTTAATTAGAATGACGTCTGACAAATAATTTAAGTGAAGTTACGTAAGTTACCTCTCAAATGGTATATCCATCTCTATTGGATGGGACTGGCGTACCCTCGCCTCGTACGATAAATGAATCGTCAAATACTCCATGACATCCAAAAAACCTGGAGGGAACATGCATTCTAACTTGCATTTAAAAATAGGAATGCTTTCCTTTAATTCACGCATATGAGACTCACTAATTTTCAGCGCGCACAAGTCTTGGTAGAAGAGACTCAACTCGAGCAAGCAACTCTACATCTTCGCCAAAATGAGCTCTCTAAAGGCGATAAGTATCCGTCGCTACATGAACACATGATAATCATGGCTTTTTATGCCGATCATCTTCATTTCTTTATAATCAACACACCTAGTCAAGTTAGATACATATCCATCTGGCAATTGCAACTCTTTTATTCAATCAAGCACCATTTTCTCTATTTCTATAGTAAAGTTGTAAGATGCCGTTTGCTTCAAACACTTACTACCATTGCTCTCATCCATCAACAGGTCTAGTCGGTTGCAATACAAATATAGGTCTTGTCTAGCCTTGACATTATTTTTTTACTTCCCTTTTACATCTATCATAGTGTTGAAGACATAATCAAATACATTCTTCTCATCAGTGGAGGATCCATTTAAACAACTTGAAATTGATAAGGCTTATATTTTAATAGAGGCATCCACAGGAACCTCATTAAAGCACCAAGTACTTTTAGCATTTGGTGTTATTTGCTAGAGATGATGAATGAATCGTTTGGTTGTGAAATTGTTAAATTTAAATTCGAAACATACAAGAATTATTAAAGTTGTATTAGAGGTAGAATTATGCATTCATTCATGATAGAGAAATTAGAAAAGTTTCTTAACTCATTGAAGTGTGAACTACAACAAATCTCTCATATTCTTCTTTCATAGAAGACAATTTTGTTGAGTAAAACTTTCTAGGACTTCGATAGTTTCATGCTTAATAAAAACCCGATTCAGGTACTACTTCAATCTCTCATTCAAATTATCTTGTTTTTATTCTTCTTCTTTTTTCTTATTTTCACTATTTTGGTCTTCTGGTTCATTTGGGGTTTTTTGGGCTTTTTGGGCATTAGAAAATGTATAGTATGTGAATCTTGATTAAACAATCTAATTAAGGCTTCTTGTGCTATTTTGATATTTCAAGAATGAGTTTTTTTAGGTTTCATTTGCTTGGAAATGAATATTTGATTAAAAGTCCTTTCTATTTAATTAGTCTGAAATTAAAATGATGGTATAAAATGATAGGAAAGACAGAAGTTAACTCTGTCTATCATGATTCCCACTATCCTAGCTTGTTAAAATTTCTGCTAAATTTGATTTATGAATATGATATGAGTACTTAAATTACAAAACAAATATGAGCCTCAAATTAAATTAAAATGTACTCATTTTTTCAAAATAATAATATCTCAAAAACTCATATTATGTTAATAACATTGCTTATGTTTCACTATATGACTCTATGTAAATCTGACCATCTAAGACTTCTCCAGTAGAATTTAATACAGATAGGGGTACCAATGGGGTCGAGGCTTTTGGTTCTGTTGATGCCTCTGGATCGACATCTTGCTTAGTCTCTAGATCAATTCTTGGACTAGGATCTATCGGGGGAAAAGGTATGTGAAACGCCTCACGAGAAGCTGGTGTAGATAATGAGATCCTCCCACATTTTGCTGGGGAGATAAAGCCAATAATATGTCATCCCGACTTGGACAATGCAACCTTCTTAGGCATATCAGAAAATCATATGTAATAAGAATTTAAATTACAGAAAATAATAGAAACAGTGGTACTTACATACAACAAGAAATATATTGAAAATATTAAATATACAAAAAGCAATAAAATTACTCTTATTCATCTTATTCGTCAGATGACACATATCTATTATTCTCCTCATCAGTGTCCCAATCAATTTCTTCTTCTTCTTCTATTGTTAACAATGAGTTGTGTTCTATTATAGGCAACTCTTTAGCTAAGTGAACTATTTTTTTTCACTAGATACATGTCTCAAGGAACCGAAATCCACAACCAATTCACAAATGTCTATGATTACAATTTATTCAAGTCTTCTTGAAACGCCTTATCATGATGGGTGCGTCAATTGCATGTCGAACCTTTGTTTTACATACTACCCACCAATCAGACTTTATCCTTTTACCTCCTGGATAAGAGGCATAATATACTTGGGTGACTTGTTGAGATAATACAAAAGGATTAAAGCCATGGTCCTTCTTTTTGTGAAGAATGTCTACAATTTATATTTTCATATGCACTTTTATTCCTCGATTTAAAGTCACATCAAACCATTCACACATGAAAAGCACAACTTTTTAGGTTGGTGTTTGAGGAAATTTAGCTTCAAATTTCTTCAAAACCTCATAATAATCACAATTTGATGTGTCGCTTCCACCATCTTTGACACACACTCTGTTGTTTGCAGATTTTCTTCCTTCACGATGTTCCTAAGTTTGAAATCTATATCCATTTCCAAAGTATCCACTAAATGACTTCACAAGTTTGGAAGGCCCTGAGACATGTTTTCAAACACTAGCTAAGTTCATTGTGTTGCGAATTTTATACCTATAAACATGTATGCATGTGAGTATTCATATAATATTGACACATCAATTAAATATCAAATTAAAAAACGTCATTTACATGATCCCTATAAGCCCTAAGTGCATATTTGTTTTAAATGTTTTCATTATAATTAACTTATGCTTTGTGATAATAGAATTAGTTTTGTAAGAAGAACAAAAGATGCATAAAAGGAGTCTCAAGGATGATCTACAAAGAAGCAAAAGATTACTTAAGATTACAAGACTTTATGAAGATGAAGTGATCAAGTTAAAGACCTTGAAGACAAGAAGAATGGTTAGGGATAGCTTTATAAGGCATTTATGTAAAACTCCCTAACTTGTTTCTTTGATTTTTGATCATTTATGTTAGCTTCTTAGAAGAAACATTTTTTGAGAAACTATCCTTGAAAAATTAAATGTTCTTGATAAAGCTTTGAGGATTTGAAGTTGTTACATGTTATAAGCTTTTGCATCACGAATACATGTTTTAAAAGTGAAGGAAAATCTATGATTTACAAACATTTCACAAAGTCTGAAAAACAGAAAAATATGTCATCCAATTCTTAAAAACGATCGTCCAAATTGTGTTTAACGCCTCATACAATCGGTCATCCAATTTGAAAAATCGGACGTCCGAATTTCTTAAACTTTTAAAGAAATCGGCCATCCTATTTTTCTCTTTTACAAAAATCGTTCATCCTATTTTTTGTTGCCAAAAAAATCGGACGACCTATATAAAAATCGGGCATCCGAAACTTTTAAGTATCATAAGAAAACTGGTCATCCGATTTATAAATCCAACATCCGAAATTTTAAGTTTCACAAAAAAAAAAAATAGGTCATCCAATTTTTTGTTCCTTAAGAAAATCGGTCATCTAATTTTCAATTCTTTAAGAAAATCGGACGTCCACTTTCAAAATCGGCATCCAGTTTCTATTTTTTTACTGTCAAAAAATGATCGTTGCTGTTGACAGTAACTGCTAATTTTTTACCTTCACATATAAAAGGGCAATTGATGAGACATAAATGAAGAGTTGTTGAAGAAGATTTAAGAACACTTTTAAGAGTATTAAAGAGTATATTTTCAATCTTTTGTATCTTATTAAAAAGAAAAATTTCTTGGAGCTGTATTTATTGATCATTTTTCAAAGAAGGAGGAAAGGAAGCTTGTAGAAGCATTTCACAAAGTTGTATCATTTTCTTATCAAGTTTCTTTGGTAATACGGTTCCATCTCTACTCTCTCATCTTAAATTGTGATCAAAGGTTTTGTGAAAAACCCTTTGGGTAATCCTTTGATATTTTGTTATCTTGTATTGATTTGTGATCTTTCAGGTTCATGTGCAAAACCCTTGAAGGGTGATCCTCATTTGTAGTGTTTTTGCAAAAGCTTGTGATTAGTAGAATTTGTGAAATTCTTAAGTCTCAAGATAGTGGATGTAGCTCTATTGAGAGAGTGAACCACTATAAATTCTTTGTCTTTCTTTTTGTGTTTTTACTTGTTGCCTCTATGTTTATTGTTTGAACATTTTTTATAAAAGAGATTTTATTTTGTTAGGAATTTTATTAGAAAGAGTTATTAAATTCTTCTTCAAACCAAATTGGAGGTTCTATATTTTAATTGTGCAAAAGTTTTTTAATTAATCAAAAACCTTATTCATCCCCCGCCTTAAGGTTTTTCAATTGGTATCAGAGTAGGTCTTCTTTCAAAAGGATTAACATCTTAAGAAGCAAAAGATCTTTTATAAAAATGGCTAGTATTTCAAACTTACCATACGTAGAGAAGGCTCTTTTATTAATGACACTAATTATACTTTTTAGAAGCCAAGGATTAAAATCTACATTTGCTTTATTAACTTTGATCTTTAGAGTATTGTAGAAAAAGGACCTTTTGTTCCCCAAAAGGATGGAAGAGTTAAGAAGGTTGAAGAATTCGACGAATTTAACTCAAGAAAGATGACTCAATTTTCAATCCATGAATATATTAAGTTGTGCTTTGGATGCAAATGAGTATAAGAGAGTGAGCGGATGCGATTCGGCTCATGAAATGTGGAAATTGTTAGAAGTCACTCATGAAGGCACAAATCAAGTAAAAGAATCAAAATTGGCCATATTGGTGAGAGACTATGAATTATTCATGATGAAGCAAAATGAAAGCATTAGTGACATGTTCACAAGATTCACCAACATCACAAATGGGCTAAAGGTATATGGGAAAGAATACACAAGGGGAAAGGTAAATAGAAAAGTTCTAGATGCACTTCCAAAGGCATGGCAACCAAAAACTCTTGCCATAGAAGAATCCAAAGATTTGAGACTTCTTCCCATTGAAGAGCTCATAGGATCCCTTCTCACCTATGAGATGAAGATAAAAAGATTAAATGAAATGGAAGAAGAAGACAAGGGAAGAAAAGGTGTGGTGCTTAAAGTAAATGAAGAAGAGCAAGTAAATTCATCTAACAATGAGGATAAAAGTAATGAAGATGAAGATATAGCTTCGGTGGTTCGAGAATTCAAAAAGTTTTACAAGAAAGGTTTCAACAAAAGGGGGAAGAAACCTCCATTCAAGAAAGAAGGATAAAGTTCCTCACTCTTCAAGGCTAGGTGCTTCGAATGCAATAGCACCGATCATCTTGTAGCCGATTGCCCAGAAGCCATAGAAAAGGAAAAAGGAGCATTAGAGGCAAAGCTTGAGGCAATAAAGAAAAAGAAGAAAGGTAAAGGCCTAATAGGAGCTCGGGGTCAAGACTCAAATGAGAGTGAAGATGAAGAGAAAGTAAACATGTGCTTCATGGCATTGGAAAGTGAGGTACAATCTTCACCTTCTAACGTTTCTAGTTCTATTGATGATGATGATGATGATGATGATGATGATGATGATGATGATGATGATGATGATGATGATGATGATGATCCTAACTCTATGCCTATTGAAATATATGATGAGGTCAAAAATATTTCCAAAAGAAACAAGGATTTAAAAGACAAGATTGATGATTTATTGAATGAAAATTCAAAACTTGTTTGTGAAAATAAAACTCTTCTTGAATCTTTAGAAGTTTTGAAAAATGAAAAGGATTTCTCAAACTAAGTATTTGAAGAACTTATCTTAGAGAACAAAAATCTTTGTGAAAAAGTTCTTTCTCTTGAAAAATGCATGGTTGATTACAATGATTGAAGAAAAAGGTGACTGATCTCACCATGTGTTTTGAAAAATTTACAAAAGGAAAAGAAAATTTTGAAAAACTTCTTGGTTCTCAAAGATCACCATTTGACAAAAATGGTATTGGTTATAACCACTCCAATTCTTTCAAACCAAACTCGCTTTGTGAAAGCTTCTTCAACTTTCTTACATCTTTGTCGCACATATTGTGAAAAGAATGATCATAAGGCCACAAAATGTTTTATAAAGAGAAAGATCGAAATGGGAGTAAAAACTATTTGGAAAGTAAAAGAAAAGGCAACTAACATTCATGGACCCAAAAGAATATGGGTACCAAAAGTCATCCCTACTTCTATTATAGGAACACAAACTAAGCTCAAATGGTACTTGGATAGTGGATACTCAAGACACATGATCAGTAATGCATCTGTTATGAGTGAGCTTAAGGAAACTGAAGTGGCTTTGTCACTTTCAGAGATAAGAAGAAAGGAAAAATCATCGGTATAGGTAACATCGGTAAACACTCTTCTCCTTTAATGAAGCAAGTTCTCTTAACTGATGGTCTAAAGTTCAATTTGCTTAGTATTAGTTAATTATGTGATAATGGCTGCAGAGTTGTTTTTGAAAGTGATTTTTCTTCTCATTGATAAGCTTGAAACACAAAACAATTTTTGTTGCAAAAAGAGTTGGAAATGTCTATGTTTTTCGTCTTGAAGATCTTATTTCTCAAAACTTAAAGTGTCTCTCGGTTCATGATAATGATGCATTTTTGTAGTATAGAAGGCTTGCCGATATTAGCATTGATTTACTAAACCATATTTCTTCAAAGGAGCTTGTTAGAGGATTACTAAAACTACATTTTGAGAAAACTAAACTTTGTGATGCTTGGCAATTTGGAAAACAAGTTAAAAACTCTTTTAAACCAAAGAAGATGATTTCTACTTCAAAACCTTTAGAACTTACTCCCATGGATTTATTTGGACCAATGAGGACCACTAGACTTGGTGGTAAGAGGTATGCTTTTGTCATAGTGGATGATTTTTCAAGGTTTACATGGACATTGTTTTTTACCAAAAGGATGAGGCATTTCAAGAGTTTGTCAAACTTATCAAAAGAGTTCAAACTTTCCTCGATTGTAAATTGATCGCTACAAGAAATATAATGGGAGTGAATTTAATAATCAAGATTTTACAAAACTATGTGATGATTTTGGTATTACACACAATTTTCAGCCGCTAATTCCCTAACAACAAAATAGTGTAGTGGAGATGAAAACTCGCACTTTACAAGAAATGGCAAGATCAATGCTTTGTGAAAACTCCCTACTAAAATATTTTTGGGTTGAGGTTGTTAACACCACTTGCTACGTGATGAATCATGTTCTCTTGAGACCATTTTTGAAGAAAACTCCTTTTGAAATTACTTTTAACAAAACTCCCTCAACTGGTTATTTCAAAGTTTTTGGATGTAGATGTTTTATTTTAAACACCAAGGACAACCTTGAAAAGTTTGATAGAAAATCAAATGAGGGAATTTTTCTTGGTTACTCTTCAAACAAGAAAGCTTATAGGATTTACAACAAAAGAACCTTATGTGTTGAAGAGTCGATTCATGTGAATTTTGATGAAATCTAACATTTTTGAAAAGAAAGGTGATGATGATGATGATATAGAAAATTCTTTGAGCAACCAACCATTGTACACTCAAACTATGGAGAAACATACAAAGGAGGAAGAGGAGATTGAGAAGAAACAAGAAAATGATTAAGAAACTCAAAATCTTCCTCAAGATGTGATGTATCCAAAGAGACACTCTAAGGATGAAATCATTTATGATGTATCACAAGGGGTAAAACAAGGAGGTATTTCATTGATAACTTTGCTTTATTATCTCAAATTGAACCTAAGTTTATACATGATGCTTTATATGATGAGTTTTGGATTATTGCAATGCAAGAGGAACTTAATCAATTTGAAAGAAATAAAGTTTGGACTTTAGTCCCAAGACCTCATGATCACCCCCCACTATTGGTACAAAATGGGTTTTTAGAAACCAACTAAATGAATCGGGAGAATGTTTAAGAAACAAAGCTAGACTTGTTTCCCAAGGATTCAATCAAGAAGAGGGCATCGATTTTGATGAAATCTTTGTTCCGGTTTCTAGACTTGAATTCATAAGAATGCTTTTAGCTTTTGCTTGTTTTAAGGGATTCAAGCTTTTTCAAATGGATGTTAAAAGTGCATTTTTAAATGGTGTCATTGAGGAGGAAGTTTATGTTGAACAACCTCCCGGTTTCGTACATGAAAATTTTCCAAACTATGTTTATAAACTTTCAAAAGCGTTATATGGTTTAAACAAGCTCCAAGAGCTTGGTATGAAAAATTAAGTAGTTTTCTCCTTTCAAACGATTTTTCAAGAGGTATGGTGGACACAATCCTTTTTACAAAAACCTCTTGAATCAATGATCTTCTACCTGTCCAAATTTATGTAGAAGATATTATTTTTGGAGCCACTAATGTTTGCTTGTGTGAAAAGTTTGACTCATTAATGCAAAAGGAGTTTGAGGTGAGCATGATGGGAGAATTGACCTATTTTCTCGGATTCTTCAAATTAAACAAACCAAAGAAGTTATCTTCATCAACCAAGAGAAGTACACAAAGGAACTTCTCAAAAGGTTTAGGATGAACGATGCAAAAAGAATAGGAACTCCAATGAGCTCATCATTAAAACTTGACAAAAATGAAAAAGATAAAAAGGTGGATGAAAAATGCTATAGAGATATGATCGGAAGCTTACTTTATTTAACAGCTAGTAGGCCAGAAATTATGTTCGTCGTTTGTTTGTGTGATAAATTTCAAGCTTGCCCCAAGGAATCTCATTTAATAGCTGTTAAGCGTAGTTTAAGATATTTAGTATCTTCTTATAGTTATGGTTTATGGTACTCTAAACAATCTTGCTTTGATATTATTGCTTACACCGATGTGGATTATGCCGAATGCAAGGTAGAAAAAAAAAGTACAAACAAAAATTGCCCATTCTTAGGGGGATGTTAAGTGCCTTGGTACAGCAAGAAGCAATCAAGTGTGTCCTTACCAACTACCAAAGCAGAATACATAGCAGCGGGTTGTTGTTGTGCTCATGTACTTTGGATGAAACATACATTATTTGATTTTGGTTTTGTTTTCAAAAACATACCTATTTTGTGTGATAACACAAGTGCTATAAATCTTTCTATAAACCCTGTGCAACACTTAAAAAACAAAACATATTGAAATCAAACATTATTTTATAAGAGATCATGTTACAAAAGGA